>BSBK01000510.1:880000-1480000 GCA_027943335.1 Chamaecyparis obtusa | reverse complement strand
TATACATGATTCCTTTCCACCCACTCCTTTAGTTTCATCATGGGTTTGGCCCAGTCCAGGTTTAGTCTATATGGTTCTTCCATGATAACTAGATCTTCTTCAATTTCTTGACTGCATCTGATTTATTGATCCCTGCAGGTTGAATATCCGAGTATATTGATACCTATAGTGGGTACCTTCATTTCCTTATATATTTTAACTTAGATCCATTCATTGGCTCCATGATTGGTTTTTTATCCAAGATGGTGAGTGTAATGGCTATGTTATTACCCACTTCTTGTACTTTATAGGGACCAAGCCAATAGACTTTGAACTTTCTTGGTCAGAGTTCATTACAACCATTGTACTTGAGTACCAATTTTCCTTGTCAAAATTTCATCTGCTAGAGGTGTTTTGGGCCAAAAATTATGGGCCACCTTTGTCGCCCATTGTCTTGTCATTCAACACTAATCCAACTTCATGAGGTTAAACATAGTTCCTTCAAACTCTTTATATCCCCAAGCCAATTTTATGTCATAATTCTAAGGCTTGGTATAGTGTACTCTATTGGCACCACCGTGTCTTCTCTATACATCAACTAAAATGGTGTGTATCCTTTTTATCTTTGTACAAGGTGTGGTATACCCATAGTATGACGAGTATCATTTCTTCCTAATCTTCCTTCTCTAGTCCACAAGATTTGTACAAAATTGACACCAATACCTTATTTGTACATTTGGCCTTACCATTGGCCCAGGTATAGTACAGACTTGACAGGTTATGAAATATCCTAAGTTATGCAGTCATTATTTGAATGACCTAGTTTATGAAGTGTACCCATCTATCACTTGTAATAGATATGGGTATGCCAAAATATGTTATGATTTTTTCATATAGGAACCTCTCCATATTGAGTGCAATGTTTTCTAGGAGTTCTCTTGCCTTGAACCACTTCATACTATATTAAATGGAAACCTCAATGTATCAAAATTGATGCATGTTACTCACCTTCAATGGTCTGAGGAAGTTGAAACCCCACCTCTCAAACAGTTCTTGTAGCTATGACAAAAATAAGGGCATGAAGTCCCTCTTCAATGGATTTCTCTCTCTCTCTAGCATGTATCATATCAAATTACCATTTCTCAATAATATGTATTTAGGTTCAGCCACCATAGTCCCACCAACAACACTTTTCATGTACTAGCATCAGGTCTCATGTGGCCTCCAGCCAACCTTTTGTGTGACTCTTTTAGCACCCCAATAATTTCCTTGTTCATTACACACCTTCAGAGTACTTTATGTGGCCCTATGTTGTATAGTATTATGTTAGTCATCTAAAATTTCTTTCTTTTCGAAGCCATTTTCCTTCACTTACATGGCGACATGTCCCATGATAATGTGGATGTGAACAATTACTCACTAATATTCTTCTACCATGGTGGAAATGCTGCAATTTAAAATAGGTGAGTATTGGGTAAGTATTCATTCACCCCCTCTATGGGCTCTCCCAATTTGATATGTGACACTTGATTTTATATTACATGGATCTTCCCAAGTTGTACCACAATTTTGAAGGTGAATTCCCTCAATAGGAGTAGTCACCTACTTACTTTCCCTTGGCTGATCAGCTTATTCACCAAGTACATCAATGCCTAATGGTCCATGCAGAAAGTGAATAGTTTTTCCATGTGGTAGTGTTGGAACTTCTGAGTGGAGTACACTATGTCGAGTTTCTATATCTTTATTATATTTTAGTTTCTCTTAGCTCTTGAAACTAGGTGAATGAAAAAAAATACAAGGTGATCCAACCTTTCCAAACTAGTTTGTGCCAACATAGCATCAATGACATAGTTGGAAGCATCCACATGTACATAGAATGCCTTATCTCAATTAGGATATGTCAGAATGAGTGTGCTTACTAGTCTGAACTTGATTTCTAAAAATGTCTCCTCCCATTCTACTTCTCATACAAATAGTTCACCCTTCCTAGTTAGCGGGTCCAAAAAAAATGACATTTACTCAAAGCCTTTGAAAAATAGTTGGTAATAGCCTATGTTCTTGAGGAATTTTTTTACCCCTATCACATCCCCTAAACTCTCCATTTGGATGATGACCCCCTACTTTGTTTGGGTTTGCCTTCAGTCCTTCTTTACATAATATGTGGCCCAAAAACTTACCCCATGGTCCATAAATTGACACTTCTTCAAGTGAAGTGCCAAATGTTCTCTTTGACACCTTTCCATACATTCCTTGAATGTTTTCAGGTGGGCCTCCTATCCAATGTAGATAGACCAATCGCACATGAAGTTTTTTAAATTTCCAACTAATATTTTGTCAAATATTTTTAATATTATTCTGTATAATATGGGAGGGATATCTCACAGACTGAATGACATCAAGTTGTATGTGTACACTCCATCTTCAATTACAAACATAGTTTTTAATTTGTCCTCCTCCACAATGTTGATTTGGTTGTACCTAAAAATACTATCCATGAATGACTACATCTCATGCCCCACCACCTTCTCAAATATGATGTCAGTGAATGGAATAAAAAAGATGTCCTTAATGGTTACCAAGTTGAGGTATCTAAAATCTACACAAATATGAATTTGGTTTGCTTCTTTCTTGAGGGAAATGACAATGGGTGAGACTCACTCAATGTTTGTACCTTGAAAATGATGGCTACTTCCAACAACTTTTATATTTCCTCTTTTACTTTAGAGGCATCATTTTTATTCATATGCTATGACCTATTCCATATAGGTTGTGCACTAGGTGGGAGAGGAATCTGGTGGACATACAATTCTGGCAATAATCCCTTCAAGCCCTTTTATGTCCAATAAAAATACCTCTTTACTCTAGGAATATTTTGAATGTGGTTGTCTTAATTATGGGATCCCAGTTGTCCCCAATCAAGATTACCTTTGGATTTTCTTCCTCTCCTAGGTTTACTTTTTGTATGTTTAGTTCCTCACAATCGACCACCTTATTCCTCTTGAATAATTAAGCCACCTCACTTTCAAGGTTTCTCTCCTTGTTATCTTTGTCACATGCGGAGCATCATGTATAGAGTGCATTGATGGTTCACATTGTGTGGAGGTAGACTCTAAGTCCTCTTCATTTGTCAATGTGTGTATGGGAAGATTATCTACCTAGTCAAAAACATCCTCTCCTACCTTGTTGGGGAGTTGCAGGTTTCTTGAAATCTCCTCCCACTTGTGTTTCATATGTTGTGTCCCACCTTCCTTGTTGGTTGACTCGTGCCTCTCTCTACTCCATCTTTGAGAGACACTCCAATTTTTTCCTTGTCATGAGATTTAAGACTCCTCAATGATTATTTGTAATTATCATCATCTTTCACTCTTCTCCCTAATTTAGAGGGATATTCTCAACAATGCTTATCCTTCTCTCTCCTAGTATGTATTCTCTGGCATTAATTGATGAAATTATTAGGGGTATGACATATTTTTATGTCGTGCTCTTCCTTCTCCCTTCAATTCCTTTTCTTGTACCAATGTATTATATGTTGATGGTGTTTCTCTCATTGCATCTCCTCATGTTGTTCTTGTAAGTCAATTAATTTGTGATCCATAAACCTAGGGAGACTTCCTAGAAGATCACAGATGGTAGTTTGCACCATGATTTTGGCTTGTACCATGCTTGCAGGGACTGCTCTCTCCTAAGCCTCCTTCTGCACATACTAATCAATCAAAACTTCTAATGCATGCACCAAGCCATCCATCAACTAATATTATCATGTTTCTTTATTGTTGTTCTCGATGTCATTATTAGTAACTAGCACTTGTTGGTTGAACATGCAACCCATTATTCTTCCATCCTGCCTATTGGCTTTCCTTAAGACCTCTAGGTTCGATCACGAAACAACACCAAAAATTTTACTCCCTTTGGGGTATGTATTTAATATTCAAAGAAAATAGAAATATAAAAAAATAACAGAGAACATAATAATTTAGATAGAACACATGACATTGTAAATTGACAAGGACATATAACTTTTTATTGAAATGTCTATATAATGCTAGTTCTATTCTCAGTACCAATATAAAGTAGTTGACAGTTGGTTAAGAGTGTCAACAGTTGGTTCCCTACAAGTACGCAAGAACTTATTTGTTCATTATATTTCCTTATACATAACAAAACATAATTTATTTAGATTGGCGAAACTACTGCCAACAAAAACCACTCAACTTACATGCAAAAAGAGTTTATTTTCTAACTTTAGTTACAATAAGTGACATGAGTGACTTTCTCAAAAGATAACCAATAACTTGTAACCTTGAAGATAGATTGGAAATAATTGACTTTGTTGAGGTACTTATCCATCTTCGTCTACTTCACTTTTTTTTGTAACCATCTCACCATCTAGCCAATCAAGCATATGAAAATTATTTCTTTCTTTTGGAATACTAGCGACCTTGAGACTCTCCATAAGTACAAAAAATATCAAGTGTTGCATAATTCCCAGAGATTGGTATACTTGATCATTGACATAGAATATCTATTCTAACCAAAGTGGGAATCAATCACCATTTAAAATATTAGACAATATTTCTCTAATTTATTAGGAGAAATCCCACTATATTCTATTCAATGCTCAATGGTTTCACTTGAAATCCCATCATGGACATGCAAATAACCTTCATTAATTCTTTTTTTTTCTAACCTACAATTATAGGTGCTCCATCTAAATAATTGATTTCCAAGATAGGTAGTGAGCTCATTTCAGATCTTCTTGCTATCCCATATTGATAGGGAAAATGTCGACAAGGTATATTTCAACCATAAAGCATGTCATTGTGGTTACAAGCCTAATGCACCTCTGATCTTCTCCACCCATCTCCTATAGATTGTATTGACATTTGACAAACGCCTTTGTTTAAAGTTTTATAATACCTTTTAAATAAGATCACTATGTGCATGTCTTATAATTTCTGTTTAGACTTAGAAAGCACAAATTTGTGACCCAAAGTTATACCAACCCTTTTTTTTTACTCATCTACCATTGTTAGGTCATCAACCCTCTCATCGTCATTTTGACTATAATTCTTAATCTTCATCAACATTCTGAGAACAATTAGGAATTTTTTCTTCCTTTATCATCAGTAATATAAACATAATTATTAACTTAGATTTATTTCTCATGGAACTCATAACTTGCATTCCCATTTCAAGAGTTCTTGGTAACCTTTCTCACCATGGGGGTAGATAAATAACTAATTTTCCTTCTCTTGCATAATGCTACATGGATGTCTCAAATCTGAAAATACTCTATTACCTTTATTTTTCACACCATTTTTTTGTGAAAATCTGACCAATTTTGATAAACATCTATCAATATTTCTCATAAAAGGAGGAATCACATTTTCTTCTATAAACAATGATGAATCTCAATATCTAGTAATCCTGCATAAAGTATTTGTAGTGGAAGCAATTCCAAAATAACATTCTTGTTTTAGTGTAGATTAGGAAAAGTTTAAAATGAAAAAAATTAACGCATCTGAATCTAAAAACATTTAAGATGTCATTTATAAATTGTGAAAATCGAATAAGTTTAATTCTGGTTTTAATGCAAAGGGGGAAGAAATCGGCATACGTTGTTTAATTTAGCTTTATTCCAGTTAATGGTAGTTGCTTTGAAAGTTTCTAAAGCCTTTTCAAAAAATCCTTTTTTCTGTGAATCTTTCAATCATTTCACTTATTTCCTTAGTGCGATGTATCTTTAAAGCGTTATATCAAAAAATTCCTATGCACTGTCTATGATTCTACGTTTTACATATATGTCTCCGAGAGAATTTTCAACTATAAATTCTGTCAAAAACTAATACCAATACACCTTCTATGAGATGCCATTTCTATGAGCATTATTTCAAACATTTATTTTCTTTTTCTTCTGTGCTTCCCATTTTGGATGCACATTAAGCAGTGCATTAGAAACTTTGATAGCTTACCACCCTTATCTACCAAACTAAAATATCCAACTCGCGAAGATCTATTGTGTCATTTTTGTTGATAAATTTATACCTCACACTTACTGGTTCCCCTTTTTCTTTCAGCTAAAAATAGAAATGTAGTTTCTTGGTAAGAAATGGAAATGAATCATTTGTACAAAGATGGATAAATCACAAGGAAGAATCTCTTGCAAAAAGCGGTTGATGCAGAAGAACCGATGATTGATTGTGTGAGAATCGATTGGTAAATCAGTTGAGATGCTTGAGAATAGTTATAGTAGGTTCTTGACTATTACTATGGAGACTATTCAATCATGTATTTGGAATTCTCTGTGTGAGCTTGATTAATGTTGTCGGGATGCTTGAAAGTTGTAGAATGTCAAAATTGACTGTTGTTTGCGAAACTTGTTAATCGGGGATTATGTGTTGTCAAAATACAGACTGGGGATGTATACCTGGAGGAGTAATGATATGTAACTTATATGTAAACTTAATTTATTTCAATATAAGTGATTAGAACTTTTGTGGTGGGTTTTTTACTTGTAAGGGTTTTCCCATGTAAAATCATGTGTCTGTTATGTGTTTTTCTATGATTTATTGTTGTTCTGTTATCTACATTTGTGCATCTTAATAACTGTAATTAAAATCAAAAGTCACCTCTATTAGTTTCCCCTAAGAATTTAACATGTTGGAAGGCATTTCTACACCTTTCTTTCCTTTCAAGTGGTATCAAAGCTTAGGTAGTTGTGTTATTCTTGTGGGTAAAATGGGTTGTTTGTGTCATTTCTGTAATGGGAGTCTTGTAGTAGGACTAGTGTTCAAGTTTACAAATTGATATGGAGAGCACTTTAGGAAGAGTAGACATTGTGAAGTTTTATGGCAACAACTATGAGTTGTGGAAACTCAAGATGGAAGATCTATTGGTGGACTGAGAAATTTGGTTTGTAGTGTCTGGGAATAAACCATCAGGCATGCAACAAGATGTTTGGGAGGTTGTAGATAGAAAATCCAAAGGGAAGATTATACTCTATTTAGTAGACTTGGTTTTATTAAATGGTCATGAGGATAAGACAACTTCTCTATGGAAGAAACTTGGTGACATTTATCAGGGAAAGTCTCTGGTAAATACATTGCTCCTAAGGAAGAAGTTGTACTCATTGAAGATGGACGAGGGTGCATCTGTAGTAGATCATCTAAATATTTTCAATATTATTTTTTTATGCTTCTTTCCTAACACATGGGATCATCTAATAATGGCTATTGGAAGTACAAAAACCACTTTCAAAATAGAAGATATGGTTGTTGTGTTGCTTGCAGAGGAAGCATGGAGGAAATATTATCATATGGTCAAGGAGTGATGCAAGGGCAGGGTCAAGAGGGGCCAAAAAATGGCACACCGTAATGATCCAGCCTGCTCAACAACACGTAGAGGCAAACAACAACACAGTGAGAGAGAGAATGCAAGATCTTTCATTAATTTTCATCAAATAGATTCATACATGCCGGGTTGTAAGGCCTTCCCAGTTACGGCCTAATATTACAATGAATTACAAAAGTCCTCAAACATGCGAGGATCTGCCAACAATCTCCAATCTAATATCTTCTATCTTCTATCCAAAACTCCCCCAAACTCTAACCAAACAACTACATTTATACAAGATGCTACTGAACTAAGTCAGCCTTCAAATCCACAATCAATGGAAGGAATGGTTAGATCTAAGACCACACACTTCCCAATGATTGATACCAGCAATAAATTCGTGACCCATAATCAATGCACAAGTAGGCCTCAACAGAAACTCAAAAATAAACTACTCGGTAAGCAAGGATGACCGAGCAACAAACAAGCATCACCAATCGCCAGTGATACAACCGACCGCCCAAGAGATAACCGACCATACTCGGTAACCAAAGGAAACCGACCAACTATTGACCAACTCAGTCAAAATAGGAATTGAGCAACACATACAAAACTCAAAATCTTTTTAATGGCATAGGATTGCCAAGGACCCGAGATGCTCCTGCATCAAGGAGGCTCTTATTATTCGAGGCAGATCACAAGAGAGAGGCAAAAATAACAAGAATTCTGAAACTAAGTCAATGGGAAAATCTAAGTATCTTAGAAAGAAGTCCAAAGTGAAGTGTTGGAACTATGGGTAGACTAGTCATATCCAAAAGGATTGCAAAAAGAAGAAGAAGAAGAAAAAGAAGAGTTCTTCAAATTTTGAGCCATCTCAGAGTGATCATGGAGATGCCTTCTAAGTTTCTTTGGCATGTTAGATATCTATTGATGTTTGGTTAGATTAATTCAATCTTCATGTAGAAGATGTTTATCACGATGACATGTGTGACTCGATACCATATTTTAGTGGGAGTTGTTTGCAGTGATCTAGATTCACCAGTGGATGGTGGATGATCTTCCTTAGTGTTGTAGATATTGGAAGGCGCCTTAGACCTGTTTCTATAAAATAATCTTCTCACATTTGTAGAGTCACCATTTGGAGATGATTATCTTCATGTGACTGAATATGTTGACATCTTGAGGGCTCAACAGGGTCTTTGATAAAGGTGTGGTTTATGCTTTCATTTGACATGTTATCCTTGTTGATGGGATGGCTTTGTCACTATGTAATGGTATACTCTTGATGCACATTTATATTTTTGACATGTTATGGTATGTTCATATGGAGCATGTTATCTTTTTGGTTGAGTTGTTTTTTTAGATCATGGTTGTCATGTTTATAATCCTAACTCCTAGGTTGGATTTGTGACATTGATCTTGGTTTTGTTTGTTGGTATTGAGTACATTGATCATTTGTTGGATACTTCATGATATTGTTGTGCTTCATTTGGACTTGACATGGACTGATTAGTTATAGGTGCTCATGGATACTTAGAGACATGGTTGATGTTAACTTCTCTTGTAATTAGAGATGTATTTGTTGATAGGGTTTATGGATTTAGCAGGAAGACCGAGGAGCACTCACGTAGTATGGACTTGAGAGGAGATTGTCCTTGGATTAGTCTTGGAGACTTGGATATCTTGATGATCATTCTCATTCTCCACTCTTTGTCTACTCGGGATTTTACTACTTGAGAGGTATAACCTAGTATTCCTTTTAAATGTATTATGTTTATCTTCCATGGATATGGATCTTCAGCTAGTTCTAAAAGATTCACTTGAGAGATTGATGACATTTCTTAACTCCTTATGATTGTATTTTGGAGATGGATTATTGGGCATATTCCTTAGTTTAGGAATGATTATGAGTTTGATCTTCTTGTGAGAGGCTTACATCCATGACTAGTTATATGGTTTGGGTGTTGTTGTGGCTTCTTGTTTGGGGTTTAATGGAGGAGATCATACTTGACATAGTTGGCATTTAGATGTGTATGTATAAGGACCTGGTACATTCAATGATTTACATGGTTTCTCTTTGGTCTTGGTTATCTTCTTCGATGTCCAGTTTCAATTACATTGGAGTGGGATTGGCTAGAACTTTGTGAAAACTATTTTTTGTTCTTACATGCCAAGTGGGGGATGGCATGGCAGTTCCTTTATCTTTTTCCTTTGTTGGTTGTGTAGAATAGGGGAGAGTTTTGGAGGCTTGTTTTAACATTTATGCTTGCAGGTCATTGGTTTACTGTTACATATTAAATGTGGGTGTCCTTGTTACTACAGGTTTAAGGTTACACTTCTATGTGATGTTTTTAAATGAATTCATTCATACTGATGTTACCTATGCAATTGGAGCTTCTTGGTGAGTATGTGGCAGATATTGCACTTGAGGTATTTTAGTTGCATGGTACAGGCTGGTTTTGTATTTATTTATTACACCCTGGAGGTATGGATAGTTGGAAGTGCTAGCACTTGTTTTGGGTGCTATTTCATCTATTTTTTTAGACAATTACTGATGCATCTGATTTGTTGTGGGTAGAGTATTTGTGTTTTGGGATAGAATTTGTGGTACAACAGTTGTGCTGTTTTTTCCATGGATAGCTTATATAAATGTCTAGTGGAAGTGGCATGATGAGAGGTGGGAACATTCATGCATGATAAGAGACCACTCATGTTTATGTTTCAAGTATCTCAATGGAGCACATGGTAAACTCTAGTTTATAATGTTATGGTGTATTAGTATGGTGGACCTTGGTATTCATGGTTCATATTAGTCTCTAAGTATTCTGGTGGTGTCAATAAGCACTTCATCAATTGGGAGATTGTTGAGAGATTTATGCCTCATACTTACTAGTTTCCTAAAGCAGTGTCGAAGAAACTCAAAAATGAAGAAGTGGAAGGAGTCACGTGTATACTTGTGCAGTGCTCAGAAGAATCATCTTAGTGGACACATGGTGCTTGAGTGTGAGTTTTAGCCAAAAGAAAAATGAGAACATGAGAAAAGTGGTCATCGTGTTTCCAAGTAGCAATCACTCATGATAAAGTTTAATACTTTGAGCAAGGCATGAAGGAGTATGTGGGACCCAAAGCCAAAAGCAGAAGAAGCCACATTTATCTTTATGTCGCACCCAGGCCCACCAATGAGTAAGCATCACAGAAGACATGTGGTGTTTGAGCAGAGTTTTGGGTGAAGGCAAAAAGGAGTTCAGATAAAAATGTTTGCCATGTTTCCAAGTGGAAAATGCATGGAGCTTTGAGAAAAAGGAAAAAAATGCATCAAAGCAAAACATTCCGCATGTTTCCAAGTAGAAAATACTTGCTCGCAACAATGTTTTTCTTATTGAGCCAATGGTGTATAGGGACCATAGGTTGACAAAGATTGATCGTGCTAAGGTGTCTTTTGGTGATTGGATGGACTATATGGACCATGCTAAGCTGGAAGAGCCTTTTGGATTCTTTTCAATGCCTAGTAGACAGTTGCTTGGTGAGAAACAAAAATAAACTATTGTAGATAGTTGCTTGGTGAGAAATGAAAATGAACCATTTGTACAAAGCTGAATAAATCATGAGGAAGAATTTGTTGCAGAAAGTGGTTGATGCTGAATAAAAAAAAGAAATGATGATCGATTGTGTGAGAATCGGTTGAGATTCTTGAGAATAGTTATAGTAGGTTCTTGATTGTTACTGTAGAGACTATTCGATCGAGTGTTTGTAATTCTCTATGTGAAGTTGATTAATGTTGTTGGGATGCTTGAAAGTTGTAGAATGTCAAACTTGATTGTTGTATGTGAAACTTGTTAATTCAGTATTTTGTGTTGCCAAAACAAAGACTAAGGATTTACATCTATTCTGATAAACATCTATGAAGATTTCTCATAAAAGGAGGAATCACATTTTCTTCTATAAACAATGATGAATCTCAACATCTAGTAATCCCGCATAGAGTATTTGTAGTGGAAGCAATTCCAAAATAACAATCTTGTTTTAGTGTAGACTAGGAAAAGTTTAAAATAAAATAAATTAAACGCATCTAAATCTAAAAACATTTAAGATGTCATTTATAAATTGTGAAAATCTAATAATTTTAATTATGGTTTTAATGCAAAGAGGAAAGAAATCAACATGCGTTGTTGAATTTAGCTTTATTCCAGTCGATGGCAGTTGCTTTGAAAGTTTCTAAAGCCTTTTCAACAAATAATTTTTCTTTGAATCTTTCAAGCATTTCATTTATTTCCTTAATGCAACATATCTTTAAAGTGTTATGTCAAAAAATTCCTATGCATTGTCTATGATTATACGTTTTACATATATGTCTCAGGGAGAATTTTTAACTATAAATTCTTTCAAAAACTAATACCAATATGCCTTCTATGAGATGTCATTTCTATGAGCATTATGTCAAACATTTAAATTTCTTTTTTTGTGCTTCCCATTTTGGATGCACGTTAACCAGTGCATTCAAAACTTTGATATCTTACCAACCTTATCTACCAAACTAAAATATCCAACTCGTGAAGTTCTATTGTGTCATTTTTGTTGATAAATTTATGCCTCATACTTACTAGTTTTCTGAAGCACTATCAATGAAACCCAAAAAATGAAGAAGTGGAAGGTGTTAGAATAACTAAGAGGGGGGTGAATCAGTTATCCATAGTCCCAAAACAAAATGTATAGCCAAAAATAATCTACTTAAACTTCTGCAGGTCAGTAACATAAAATACTATTATGTCTGTGCTTTTACCGATTACCAGTCAATAACATAAAGTTATTACTAACCAAATCCAATATGTAATATGTAAAGTATGACAATCAAACAATCACCACAATGAACACATAACACAAAATATTTAACGTGGAAACCCTGGGAAGGGAAAAACCACCTGGGACTAACAACCCAAAAATTGTTCACTCTTTTGAAGTGAGTTCGATGAATACCCAACCCTGTTAAAGGTTACAAAACACACTGTAAGGTGTGACCTTGTTAGAGGATTTAACACTAACCGTTATCGTCTAGCCAACATTCACTATGGGGTTGATAGGATAAAAAATGTACATTTTATGAATGACATTACAAGACTTTCAAGTCCACTCGGTTAAGAGATTTATCTGATTACAATGGTTAAACTATAATAGTAGGTGATTTACAAATTTAACAAGTGATTACAATGGTTAAACTCTTTTCTAATCTCATCAACAAATGATTTACAAATGTGATCTTGTCCTCCAAATATTATGTCATCCACAAATATTTCAGCAATCAAGATAGTATCATCTGAGTTTCCTTTCATATACAAATTTCTATTCTCACTTGTTCTAACAAATCCAATACTCAACAAATAATTATGCAGCCTTTCATACCAGGCTCTAGGTGCTTGCTTCAAACCATATAAAGCTTTATGTAATCTACATACCATATCTTTCTTGTTCGGATCAATGAACCCTTCTGGTTGTTCTATGTAGACTTCTTCTTCAAGTACCCCATTCAAAAAAGCTGATTTAACATCCATTTGGTAAACATTGAACTTTTTGTGTGCAACATATGCAAGTAACATTCTGACTCCTAATCTAGCAACAGGTGCAAAGGTCTCACCATAGTCAATTCCTTCCTTCTGTGCATATCCCTTGCATACAAATCTAGCTTTATTCTTTGTTACCTCTCTATTTTCATTCATCTTATTTATGAATATCCATTTAGTACTGATAACATTCTTATCTTTGGGTCTAGGTACTAAAGTCCATGTCTTATTTTTCTCTATCAGTTCTATTTCTTCATTCATTGCATTAACCCATTCTTCATTTTCCAATGCAAATTTTACATTCTTTGGTTCTGTTGGCATGTTTTTAGCACCCCTATTTTAAACTTTTAAATCAAGCCCCCAATCCATTAAATGCATGTGTTGCAAAGTTGGTCCTCCCATTGAACTACAAACCTTGAACTATTTTAGTTCAAAGTTCAAGGTTTAACCATCAAATGTAAATTGTAACAAGCCTTGGGTGGTAGCCAGTTCGTGCCTTTTATGATGCTTCATTTCTTTGTAACTGTGATAAGGGGCAGTGCTTCAATTTCAAGCATCTAGAATGATTCAAGATGCCAGGTTCAGGATTTGAAACACAGATTTATCTTTCAACACTGCAATTTCAAGTTTGAGCACTAGAGTTTAAATATCCAAGGTCAAAGTAGAGATTTGAGTTTGAGTTTGAAGTCAAAACATAAATTCAGAAGTTTAGAACAGTGAGGCGAACAGTTGAAAGATGCTATTTAATGTGGAAAATTGCAGAGTGGAGGTTTTCCTCATTCTAGAGATCACTAGGTCTCATCTAAGAGATAATGAATTTATAGATATCAAATTCAAAGGAACCAAATATGCAGCAATAACTTGAGGATATAGAGATATTCATAAATCTTATTGAAGGAATATATGCATGGGCTTATCAAATTGTAGGGCCCATTCTCATTCTGAATCTGATTTGAATTATCTCTTTCTCAATTAATAGCATGAGAGAATATGTTCCCATTCCCGTAGTACAGAGGCATATCCAAAAGTTCAAAAATCTCTCATGATTAACCTTCCAATCTCATATGTATTGTCCTGGATGTTAAAGTTGAAGGGAGAAAGCATTAAGTAATTTCCAATCAGTGAAGAATAGTCACAAAGTGCCAAGTTTGAAGCAAAGTGGAGTACATGCAAATTGCTTGATGAAATGTGTACCATTTAAATCCATCTCAAATAGATGGTGAAACTTGATCAAGTAGGAGGTTGCATATGCAATATAGACATCTGAGAAGTATGAATAGTTCAAATTTTGGTGCACTTTATTTGAGAGCAAAAGATGTGAAAGTCACTGAGAATAATTTTTCAACAAGTCTGATTTTCTGACAGTCATATATACCCTCACAAAGAAGCCCGTAACTTTTGACTAGAATATTATTTTTAAAATCGCTCTACTTTGAATTCAGATAACTAGGTTTCGGGCAACATATCCAAGAATGAGCCCGATCCAATGGTTGAATAAAAAGTTATGCCCCCCACATGGAGACCCATTTTTTCTGTCAAAGATATTTTAGTCTGCCTAGCATAACAAATATTTTTATTCTTGGTTAACATAATCAAATGCCACTTGTCTAAATTTCATTTGACATGTTAAGTTATATCATTATAAACTTCAAAATCAATAGTTTATAATGATATCAAATTATCGAAAGAAAAACATTAGAAGTGAATGGAAAATAGTTGCAAGAATCAGTTATGGGATAAAAATGGAAAAGTTACAGGAAGTGAAAGAACAAGATGAAAGTTTTCAAGAATCAGTTAACTAAGAAAGGGGCTCAAGATTATTTGTTGGAAGATCTTGATGAAGCAGGGGTTCTTCTTTTTCCAGAAGTCTATTGGCTACGAGAGAGGGAGATCAATTTTCTGAATGCAATTGTAACAGAGGAAAAGGATTTATTTTTACTTTTCTACACCTTGATTGTAATAATAGGGATGATCTGATCTTGTGGTCATGTCATTTGGTATCTAAAATAAAGAGTTAAATAGTATTTTGGATCTGTTGGTCTAATTTATGATTTCTCTGATTGAGATAAATCATATGGTGATCTCTTTCAGATTTTAGTCATTGTCCTGTATTTGTTTTCATTAAATGGATGTTTGAGTCTGTGGGTTTATTCAATCTTCATATTGCAGAAATGATTTCTTTCCATTTCCTCTGAAATGTGAAAGATTCAATAAATAGTCTTGTGGTTGTCTGTTAGTCTTTCTCTCTTTTTACTTATAAACTTGATAATCACATTCATTTCATGTTGATGAGTGAATGTTAATTGCCTTCATGTCTTCAAGTTAAAGACATATCAATTTATTTAATTCATTGTAAATCTTTCTAAGAGGGAGTTGTACCTCTCAATTCAGAAGAAGATTATCAATTCAATGATAATCTATCCAACTGTTAGTAGCATTTGTACTTTCATTTGGGCATTGTGAGTCAGTTTGTGTTGGTATTTTTGAAGTGCAAATCTTTTTACTAACAGATTTTTGGTGACTCCGCTGGGGAAACATAAATGAAAGATCAGTATATTCTTTTCTTAGTAAAAACTTCTATTATTATCTCAGTGTAAAAGAGATTGGTGACTCCATGTTATAATTTTCAGAATCTGTTGGTTAAAAAGAGTCCAGTGTTTATTATGGCTTTGATTGCAGTCCATCCATGGAGACCCTAGTTTGGGCCTCTTGCTCTGTCATTACTTTCAGCCCTACCTAAAAGGCCAAAAGAGTATATTCCTACATTTGCTGGAGATAAAAATGAATGCCCGAAAATTCACATTAAAGCATTCAATGTTGCCTGCAATATTCTTGGTGTACAAGAAGAAAATGTCTATGTGAGATTATTTGTTGGAAGCCTGATTGGTGAAGCTGTAGATTGGTTTCAGAATTTACAAAGTGGATGCATTACCTATTGGAACGATCTGGAGGTAAAATTCCTTGATAGATTTGGATCTGCAGTTGATATAGGTGAATTATTAGTAAATTTTGTTCAAATTGAGATAGAGGAAAATGAATCTATGAGAAGTTTCATTGACAGATTTAATAGATGTGTTGATAAAATGCCTCAAGCAAGTCAACCAACTAAAAATAATCAGTTATCTATTTTTATTGCTACAATGCAAACTGAGATCAAATTTTTGTTGAGGCAAAAGAAAATTTAAAAGATGCTCAAAGGGAAGCTATGGAAATAGATGATTGTATGACTTTGAGTGGAATAAAGTGTTTGGATACATATCTTGCAAATATATCTCAATCTAAAATTTATCTTTGTGATCAAAATTTGTATTCAAAGAAAAGCCTTTTACAAAGGGAGCTTGTCATGAAAGCAGTGCAGCCAACATAATCTATTTCTTGTTTCCAAAACTTGACTATTTTTAATGATCAAGACTTCCAATCAACTCCTGTGATTGAAAATAATCCTTCTAGTGTTTCTAGAATACATTATTTACATGTTGAGCATGAGGATGCATTAAAAAATGTGTATGACCATACTACGCTACCAGAAAACTCATTAACATGCTCACATGCACCGTCCATTGAGAAAAGATCCAATGATGGAATAATGTATGCAAGCTTTCCTGAAAGCATTTCCTTTTCAGAGTTTGAGCCTTTTACATTTGATGTCATTAATAATTTTCCAGCAAGTAATGATGATCAGATTGATATGGCAGAGCAACAAAAGCATGTAATTGGAAATGAAAATTTAAATGAAAGTTTGCTAGAAAGTATTTCTTTTTCAGATTTCAAGTCTTTTACATTTTCTAATACATTTTCAGCAAATATTTTTAATCATGTTGGTATGATGGAGCAGCAAGAACAAGAAATGTATAGTGATGATAAGATAACATATATCTTGCATATTGATACACAGGCAGATTTTGAGTCTTTTCAGTTTGATTACATGCAAGATGGTAAAGAGTTTTTACATTCCAAGGCATTGAAGAATCATGAGAGATCTTATGAAGAGAAAGATGATGAATTTCTTTTTGCTTCCGATTTGACACCACATACACAATATGAATTAGAGATATTCAAGTTTGATTATGAAGATGAGTTGCTTGATAGTAATTCCATGCTGGAATCATTTTATTTTGATGACGTTCTTGATAATGCATCCTTGGAAAACAAGTTTCAAATAAATTCAAATTCAGATTTTAAAAGGAGCATTCTTGTAGATCATCATTTCACTCTTGAAGAATGTTGTCCAATCAGATGCCTAACTTGTTTTTCTAACATTCATATGGGAGGCACTGGTTTTCTTGGTACAAATCAGCTCATTCAAAATGGTGTCAGCACATTGCAACCATAAATCTATGATGAAACATGGCTCTTTGGGAGTGAGTTTATACTTGCAAAATTCCTGCACACTATTGATTTGTTTTTCAATATTGGAGAGATCGCTAGATGGCAACTGGTATATGTTGTTTCACATGGATGCATCCCATTGTTTCGAAAAGGTTCATTCTTTTCGCAGCCCATGAATAGTTTTGTGTAAGTAATCTTTTCCCTAGTTCTCATGGTGGGAGTTTCCTGCCTATGTACATACTTGTAAATAAGTTTGGCTTGGCTATTTTTTGTGGTGCTAGTAGTTTTTTTGTGTTTTTCTCTCTTCATCCTCTGCATGAAGCTCCCTGTTATCAGCTTTGACTCCATTGCCCAATGGCTAGACACTATTCTTACCAAAGATGCTAGATTCTTTGTGTCTTTATCATCCACATCCCCAGTCGCAGCCAGTTGTTGGCATGTTTTTAGCACCCCTATTTTAAACTTTTAAATCAATCCCCCAATCCATTAAATGCATGTGTTGCAAAGTTGGTCCTCCCATTGAACTACAAACCTTGAACTATTTTAGTTCAAAGTTCAAGGTTCAACCATCATATGTAAATTGTAACAAGCCTTGGGTGGTAGCCAGTCCGTGCCTTTTATGATGCTTCATTTCTTTGTAACTGTGATAAGGGGCAGTGCTTCAATTTCAAGCATCCAAAATGATTCAAGATGCCAGGTTCAGAATTCGAAACACAGATTTATCTTTCAACACTGCAATTTCAAGTTTGAGCACTAGAGTTTAAATATCCAAGGTCAAAGTACAGATTTGAGTTTGAGTTTGAAGTCAAAACATAAATTCAGAAGTTTAGAATAGTGAGGCGAACAGTTGAAAGATGCTATTTAATGTGGAAAATTGTAGACTGGAGGTTTTCCTCATTCTCAAGATCACTAGGTCTCATCTAAGAGACAATGAATTTATAGATATCAAATTCAAAGGAACCAAATATGCAGCAATAACTTGAGGATATAGAGATATTCATAAATCTTATTGAAGGAATATATGCATGGGCTTATCAAATTGTAGGGCCCATTCTCATTCTGATTTGAATTATCTCTTTCTCAATTAATAGCATGAGAGAATATGTTCCCATTCCCGCAGTACAGAGGCATATCCAAAATTTTATAAATCTCTCATGATTGACCTTCCAATCTCATATGTATTGTCCTGGAGGTTAAAGTTGAAGGGAGAAAGCGTTAAGTAATTTCCAATCAGTCAAGAATGGTCACAAAGTGCCAAGTTTGAAGTAGAGTGGACTACATGCAAATTGCTTGATGAAATGTCTACCATTTAAATCCATCTCAAATAGATGGTGAAACCTGATCAAGTAGGAGGTTTCATATGCAATATAGACATATGAGAAGTATGAATAGTTCAAATTTTGGTGAAGTTTATTTGAGAGCAGAAGATGTGAAAGTCATTGAGAATAATTTTTCAGTAAGTCTGATTTTTTGACAGTCATATATACCCTCACAAAGAAGCCCGTAACTTTTGACTGGGATATTATTTTTAAAATCTCTCTACTTTGAACTCAGATAACTAGGTTCTAGACAACATATCCAAGAATGAGCCCGATCCAACAGTTGAATAAAAAGTTATGCCCCCCGCATGGAGACCCATTTTTTCTGTTAGAGATATTTTAGTCCACCCAGCATAACAAATATTTTTATTCTTGGTTAACATAATTAAATGCCACTTGTCTAAATTTCATTTGACATGTTAAGTTATATCATTATAAACTTCAAAATCAATAGTTTATAATGATATCAAATTATCAAAAGAAAAACATTAGAAGTGAATGCAAAATAGTTTCAAGAATCAGTTATGGGATAAAAATGGAAAAGTTACGGGAAGTGAAAGAACAAGATGAAAGTTTTCAAGAATTAGTTAACTAGGAAAGGGGTTGAAGATTATTTATTGGAAGATCTTGATGAAGCAGGGGTTCTTCTTTTTCCAGAATTCTGTTGGCTACAAGAGAGGGAGATCAATTTTCTAAATGTAATTGTAACAGAGGAAAAGGATTTATTTTTACTTTTCTGCACCTTGATTGTAATAACAGGGATGATCTGGTCTTGTGGTCATGTCATTTGGTATCTGAAATAAAGAGTTAAATAGTATTTTGGATCTGTTGGTCTAATTTATGATTTCTCTAATTGAGATAAATCATATGGTGATCTCTTTCAGATTTCAGTCACTTCCCTGTATTTGTTTTCATTAAATGGATGTTTGAGTCTATGGGTTTATTCATTCTTTGTATTGCAAAAATGATTTCTTTCCATTTCCTCTGAAATGTGAAAGATTCAATAAATGGTCTTGTGGTTGTATGTTAGTCTTTCTCTCTTTTTACTTATAAACTTGATAATCACACTCATTTCATGTTGATGAATGAATGTTAATTGCCTTCATGTCTTCAGGTTAAAGACATATCAATTTATTTAATTCATTGTAAATCTTTCTAAGAGGGAGCTGTACCTCTCAATTTAGAAGAAGATTATCAATTCAATGATAATCTATCCAACTGTTAGTAGCATTTGTACTTTTATTTGGGCATTATGAGTCAGTTTGTGTTGGTATTTTTGAAGTGCAAATCTGTTTACTAACAAGTTCATATTCACAAACTAAACATGTACCTTGTCTTGTCTTACTCCAAATCATCATGCCAGCTTTTCTATCTCCAATTATCTATGTCTCAAGATGATGTATCCTAACAAATCTTGCCAGTACTTGATCTCTTCTCTGTTGTTCATCCTGTGCAGGTTCATTGGCTTGCTCGATAGGTCCTTCCTACTCATCGGTTTCTCTTTGTTGTTCCTCGGTATTATTTTCCTGCTGACCGATTGTCATAATTTGCGGCTTCGATAGATACTATGGTTGTTCAATGTAAGTGAATCTACCATAGTCTTTTGGTTCCTTTCTGCATTCTTATCATCAAACTCATCAACCCGAACATTAGTACTTTCAATCATTTTATTAGTAACTCTATTTAGACACTTGTATGCTTTGCTTTTACTGGAATATCCAAGAAATATCCCTTCATTACCTTTTGAGTCAAACTTCTCATTTCTTTCATCTTTTAGAATAAAGCATTTACTTTCAAAAATTCTGAAATAACTTATAGTGGGTTTGTGTCCAAACCATAACTCATAGGATGTTTTGTCAGTGTCCTTCTTCAGTTATACTCAGTTCAAAACATAAATAGTTGTGCTGACAGCCTCTCTCCAGTATGTTTGAGCAACATTATTTTCTATCTTTAATGTCCTTACACAGTCAACAATTGACATGTTCCTCCTTTCAGCAATGTCATTCTTTTGAGGTGTCCTTGGTGTAGAGACCTATCTTTTAATACCATGCTCATTAGAAAAATTAGTAAATTCATCAGAAATAAATTCACCACCTCTGTCAGATCTCAAGCATTTCAATACTTTACCAGTCTCTTTCTCTACTTTTGCTTTATACCACTTGAACATCTTAAATGCCTCTGATTTTTCCTTCAAGAACATGACTGTCATTAATCTAGTATAATCATCAACAAAAAGAATGAAATATTTGTCTCCATAGTAACTCTAAGTTCTCATGGGACCACATAGGTTGGTGTGAGCTAACTCAAGTATTTTCTTTGTTGAATAATCTTTTCTTTTGAAACTAGATTTTATCATTTTACCTTTCTGACATTCATGACACATAACATGATCAGGCTTTGATAAGTTAGGCAGACCTCTAACCTTTTTCTTTTTATTGATCTTAATCATGTTATCAAAATTCACATGGCATAACCTTTTATGACACAACCAAGCATCTTCATATTTCATCATTAAGCAAGAAGACTCATCATTGTTAAGATAAAATAAGTTACCTTTCAATTGTGCTCCTGTTCCAACAAGTCTTCCTCCATCATCAAATATTTTTACTTTCTTGCTCTCAAAAGCAACTCGGTGACCTAAATTGTTCAGTTGTGCCACACTTAGCAAGTTATAGTTTAGTCCTTCTACCCAATAAGCATTTTCACATTTTATTCTATCATTTATCATCATGGATCCTTTACCTCTAACCATATAAGGTGTATCATTACCCATTTTAATAGATCCTCCATTGTATTTCTCAAGATGATCAAATTTGTCATCATCACCAGTCATATGATGTGTACAACCACTATCTATGATCCATGTATCATTTTTATTAACTTTAGAAATTATTGTTGTTTCTACATGTTTTTCCTCTTCCTTAGAATCATCCTTCATAGAAACAAATACTAATTCTACATCATCATCTGAATCAGTGTCAGTATCATCTTCTTCAGCAATGTAACATACCTTTTTACCTTTATCACTGTTGTCTTGGTTGTCTCTATTGTAGTGTCGGTAACTTATGTTGTTTCTTCTCCCATAGCTTCCTTCACCAGATCAGTCTTTGTTTCTGTCATCTTCTTTCCTGTTTGGACATCTAGCAGCAATATGACCAACTTCTTTACAGTTAAAGAATGTTAAAGGTAATTTTCCCTTATATCTACCTCTACCTTTAGGTAATCTTCTGGCCATAAGAGATTCAAGTTCATCAAGCTCATCATCAGTATTGCTATCATTATCATCATGTTTACTACTAGACTTACCAATCTTCAGAGAATTCATGAAAGAAGACTCAATAGTCAGTACAACATTATTTTCATAATTGTTAAGCTCAAATGTAGTAAGTTTACCAATCAGATTTTCAAGAGTGAGAGTATTACCATGTGCAGATCTCATTTCATGGATTGTAGATATTCTGATTGCATAAACCGGTAATAAGGTTCTAAGAATTTTGCTTACCATAATGCCCTCATCAATAACACCATCAGATCCTCTTATTGTATTAACAACTTCCTTTATTCAGTTTGTATAATGCACAATGTTTTCACCTTCTTTCAGCTTTGGCTCTTTTGACATTTACATCACCACTATAAACTTGAGCAAGTTTATCCCACATTTGCTTAGCAGTAGTACATCCTTTGATATCTTCAAATTCGGCATCAGTTAGACCAGCAAAAATCTCCATCATAGTGACATTATGCTCATGTCCATCTCTTAATTGATCAAGGGTCAAAGGTCCAGTGGGTGGTGCAAGGTAGCCATTCTCCATTAGAATGAGGGTAGAATTCCCAATTCCAGATATATGCATCTTCATTTGGCTTTGCCATATTGTGAAGTTATCCTCGTTTAGCTTTGGCACTTTCCTCTTATACATTTTGTGATCTTTGTGTTGAAGTCCTTAAAACTATGTTCCAAGTAACCAATAAGCTCTAATACCAATTGTTAGAATAGCTGAGAGGGGGATGAATTAGTTATCCATAGTCCCAAAACAAAATGTATAGCCAAAAACAATTTACTTAATATTTTGTAGCTCGGTAACATAAAATACTATTATGTTTGTGATTTTACCGATTACCATTCAATAACATAAAGTGATTACTGACCAAATCCAATATGTAATATGTAAATTATGACAATCAAACAATCACCACAATGAACACATAACACAAAATATTTAACATGGAAACCCTGTGAAGGGAAAAACCACTTGGGACCGGCAACCCAAAAATTGTTCACTCTTCTAAAGTGAGGTCGGTGAAGACCCAACCCTATTAAAGGTTACAAAATACACTATAAGGTGTGACCTTGTTAGAGGATTTAACACTAACCATTATCGTCCAACTAGCATTCACTATGGGGTTGATAGGATAACAAATGTACATTTTATGAATGACATTACAAGACTTTCAAGTCCACTCGATTAAGAGATTTATCTGATTACAATGGTTAAACCGTAACAGTAGGTGATCTGATTCAATACAATTTCTATTGCAGATGTTCATATCTATATTATGCTCATTCAAATCCTCTGATCAATATATCTATTCTGTTTCAACAATATTCAGTAACTTACTGTCTCTCGGTTATAACTTTCTGACACTCAGTAATCTCTGCAATTTGGTTCTCCTTAACTAGTCTGATCAGGCATGCATGAAGCTTGTTCATGAGATAATTTTACAGTCTCCTTCTTCTGGCATAAGTTTCATAATGAAACCCTAGTCTCTTAAATAGACAAGTAAACCATTTTCTTTTCATCCATTAGATTTTTCCGTTTATTCTCCTTCGTCCATTTTGCTGCTTAACCTTCCTTAGCTGATGTGTTAGTAACATGTTTGATTTCCTTCCCTTAGATCTTCTTCAGATATTGTTAGCCTTCGATCTTTGTAACAAACATTATCTCCAACTCCATGATCATACACTTTACAGCTCATCAATCCTTATCAGCTAGACTAATCATTTAGTTCCTTTCTTTCTATTTGGTTAACAAAGAAATGTGTCAGTGAACACAAGCTTATTTTGTACTATGCTCAGTATACACTACACTACTCGGTGTATACTATGGTGCTTTATTAACCGACCACACTGCCTTGTGTCATTTTTCTCTTTTCCTCATCATAGATGAATGCAACATAATCAAGTCAATAACATATGGTCATAGACTCATCAATAAGTTACCCAGTGTATTCCTTATCCTCATCTATCATATACAGATTTCTCATGTAGATATATCTATTCTTCATCTCTTTTTCTCCTTTCTACAAATGTTTAGGTATTGTAACTTACAAGATAAGTGATGTCAAAACTAGTTGACATCAATGACAACATATTACTGATTTAATCATCTTACATATCTAATCAGCAACTCAGTGATCTCTAATCACTGATCTTCAATTAGGTTCTAAATTAGTTGCAGTTCATCAGAAGGAGTCACATATAGCATTGTGTAGCACTCAGAAGAAGCGTCTTAGTGGACACGTGGTTCTTGAGAGTGATTTTTAGCTAAAAGAAAATGGGGAACATGAAAAAATTGTTCATCGCATTTCCATCTGGCAAGTGCTCATAATAAATTTTAAGACTTTGGGCAACGTGTGAAGTAGTATGTGGGACCCAAAGCTAAAATCGGAAGAAGCCATGTTTAGCTTTCTACAGTGCCAGGGCCCACCAGCGAGTAAGCATCATAGTAGACACTTGGTGTTTGACTAGAGTTTTGGGCGAAGTCAAAAAGGTGTTTAGAGAAAAATGTTTGCCATTTTTCCAAGTGGCAAATGTACAAAGCTTTGAGCGAAAGGATGAATGAAGGAGTTTTAATGATGTCCATGAGACTATCATGCCCAAAAGTTGAGCAAAACACAACTACAATTTTTTTTTTTTTACAACATAATGTGCCATAAAATTAACAATACGACTAAGGAAAACATAGATTACATCTAAATCTAGTCTAATCATATAATTCTAACACATAGGCACAACATACTATGTTCTCTCTGGTGCTCCCCTTTTACATTATATCATTGGTCCACAATGTTAGAGTCACAGACATAAGACTGGCTAGCAATAAAAGAATAAGGACATTCGGGACTGTCTCCAAGATAAAAATAGTAAACCCAAATGGGGAAATCGTTAATTTCATCAATAAATTCAAAAATAAGAGCTCAATTCAACAATAAATTTATTGTGTCAACTGACACATAGAGACAAGTTTTGGTGACCAGTTCCCATACAAAGGAAATAACCAAATAAATAAATTACTAGCCAACACAACATGTGGAAATATCCACCTCGAAGGAAACCAAAAGAAATAAACCAAATGAACTATTTACAAACATTGCAACATAACTTAGTTACATAAGAGGGAGAAACCACCACTAAATACAAAGGACACCACTCCTCATCAACCATAAAGAACATACCCAACATATACTAATCGAAAAACTTTCTATCATAGTTCATTCCTAAGCATTACAATAATTGTTGTAACTAAAACAATATCCTTCTCCTTACATATTCATTTTACAACTATATGCAGAAGTTCAATAGAAAACGTAATGGTTTAAGGTCTTAAGTGTCGAAACTGAGCTCTGATACCAAAATGTCATGCCCAAAAGTTGAGCAAAACACAACTACAATTTTTTTTTAACACCTGAGCAAATTGATTAGTCATCTTCCTTCTGCATCATTTTTGCGTGTTCATAGAATGCTTGTGCCAGATTGTTTTTGACGTTAGCAAACTCAGTTGCATATGTATGTGATCTTTTAGTTAAATAGTATGTTGTAAAAAAAAAATTGTAGTTGTGTTTTGCTCAACTTTTGGGTATGACATTTCCAATGGTCTAAGGGACCACAAAAGAACCAAAATTTAAACCATTTGCTGAAGTTTCTCCAAGTAGACCCTTCTAATGTGGATCCTCATTAGGAAGGTAGCTATTCGTGTAAGTTTGCCTTATCAAGAAACTCATTCAAACTATTCCCCTATAAGTTATCTTCATACTGAATGCCAATGTCCTCATAAGCAACACACTCCTTGATAAAATGTCACTCTGTTTCAACCATCTCTCTGTTGCAAAAATTGCATGTTCTTTCTTCCCACATTTCTTTGGGAACTTTCCATCTACCAGTTTTGTACCATAAATGGTGAGAGCTAGTCCTCAGCTAAGCAATCAGAATTTTTAACTTGCCTTTAATTGTGGAACTTAAATACTCTTTATCGACATGGTCCCACTTGGGGTTAAATTCTTGGACATAGTGAGATTTTTTTCTCCCTTCCTGCTTTGTCCACATGGAAGTTTTGAATTTCTCTAACACCCACCTTTTTATCTCAATGTTAGTGTTTGGACATTCGTGGGGTTTTATGTTCCAGTTGTTTAACCACTTGTTATCTTGTTTCTTCCAAGTCTTTTTCCTCCACTCTAGATCTTCCCCTACTACCATCCTAGGCCAGCAATGCATATCCATATTACCCACTTTTTTTAAGTAGCATAGCATGCAAATAATTGTTGAGGCTTCAATCGGGAACATACTAGCATCCACCAAGAGAATCTCATAGGGAATCGTAGACTTGACCTTGAGGTTACTAGTGATAAGATGCTTTTGGATTCTTTCTATCTATGGCCATTTGTGATTTGACATGCTACTCCCACAAACCTCACACCCATCTAGAATAACCAGAACCACCAAGAGACCAAAGAGAGTATTCCTAGTCTTCTAATCCCACAACTTAGCTTTCTTGCATCTATTTTGAAGGAGGTAAGAGGCTTTCCAACCCCCTTCTATTCTTTTTGATCTACATGTCTCCCAACTTAACCTATAGTTGAAATCAATTCCTAGGTACTTTTACTCTTCTATAGTCTCTAAAGGGCTGCCCTCAAAAATAAAAGTATGCTGTTATTTTTTCTTCTTCAAAGAAAATATCATGATTTTAATCTTAGAGGCATTAACTTGCATTCCCACCTCCTGGCAAAAGAGCTCCAAATTTTTCAAATGCTCCCTCAATCCTTGAGTGGACTTAGCAATAAGAAAAAGGTCATCAACATATAAAAGCGGCCTCACCACATAACTCATCAAATGAATGCTATCCCCATTGGCCTTGTTTAACCACTCCTCCAATTTATCGATGTAGAGACTGAAAATAATCCAACAAGCAAAAAAAGGCATAAAAAGGACTCAGATCAAAATATTCAGCATGTTGCAAAGTGGAAAATGCCCCCTAGAAGTTTTGTTTTGTTTGTTGAGCTGATGGTATAGGGACCATAGGTTGATGAAGATTGACTGTGCTAAGGTGTCTTTTGGTGATTGGATGGACTATATGGACCATGCTAAGATGAAAGAGTTTGTTGGATTCTTTTTGATGCCTGGTAGATAGTTGCTTGGTGAGAAACAGAAATGAACTATTGTAGATAGTTTCTTGTTAAGAAATGGAAATGAACCATTTGTACAAAGATGGAAAAATCACAAGGAATAATATGTTGCAAAAAATGGTTGATACAGAAGAACCAATGATCGATTGTGTGAGAATCAAATTGGTAAATCAGTTGAGATGCTTGAGAATAGTTACAGTAGGTTCTTGACTGTTACTATGGAGACTATTTGATCGAGTATTTGGAATTCTCTGTGTGAGCTTGATTAATGTTGTTAGCATGCTTGAAAGTTTTAGAATGTCAAAATTGACTGTTGTCTATGAAACTTGTTAATCAGGGATTATGTGTTGCTGAAATAGAGACTGGGGATGTACACCTAGAGGAGTAATGATATGTAACTTATATCTAAACTTAATTTATTTCAATATAAGTGATTAGAACTTTCATGGTGGGTTTTTTACCTGTAAGGGTTTTCCCACGTAAAATCATGTTTTTGTTATGTGTTTTTGTATGATTTATTGTTTCTCGGTTATCTACATTTGTGCATCTTAATAACTATAATTAAAATTGAAAGTCACCTCTATTAGCTTCCCCTAAGAATTTGACATGTTCGAAGGCATTTATGTGCCTTTCTTTCCTTTCACGTGGTATCAAACCCTAGGTAGATGTGTTATTCTTGTGGGTAAAACAAGTTGTTTTTGTCATTTCTGTAATGGGAGTCTTGTAGTAGGACTAGTGTTCAAGTTTACAAATTGAGATGGAGAGCACTTCAGGAAGAGTAGACATTGTGAATTTTTATGGCAACAACTATGAGTTGTGGAAACTCAAGATGGAATATCTATTGGTGGACTGAGAACTTTGGTTTGCAGTCTGGAAATAAACCATCAAGCATGCAACAAGATGTTTGGGAGGTTGTAGATAGAAAATCCAAAGGGAAGATTAGACTCTATTTAGTAGACTTTGTTTTATTAAATGTTCATGAGGATAAGACAACAACTTCTCTATGGAAGAAACTTGGTGACATGTATCAGGGAAAGTCTCTGGTAAATAAGTTGTTCCTAAGGAAGAAGTTGTACTCCATGAAGATGGACAAGAGTACATCTGTAGTAGATCATCTAAATATTTTCAATGTTATTGTTGCACAATTAACCTCAGTAGGAGTGAAGATTGATAGCGAGGACAGATGTATGATTTTATTATGTTTCTTGCCTAACACATGGGATCATCTGGTAATGGCTATTGGAAGTAAAACAACCACTTTCAAAATGGAAGATATGGTTGCTTTGTTGCTTGCAAAGGAAGTATGAAGGAAATCTTTTAAGATGGTCAAGGAGGCTCTTATTGTTCAGGGAAAATCACAAGAGAGAGGCAAAAAGGACAAGAAGTCTAAAATGAAGTCAATGGGAAATCTAAGTATCCTAGAAAGAAGTCCAAAGTAAAGTGCTGGAACTATGGGTAGACTAGTCATATCCAAAAGGATTGCAAAGAGGAGAAGAAGAAGAAAAAGAAGAGTTCTTCAAATTCTGAGCCATCTCAGAGTGATACATTAGACTTATATTGGTGTTTGGTTAGATTAATTCAATCTTCATGTAGAAGATGTTTATCACGATGCCATGTGTGGCTCGATACCATAGTTCAGTGGGAGTTGTTTGTAGTGATGTAGATTCACCAGTGGATGGTGGATGATCTTCCTTAGTGTTGCAGCTATTGGAAGGTGCTTTAGACTTGTTTCTACAAAAGGATCTTCTCACATTTGTAGAGTCACTATTTGGAGATGATTATCTTCATGTGACTGAATATGTTGACATCGTGAGGGCTCAATAGGGTCTTTGATAAAGATTTTGTTTGCACTTTCATTTGACATGTTATCCTTATTGATGGGATGGCTTCGTCACTATGTCATGGTATACTCTTGATGCACATTTATATTTTTGACATGTTATGGTATGTTCATATGGAGCATGTTATCTCTTTGGTTGAGTTTTTTTTTTAGATCATGGTTCTCATGTTTATGATCCTAACTCCTAGGTTAGATTTGTGACATTGATCTTGGTTTTGTTTCTTGGTAGAGAGTGCATTGATCATTTGTTGGATACTTCATGATATTTTTGTGTTTCATTTATAGTTGGCATGGACTGATCAGTTACAGGTGCTCATGGATACTTAGAGACACAAGTGATGTTAACTTCTCTTGTAATTAGAGATGTATTTGTTGATAGGGTTGATGGATTTAGCAGGAAGATCGAGGAGCACTCACCTAGTATGGACTTGAGAGGAAATTGTCCCTGGATTAGTCTTGGAGAATTGGATATCTTGATGATCGTCCTTATTCCCCACTCTTTGTATACTCAGGATTTTACTACTTGAGAGGTATAACCAAGTATTCTTTTTAGATGTATTATGTTTATCTTCCATAGATATGGATCTTCAGCTAGTTCTGAAAGATTCACTTGAGAGATTCATGACATTTCTTAACTCCTTATGATTGTATTTTGGAGATGGATTATTGGGCATATTCGTTAGTTTAGGAATGGCTATGAGTTTGATCTTATTGTGAGAAGCTTACATCCATGATTATTTGTATGGTTTGGGTGTTGGTGTGGCTTCTTGTTTGGGTTTTAATGGAGGAGATCATACTTGACATAGTTGGCATTTAGAGGTGTATGTAGAAGGACATGGTACATTCTATGATTTGCATGGTTTCTCTTTGGTCTTGCTTATCTGCTTGGATGTTTAGTTTCAATTACATTGGTGTGGTATTGGTTGGAACTTTGTGAAATCTATTTTGTGTTCATACATTCCATATGGTGGATGGCATGGCAGTTCCTTTATCTTTTTCCTTTGTTGGTTGTGTAGAACAGGGGAGAGTTTTGGAGGCTTGTTGTAAGATTTATGCTTGTAGCTCATTGGTTTACTATTACATATTAAATGTGGATGTCCTTTTTACTATAGGTTTAAGGTTAGACTTCTATGTGATATTTTTAAATGAATTCATTTCATGCTGATGTTACCTATGCAATGGGAGCTTCTTGGTGAGTATGTGGCAGATATTGCACTTGAGGTATTTTAGTTGCATGGTACAAGTTGGTTTTCGATGGTCCAGGCTGGTTTTGGATTTATTTATTACACCCTAGAGGTATGGATAGTTAGAAGTGCTAGCACTTGTTGTGGGTGCTATTTCAGCTATTTTTTTAGACAATTACTGATGCATCTAATTTCCTGTGGGTAGAGTATTTGTGTTTTGGGACATAATTTGTTGTACAAAAGCTGTGTGGTTTTCTCCATGGATAGCTTATATAAATGTCTAGTGGAAGTGGCATGATGGGAGGTGGGAACATTCATGCATGATAAGAGACCACTCATGTTTATGTTTCAAGTATCTCAATGGAGCACATGGTAAACTCTGGTTTATGATGGTATGGTTTATTAGTATGGTGGGCCTTGGTATTCATGGTTCCTAGTAGTCTCTAAGTATTTTGAAGGTGTCAGTAAGTACTTCATCAAGTGGGATATCATTGAGAGATTTATGCCTCATATTTACTATGTTCTTGAAGCACTGTCAAAGAAACCCAAAAATGAAGAAGTGGAAGGAGTCACGTGTAGCCTTGTGCAGTGCTCAGAACAAATGTCTTAGTGGACACATGGTTCTTGAGTGTGAGTTTTAGCCAAAAGAAAAATGAGAACATGAGAAAATTCATCGCCTTGTTTCCAAGTGGCAATCACTCATGATAAATTTTAATACTTTGAGCAGGCGTGAAGGAGTATGTGGGACCCAAAGTTGAAAGCAGAAGAATCCACATTTAGCTTTATGTAGCGCCCAAGCCCACTAATGAGTAAGCATCACAGAAGACACATGGTGTTTGAGAGGAGTCTTGGGTGAAGGAAAAAAGTAGTTTAGATAAAAATGGTCACCATGTTGCCAAGTGGAAAATGTGTGGAGCTTTGAGCAAAAGGAAGAAAAGGCATTAGAGAAAAATGTTTGGCATGTTGCCAAGTAGAAAACGCTTGCTTGAAGTGATATTTTTCTTGTTGAGCCAATGGTGTATAAGGACCACAGGTTGACAAAGATTGATTGTGCTAAGGTGTTTTTTGGTGATTTGATGGATTATATGGACTATGCTAAGCTAGAAGAGCCTTTTGGATTCTTTTTGATGCCTAGTAGACAGTTGCTTGGTGAGAAACAAAAATAAACTATTCCAGATAGTTTCTTGGTGAGAAATGAAAATAAACCATTTGTACAAAGTTGAATAAATCACGAGGAAGAATTTTTTGTAGAAAGCGGTTCATGTTGAATAAACAAAAGAATCGATGATCGATTGTGTGAGAATCGATTGAGATTCTTGAGAATAGTTACATTAGGCTTTTTATTGTTACTATAGAGACTATTAGATCGAGTGTTTGGAATTCTCTATGTGAGGTTGATTAATGTTTTTGGGATGCTTGATAGTTGTAGAATGTTAAACTTGATTATTGTCTGTGAAACTTATTAATTGAGTATTTTGTGTTTCCAAAATAGAGACTAAGGATTTACACCTGGAGAAGTATAGATCTGTAACTTATATGTAAACTTCATTTACTATAATATAAGTGATAGGAAATTTGGTGGTGGTTTTTTTACCCCTAATGCATTTCCCATGTAAAATCATGTGTCCATTCTATGTTTGTATGTGCTTTATGATTACTCGTTTATCTGCATTTGTGCATCTTAATGATTCTAATGAAAATTGAAAGTCACCTCTGCAATTTTATTCATCTTGCTCTAACTATATGCATCTAAGTGTGTTCAGGACTCTTTCCAATGCCTTGATAATTTTTGTCAGGCTTTTGGGTCGGTGATTTAATGACACAAAATTTAGTGTTATAAATAGTCCTTCCTTTCTGTCCCTCCCTCGATTCTCCAATATGGGTGGAAGTGGATCTAGTGTGGAGAGATCTTCAAATTTTTAGGAATTCCTTTTGCTTTTCAAGGATCTGTTATTGACCTCTATACTATGGTGTTGACCTAAATAGAGAAAATCTAGCTTATTGGATTACCAAACCCCTCTCTTTTGGCTGGAAAATTACAGATTTTCTTGAAAGTGTTGGCTACTACCCATGTGTATTATTCTTTGTGTTGGGCTCCCTTAAAAGCTTCTTATAGAAAGTTAGAAAATATTTTGTCATATTTCTTATGGGGTTTTGGAAAAGACCATCACAGATATCACAATGTTTCCTGGGAGTATTGGTGTCTCTCTGGGGAATCCATAGGCCTTGACCTTTTTTCAACACAAAAACAAAGTCTTTCCTTATCTACCAAATGGGTTATTTGCGCTATTTATGGCAACAAAGCCTAGAAAATTATTCTCATCCATTCCATTTCTTCAAGCTACCTAGTTAATAGACCTTCCTGGAAGGGGATTCAATTTTAAATCCTTCTCATTATAAAAGATGCAGTCTTGATTCAGACACTTTTGTTACCAAGAGCATTTGGCATTCCTAGGAAGTTGTCAAGCCTTGGCTCCATTGGGATGGGGATAGTTTTTACGATGGTCTCTCTTTCAACCAACACAATACCTATTGGTCGCCACTCATCCAGTCCCAAGGACTTCCTTTATCTAGGATTCTTAGAATTCATGCTCTTTCTTTTCACAAATATGGTATTTAAACTCATCGAGATCTTTTTTCTCATGCTTCTATGAATCTTCACACTAGGAAATATTTACAAGCCCAGATCTACCTAACTCACCCAAACTAGAAGACTTTCAATCTGGTGGTCTCAGTACTACCTTTGAATATGCTAAACAATCTTAGCATTCATTATGTAGAGCCTTGGAGGAAAGACTAGCAATGGTTTTTTTGTCCTTCATTTTGTAATTACAAGCCCAAGAAGGGCTACCATTGATTGGTTCCTCACTTTCCTATGGTTCTCACTTTGAACTAGCGTTGACATTTTCATTCTTCCCAATCTACTTGATGACACATATTTCTCATTATCTGGTATGTCATTATTGAGCCTAAAGTGGCTCACTTCGCTTGGTGTATTCTTTTCCAGGGCTTGTTGATGGGCTCTCGCCTCTAGCATCTTAGTGTGTCAAACCCCCATTGACCCTTTTTTGGGCAACTAGAGACATTCATACACCTCTTCTAGTATTGCAAGAGAGCCTAGTAGTTGTGGGTTTGGATTGATGACTTCTTTAAGCCCTTCAGGCATAAACTTTTCTCCTGGCATATGATCTTGCTGGGAGAATTTCTTAGACTTCCCTACAAATTCACACACATATGATATGCTTCCAGGATGGAAATTCTCTTCACTTTATGGAAAGATAGAAATATAGTGTTATTTAATCATATATTAATTGATATTAATGTTTCTTTATATGCTAAAGCTTGTATATGTAATAATGGCATGTTGCAGATACGTGTTCAAGCAAAACAAGGTGGCCATTGAGGTGGTCACTTGCAAGAATTACTATAGCATTAGGGTAATGCTCCTTTTACATTTTTAAAAGTTATGTTGGATATTTTTTCCTCTGGAAAGTGATCTCCTCCCCACGACCACAATCTCTTTGTGCGCCACTCTCATACTCCTCATTTCAAGGCCGGTGTCGTTAGTCTAGCGAGGAAAGATATTTTCAACATCGTCGCTCAGCCTCGCCACCCTAGGATGGCTTTGCTTCTAGATGGTGTACTAATGGTGTTGTTCCCTCCACTCTTTATGGTTATGGTTGGTTGGCTCTAGCATATAGTTTAAGTGGCCCAACTCTTCCAAGTGACTCCCTCGGCTTTTTCTAGCTATCTCTTTGGCTAGAAATGAGAATGAAGAAGAAGATAATATAGATGAAGGTTGGTCCCTTTCGGACCCCAATCTTAACCTTGGCAATGTATGGGGAAAGAAGGATGATCATGATCCTCAACCTTCTGTGAGCACTTCTTTATCCACTTAGTGGATTTTTTACGTGTTTCCACTTCTAGGTTGTAACCGTGTTTCTTCTTTTAGTTGGCTTTATGGGCTCTACCAGTGTGACATTCGTGGAGTGATTTCATATCCTTCTCATTTTTTTGTGAATAGTGTAATTTTACTTGATTAAATATTAATGGACGAACCTATTCATCAAAAAAATCATCTATTGTTCATTAATCTTTTTACTATTTTTATATCATTACACTTGCCCTCTTATTTTCAACAAATGTATTTTGTGGATCGTTGTCATTTAGTCAAATGGTTGATGTGACTTCTCTATGCTATACATTTCATACACATCTGCAAAGGCCATTTCAGCTACAACACATTCAAAAATCCTCTACCATTTATTATGTGATGTATGTCTATACCCTAGTCCAAAGCTTCCAATTTTGTGCAGGCATAGAAGGAAATAGGCAAAGGTTGTTGATTTATCTTTATGCTTGAATGAATGAATGGATGAAAGTTTTTAATGACTTTTGTGAGGTCAAAGTAGTTTATGGGATCTCCTAAGTAGCACACGCCTCAAAATAGGGTACAAAACCTTAGACAATTTGTAACTTCCTCTTTGAATCTGCTATTTGACAATGCATTTTGATCACTAGATTTTTAATTCTGTCAAGTTGTGTTTCTTCAGACAAAGCATTTAAAATGTTCATTTCTAAAATATCTGCATAGTTGGAACAAATGTCATTGTGTGCTTGGAACTCCATAATAAAATGTCGCTCTATCTCTACCACTCCCATGTTACAAATAGGCATATTCTCTTTTCTCATTCTTCCTTAAGTATCATCTATCTACATGTTTCAATTTTTCTCTAGTGAGAACTAGTCCTAAGTAGAGCTAAAAGAATTTTTGCTCTAATGACAATAGTCTTAAGTGGAGCTATAAGCATTTTTTTCTCTCTATTTTATATTTTCTCTTATATATGTTTTTTTCTCTCCATTTAATATTTGCTCCTATATATGTTTTTTTTCGTAATCTCAAATAAAATCTTGGATTAAAATATTTTGAAGTCTTTTCACACATATTTTGCAATCATTGCATTCACGAGATAACATTTCTATTGAGGCAATCTATCAAATAACTTGTGGGTCTTGTGTATGCTTTCACATTGTGAAACAACAACGTATATAATTTCCATGCCTTGTCTTTCCCTCCACATTTTGAAGTTTCTAAATCCTCTTCAATAAACCTTTGTCACAATTTCGCTACACTTGGAGCTTTGATAAATGTCAAGAATGGTTTTATAGCCTTCACTTGGTGCAGAGAAGGAACATATGATCAGAGGTTGAATTCATAATTACACTGGACAATTGTATTTGCTTAAAATCTTATGAGGCTTGTTCAATAAATCTATTTAGTGCATATCTTGCCATCATTACACAATGAGTTGGTATCTCTCTAAGACTTTCTTTGAAACTACAATGGATTAACTGTGCTTCTCCATATTGCTTGCAGTAAAATAGAGTATTGTCAACTAAACAATTAATAACATCAGATTTCCACAATCCATAAGTAATGCAGTAGATTTCTGGATTTGATTGTGTATATATTTTTATCATCAATCGAATCCATTAGTAATGCAGTAGATGATAAAAATATATACACAATCGAATCTAGAAACCTACTGCATAACTAAACAATTTTAAAAAAAACTCACAAATAAGAAATCCCCAAGTTAGATTTTGGACCAACCGAGCAAAGGAGGTTAAGAAGTTAAAGGAAATTGAGCATTGGAGCAATTAAGCATATTCATATTTTCAAGGTTCAAATTTTGACATTTAAGAATAATAAAGTTCAAAAGTTAGAATTTCTCAACATTGGAATATTTTAAATCATTTATTTTTTTTGGAGCATTATAAATCATTTAGAAGGTTAAAGAGTTCAAATTTTGGAGCTTCAAGTTCAAAAAGCTCAGAATTTTGAGTGTGGTAAGGATGGGAGAAGTTAAATGAAAGGATTTTTAATTATTTCTCTTTCAAATTATTAAAATAAATTTTAAATGGGAATAAATAGAAACATTTTAAAAATATTAAAACCATTATAAAAAATAATTTAATATTTCACACAAAAACTTAATGGCTCATTTTAATAAAACAAACATAACTTTTGACTAATAATAGATTCAGCTTTGAAATTTTAACCAGATGTTGAGGAGAATGATGTGACCATGACCCATGAAAATTTATTATGATGAGGTGTCTAAGGTGAAATTTTAATGTTTTCCTAATGAAGGCCAACGAAATTGAAACATTATAATCTTGCAAACAATGAAATGGGTTTTTGAGAAACTTTGCCAAAGATGGTACCAGATTAATGCTCATAAGGCAATTCCTCTTGATACTTTATGATTCTCAAGATTTAATCATTTTTCCATCTTGGCCATTGCAAAAATCAAGTCAAAGCATACACACCAAGAACTTCTTAATCAAACTCCTAAGATTGAACTCAAAATTGTGGAACAACTTTTTGGACTAGGATATTCACAATGAACTTAATGGTAATGGAGATAGGACATACGTTTATTAACTTGAAAAAGGACTTAACAATGAAAACTTTGAGCTGAAACTGCATATTTATGCATCTCAAAAACATTTGCACAAACCAACTTTACTTCGCTTAGTGCTTATACAATGGGATCAGAAAGGACCGTTGACCAAGTGGATAATTTCAAAAATGATGAAACTACTGCTAAGTTTATGAAACTTTGAGAGGGTATACCTATGGAAGATCATAAAGCTAAATTTATCATAGACCTTACTCATATTGTGTTAGCTTGTGGTGACTAATTAGGAAAGTATTGTACACTTTTCCTCCCGACCTCGCCGGGGTTATCCAGGAAAATTTTTTTGAGGCCGACTACTTTTCGGTTATTTGGGCCGACATGTTATAATTCATTCTAACCCTAAATCAGCAAAAATATTGTATAATATGGCTTAGGGTTAGGGTTTATTCACATGTATGATTTTAGTATTTGCGGCGGAATTGAGCTGTAAGGGATTACAGATTGTAATCAAGTTGTAATCACTGGATAAGAATAATATTTGGACTCGCTGTTGGTGGACGTAGCCCAGGGATTGGGTGAACCATGTTAAATCTTTGTGTCTTGTGTTCTCTTTTGTGTGGTTTATTATTTTCTAATATTAGTTATATTTGCACATAATTGTTATTTTTGCCTTGTTAATCCTAACAAGTGGTATCAGAGCCAGGTTATTTCGTTTGTTCTTTCATCTATTCTCTGAAGCAGGTCTCACGAGTTAGTGGGAGAGTCTCTCGGTTAAGTGGGAGAAATGGAAGACGAGGGTAGGCTAAAGGTTGATAAGTTTAATGGGCAGAACTTCCAATTATGGAAGATGCAAATGGAGGACTATCTCTATCAGAAGGATCTATGGCGGCCATTAGAGGGAATAGCCAAGAAAGAGGCTGAAATGTCTAAGGAAGATTGGGATATTTTGGATAGGAAGGCACTGGGGAGTATTTGTCTATGCCTGGCACAATCGGTGGCATTCAATATTATTGGAGCAACGATAGCTAAAGATCTAATGGAAACCCTAGCGAAGTTGTATGAAAAGCCTTTAGCTTCAAACAAGGTATTTCTTATGAAACGTTTATTTAATATGAAAATGGTAGAAGGTGGATCAGTCACTGATCATTTGAATGAGTTTAATACAGTTACAAGTCAGTTAACCTTAGTTAAAATTACTTTTGATGATGAGGTTAGGGCTCTCTTGATTTTGTGTTCTTTGCCAGAAAGCTGGAATGGTTTGGTAATGGCTGTTAGTAATTCTATTTCTGGTTCAAATACCCTAAATTTTGATGATGTTGTTGGTGTTATATTGAGTGAGGAAATTCGTAGGAAAAGCTCAGGGGCATCCACATCGGGTAGTGCATTGAACGCAGAAAGCAGAGGCAGAACAAGAGATAGAGGAAACAACTCTAGAAATCATAGAAAATCAAGAGGAAAATCAAAGGGAAAGAGGTTTGAATCCAAAGGGCCAAATGATTGCTAGTACTGTGGAAAACCAGGACATAAGAAGAAAGATTGTTGGTCTCGGAAGAAAGATCAAGCAGACAAAAATGATGGAAACAAGGAGGCAAATGTGGTAAGTAACAAATCCGAAGAGGATGCTTTGCTTTTGTCTTTAGAAAATGTTGATGATTCATGGGTGTTAGATTCGGGGGCTTCATTTCATGCTACACCCCATAGAGGTTATTTTGTTGATTATTTCCAAGGGGATTTTGAGCTAGTTTATTTGGGAGATAATGAACCCTGTCAAATTGTTGGAAAAGGAAAAGTCAAGATTAAGTTGCAGAATGGGAATCATTGGCTACTACAAGAGGTAAGACATGTTCCAAGACTAAGTAGAAATTTAATTTCAGCAGGGCAACTGGGTGATGAGGGTTGCACAGTTACTTTTAATGATAAAAATTGGAAGGTTTCAAAAGGTTCCTTAGTAGTAGCAAAAGGTGTGAAAGTAGGCACCTTATATCTTTGTACAGGTCATACTGTTCCCTCTACTTTAATTATTTTAGAGAAAAATGAATGTTCAGGAACAGTTGCTGCAGTTGAGCAGGTAGAACAAGAGACAGTAGCTGGAGATTCTGAAACAGCGTTGTGGCATAACAGACTTGGTCACATGAGTGAAAAAGGTATGAAATTACTTCATTCAAAGAAAGTATTACCAGGTCTGAAATGTGTTAATATGGATTTCTATGAAAGTTGTGTGTATGGAAAGCAAAAGAGAGTCAGTTTTGTAAAGAGTGGGAAGGAAAAGAAAGATGGAAAATTAGAGCTTGTGCATACAGATGTATGGGGTCCAGCTCAGGTATCTTCCCTTGGTGGCTCCCAGTATTATGTTACATTCATTGATGATGCAACTAGGAAAGTATGGATATATTTCATTAGACAGAAATCTGATGTATTTGAAACTTTTAAGAAATGGAAAAGCCTAGTTGAGAATGAGACTGGTAAAAAGTTAAAATGTCTCAGATCTGATAATGGCGGTGAGTATTGCAGCAAAGAATTTGAAGATTATTGTGCCTCTACTGGTATTCGTAGACAGAAAATTGTACCAAGAACTCCACAAGAAAATGGAGTGGCTGAACGCATGAACAGGACAATAATGGAGCGTGCAAGGAGTATGAGGTTGCATGCTAGGCTGCCCAAAAATATGTGGGCAGAGGCTATGAACACTGCTGTTTATTTAATCAATAGAGGCCCCTCTACTCCTTTGGACTGTGGTATTCCAGAGGAAGCATGGAGTGGTAAGAAGGTGAGTTATTCTTTTCTCAAAACCTTTGGTTGTGAAGCTTTTGCACTTATAGATTCTGAAAACAAAACCAAGGTGGAAGCTAAGTCAAAGAAATGTGTATTTGTTGGATATGGCATTGATGAATTTGGTTATAGGCTTTGGGATTTTGAAAACCATAAAATTGTAAGAAGTTAGGATGTCATATTCAATGAAAAAGTGTTGTACAAAGATATGTTGCAACAGCATGAGAAGAAAGAAAATGATTATGTAGTGTTGGATGATATTCCAAATGCTAATGTTCCAATAGTTCCTTATGCTCCACAACAACAGCAACAACAAATGCCACACACACCAGTGAATGTTAGACGGTCAACAAGGCTAAGTAGACCTCCAAAAAGATTTTCTCCATCTTTGTATTCTATTTTGTTAACAGATGCTGGTGAACCTGAATGTTATAATGAAGCTGTGCAGGTGGATACAAAGCTTCAGTGGGAGTCTGCAATGATAGATGAAATGGACTCTTTGCTAAAAAACCAAACATGGAATTTATGTAAGTTACCTGCAGGTAAAAGGGTTTTACAGAATAAATGGGTTTACAGGATAAAAGCAGCGGATGGAGGTAAGAAAAGATTTAAAGCCAGATTAATCATAAAAGGATTTGCACAGAAACATGGTATTGATTTTGATGAGATATTTTCTCCTGTTGTTAAAATGACTTCTATTCGTACTATTTTAAGTATTGTGGCTACTGAAGATTTGCATTTAGAGTAGCTTGATGTTAAAACAGCTTTTCTTCATGGTGATTTGGATGAAGAAATATATATGGTTCAGCCACAAGGATTTGAGGTCAAGGGTAAGGAGAATTTGGTGTGCAGATTGCAGAAAAGTTTATATGGCTTGAAGCAAGCACCTCGGCAATGGTATATTAAATTTGACACTTTTATGAATGAGCATGGATATAGTCGGTGTCATTCTGACCATTGTGTTTATTTTAAGAGGTTGGATGATGAAAGCTACATTATTTTATGTTTATATGTTGATGATATGCTTGTAGCTGGGTCTAACATGGATCATATTTAGGGGTTGAAACAACAGTTAGCAAAATCTTTTGCTATGAAGGATTTGGGGGCAGCAAAACAAATCCTTGGTATGAAAATTTCCAGAGATAGGAAAAATAGGAAATTGTCTCTATCTCAAGCTGATTATATTGAGAAGGTGTTGCATCGTTTCTCTATGGAACATGCCAAAGCTATCAGCACACCTTTGCCTGGTCATTTGAAATTGACTAAGGATATGTGTCCCAAGACACCAGAAGAAGAGACTAAAATGTCTAAGGTACCTTATGCTTCAGCTGTAGGGAGCTTAATGTATGCTATGGTATGTACTAGGCCAGATATTGCACATGCAGTGGGAGTCGTTAGCTGATATATGAGTAACCCTGGTATTGAGCATTGGAATGTAGTCAAATGGATTCTCAGATATTTGAGAGGTACATCCAGTAAGTGTTTACACTTTGGGGGTTCTACTACTACTGTACAAGGCTATGTTGACTCAGATTTGGTAGGAGATATAGATAGCAGGAGGATTACTACAGGTTATATATTTACTATTGGTGGGATAGCAGTGAGTTGGATTTCTCGACTACAAAAGGTGGTTGCTTTATCCACTACAGAGGCAGAGTATGTTGCTGCTACAGAGGCAGCCAAGGAGATGATATGGCTTCAATTCTTCATGGAAGAATTGGGACGTCCACAAAAGGATAATTTTCTACATACAGATAGCCAAAGTGTCATTCATCTTGCAAAGAATTCTGCTTTGCACTCAAAGACAAAACACATACAGTTGCGGTACCATTTCATTCCGTCAGTTTTGGATGATTGGCAGTTAAGGCTGGAAAAGATTCATACTGATGATAATTCAGCAGATATGTTTACAAAGGTAGTAACAAGGGAGAAGTTGAACTCATGTTTAGCTTCAGTTGGTCTTCTAGACTGAACAAAATAAAGGAACAGCTGAGTCCAGGGTGGTTCGATCCAGTGGGAGCCTCATATGGTAGCGGTATTGCTACAGGATTAGTCTCCAAGTGGGAGGTTTTTTTTTGTATAGTGTGGATACTGATCAGTCACCAAGTGGGAGATTGTTAGCTTGTGGTGACTAATCAAGAAAGTACTATCCAGGAAAGTACTATACACTTTTCCTCCCGACATGTTATAATTCATTCTAACCCTAAAGCGGCAAAAATATTGTATAATATGGCTTAGGGTTAGGGTTTATTCACATGTATGATTTTAGTATTTGTGGTGGAATTGAGCTGTAAGGGATTACAGATTGTAATCAAGTTGTAATCACTAGATAATAATAATATTTGGACTTGTTGTTAGTGGACATAGCCCAGGGATTGGGTGAACCATGTTAAATCTTTGTGTCTTGTGTTCTCTTTTATGTGGTTTATTGGTTTCTAATATTAGTTATATTTGCACATAATTGTTATTTCTGCCTTGTTAATCCTAACATATTGCTTACTTTGGTGAGTTTAATCCATCATCAATTCACAAAGATGAAAAGATTTAATAAAAATGGGTCTCTAGGTGAAAATTGAAAGACACCCCTAAACCAAGAAGAAGTAAAAATAAAGGACATATCTGAGGGTGAAACCTCTTTGAGATACCTAAGGATGAAATATTGGATATACTCCCCATCACTCAAGAAAATCTCCACTTTTGTTAGAAAAAATAGAGGAGATCAATCCTAGCACAGTTGTATATCTAATGCTCATACACTTTGTAGCCTCCATAATAGAAAATGAGAAAGAAGATTTTATCAAATTTATCCTGGAAAGATAAATCATGTTTGTATGGTCTTACAGTAACATACCTAGGCTAGATCATGAACTAGTCCTTCATCATTTACCTCTCCATTTGGTTGTAAATCCTATAAAACAAAAACTAAGAAAAATACACTCTCATGTTGTTATATTAGTCAAAGTTGAACAAAAAAAGTCATTAGATGTTGGTTTCATCGGACCAATAGACTATGTTGAATTGATGTCAAATTTAAAGGGGGTGACTCTTACACAACCACAACCTAAAGGCTTCAAAGAGAACAAAAAAACATAAATAGGGGTGTTGGATTTTACAATTATAGGTCATCAATGACTTATTAACAACACATGAATAGTAAAGGTGTTGTCAAAAACAAAATATAAAAAATAAACAACACACTAGCACAAAGGCTAGTAGCCCTCAAGAGTGTGAGGGAAGCTCATGTTACAAGCAGTGGTTGTTGTTGCACCAAAAGATCAACCTGTTAATGCCCGATACAACCACTAGACTTATAGAAGACACGGGAGGTGGTTAAGCCATGTCACGAATCCTGAGGGAGCACTGACCATTTTTCCAACAATCTCCCCCTCAACGCTACTCAAGGGGATTCAAACTTGTGACCAAGCTCTGATACCACTTGTTACAAGCTAGGGTTGTTGTTGCACCAAAAGATTAACCTATTAATGCCTAATACAACCACTAGACTTATAAAAGACACAGGAGGTAGTTTAGCCATGTCACAAATCCCGAGGGGAGCACTAACCATTTTTCCAACAGCTCAATCACCACTTGTGAAGAAGAATGTGAGTTTGAAGAGAAATTTCTCCTATGTTATTGGACAATTGTTCAAGCAATTTTATCCTTAGGATCCCCACCACAAGGGGAGTAGTTAATGAAACTCCATTTGGACAATTGTCAACACAAAGGATAGGGTGGTGATAAAGTTGTACATTGTCAATTGAATCTTGGAGGAGAGTAGGAGCATAAGGTGAAGATTGGTCCTTGTGGCCAGAGGGAGCCACTCTAGTAGGAGTTGTATTCTCATGATTTACAATAGGGGCATCACCTAGATTTGCACCAGGATTATCACCCAGATTTGTAGCAAGAGCTTCATCCTCATCATCATCTTGTGAGAAGTCCTTAGAGGTAGAATCAGAGAGAGAGTTAGAATCTTGGATAGTTAAATGATCATCATTTCCATCCTTCCACCAAGTAGTTGCACCGTTGTGAAGCCCTCATAATCCAACAATTGAGTCTAAGGCATGTTCCCAACCATGAGCATCACATCTCCAAAAAGTGTTGTGGAGATATCCATGTCAACCAAAATATGAGAAAGACTAGAGTGGCCTATCGAAGTTGAAACCTCGTCCACCTTCAAGGAATGCCCAATAGAGTATCTCATGACCTCAAAGCATAAAATCTCCGAAAAATGGAGTGGAAGATTTGGGAGACAAACCACAAAAGGTGGACATTGAGTGGTTCAGTAAGAGAATTGAAGGAAATTGTCCAAGGTTTGGCCGAAAGAGAGTGATTCCCCCAAACCCACATCCTTCTTAGAACCAAATCACATTCTTCAAAGGAAGAAGATGCAACAATAAAAAACTCCTTTGCACAAGGAAAAATTTTAATTTAACCAAAGACTAAGGGTTGCCAAGAACTTGTTACCTAGCAATGTAGACTCGAAAGAGAAGGCTAGAGACTAGGGAATCTATAGACCAACCCATGACATTTGTATAAATCCACATTATCCACCAAATCTGGTCCACACACCACCATAAAAGAGGCCTTGGCATAGGCAATGGGTGGATTTTTCACCTTAGGAGGAATATTAGTAGTCGATTTAGCAGTATGGGCATAGCTTCATCCACTAGAAACATAAAATTTGGGGGGAGGGGGGGACCCCATCCAAGACAACCCTAGAAGCAGAAACCCCTCCACCTTCAGTACTAGTAACTATGACACCATATGAAATCTCCAAACTAGGTAACAAAGAGGTAAAGGGACCAGGGAGAGAAACCCCTTGCTTCCCCCAAGAGACAATAGGACACTCTGATGGTGAGACAAAAGCCAAAATCCCCTGTAGTAGAATACCAACCACAATGGATTCACCTAAAAAACCCAAGTGATGGCCCCATCAGTGGAAATACTAGCAACTGGAGACATTGCAAGAGCTATTGGGCAAGAAGAACGAGTGAGAGGCAGAGACATTTCAAAAATATTGCTCGTCTTTTAGCACAATCTGAAATAGTAGCTATGAGATGTTTTTGAATAAGGTAAAAATGGGTTTTGAAGGGACCCAAAACCCTTTACAAAAAGGTCTCTAAAGATAATCAAATAAATCCCACTAAAAGGAACGGGTGATCAAGACCAAAATGGGGGTTTTAGCAATAGGCTCCCATAACCTAGAACAAACAATGCACAAACAGAACACCATGAAAACCCAAACTAAAGAAAAATCCAAGATTGTTAGGATTTTCACTTAGCACCCTAGTAGCCTTCTTCCACCTTAGCAGTCATGACCTGCCAATCCAATGATTCCAAGATAGAAGAATTATCCCCCCTAGAGGGGGAAGCACACTACACAAAGGTAGCCATCTGGGAACTAGATTCAGAAAATGGAACAACTCCAGCAAAAAAACTCAGTACCAGTAGAAGGGGATGCCACCGCAGTCGCATTAGAAGGAATGCGCACACAAACAGGTGAGGAAGGAGGAACAATAGAACCCATAGTAGCTCCAATAATAGGTATGGAACCATGAAGAGGAGAAGACATGGGGAAATCTTTCTCAACAACCTACGAAAAGATCTGATGGGAAGAAACCATCTCCATCGTATAGTGTTGAGAAGAGGCACCCTACCACCATGAGGTAGCCTTTTTAAATCTCTAAAGTTCACATTGATTCGCAACATGACTAGTCTTAAAGCATCTTCTTCATCTAAAGGGGAAACCTTTATAGTCCAATTGTTGAACCCAACTTCTTTCATTAGGAGAAAAAAGTTTAATCTTTGTTGGCAGACCTTTAGAAATATCCATATCCCCAAAATATGGGCAAATGTGGAATGAAACAAGTCAGAAGATTTCTCATCCACTATAATCATATCCCCAATAGAATCCCCCATAGATTCCAGAAGAGAATCAACCCAAAGATGGAGGGGGAGATTAGGAAGTCTAACCCAAATGGATAGCTTATTAAAAGATTCAGAAGATGGGGAGAAGTCAAGATACCAAGGTTTCAACATTAGCATGAAACGACCATCCCAACTAAAAAAAAATTCACACAAAATCATCTTTTTATCCATAGCATTTTTAAATTTGGCAACAAAAAATCCCTATGACAAATCCCTTAGTCATAGGAAATATGTGGATTGTACCAATGATAAAGGGCTCCCAATGCTTGGAGATCCAAGAATGTAAGTCGGGTAAACAAGGCCAGTGACCCTTAAATTTACGAATCAGGCCATGCAAAGAAAACACATAAGAAACTACATCAATTTTGGAGAGTGTCTCCTCATCCAACTCCATAGCAATATGATTGCTAATAGGAAAAGCACTATGATTTACAAACTTCCCCAATACAGGCTTAGGAACGAAAGAACTCCTATCCCTGCCAGTAGAAACAGGGCAACCACAAGCCTTAGGATTATGGGCAGAAACCCCCAAGCTACCAGATGCAGGAACATGTCCTCCCACAACCTTGGAAGACGAGGGGAGCCCCAAGAGAGAGGGAGAAGCAAGAGAAGGGGAGGGAATCTAGGCAGAGGCAGTCAATAACCCCAATGCAAATGACAGGTAGCCCAACACCGAGGACAACAAAGGCACTGACACAGTCAAGGATGGTGGATCCAATTAAGGACAGTCCAACCTTGCACCCAACAAACAACATAGTGGAATAACACAACAAGATATGCTCAAATCATATTTGCATTAACATGCTCGGCTGTACGGCCTTCTGGGTTAGGGCCAATTATAATCAAGAAACAATTCTACAAGATCAACAAAGATCCAAGCCCAACCCAAATAGTCCAGTTCTAAAAACAATCAGCAATTGGTGGAAACCCTAAGGCATATCTTAACTTGAGCTCGCAAGCCTCTAAGATATCTCCTTGTCTCCAAGAAAGAAACCACTAACTCTGCTATTACAAACTATCAGAAATCAATTAGATCTTCAAGATCTCGCAGGATCCAAATCTAGCTTTCATCTCCCAATCTGATCATGTCCTAAACAACTACCCCAAATACTCCTTAAATAATAATCTTCAGCCACAAGTCAGCTGGATGAAATAATTAACTCCTACAAACAAATATTAAATGCAATACTAGTCAGCTCGCCAATAGCCTTACAATTATTTAATTCTCCATTTCAGCCTCTAGATCTACATAGGAGAATGCAACCACAGCTACCAACATTAAATGCACCAAGTCAGCCAACCAAATCACCAAGAGCTCCAATCAGTAAACCAGAACTACCGAGTGCCATAGAAACAACTGAGCACCAGTGAAACAATTGACCAAGCCAAGCAACACCAAGCAACACAGGCATCACCGAACACAAGAAGTTCCACCAAGTTCCTTCAATAACTGAGACCATCGGTTAAAGATGCAATCGAGTACCACAGAACCAAAACAACACACCACCATGCACATTCACCGAGTATCCTAGAATGCCCTTGCATCAAACACCCCAGGTTCGAAAAGATGTTCTCATATGCTGGAAGAACATCTTCTGGGATTCAGCACATAAACCTCAAACTGGTTCTTCACATACAAGTCCTCCAACTTTTCAAGTTGCATACTTTTCCACTTCAGTTTCCTCTGTCTCTTCAAGTCTTTTCTTGATAACGCACAAGCTTGTTCTCCATACTGACCATCCATACCCTCAGGAGCCACCAACTCAACTCGGCTACCAATACTTAGACTGCTCCTATCGAGTGTTGTATCCAACAAAGGCATTAGGGAAACTTCTTGTCATCCTTCTCAATAGTAAACACATTCTTCACACAATCATGCATAGCTCTGCAATCATATTGCCAAGGTCTATCGAGCAATATATCACAACTATTCATCTCCACAATATCACATAACACAAGGTCCTCATACTAGCCAATCTGAAAATCAACAAAACACTGCTCCCTTACTTCTAGAGCATGAACATCTTGCAACCAGCCAATCCTATAAGGATGTGGATGTTTCATTCTACTCAAACCAAGTTTCTGAATCATGTCCTCAGCAACAAGGTTATCAGTACTACCACTGTCAACAATAACATCACAAAGCTTACCTCCAAACTTTCACCGAGACCTAAACAAATTACTCCTTTGACAAGGTTCCTCCTTTTTACCGAGCAATGTTCTCCGAACCAGCAAGTTCTCAGATTCAGGTTCATTCCAAATGTTCTCATTTACCACAACATTCTGTCAGTCACCAAGCTTTTTCTGTGTGCACTCAAAAGAACGGTGTCCTTCACCACAGTTATAACAAGTACCCTTAAAGATAACTCTACCTATCTTCTTCTTTAGTTCTACAAGTTTTTGTTCATCTTCTGCAGTCGGTTTATCCTTCACCGAGTGATCAATATTTTCCTTCCCTTGGGGATTACTATGTTGTCTTCTTTTCAACTTATCTTCTACCTTCAGAGCATACTAATAAGCATCTTCAACAGAATCAATCTTCAGCATACCAAGCTCATCCTAAATATTAAATCTCAAACCATTCACATATTGAGCTACCTTTTCCTTACCAAGTTATCTGTGTCCAGATCGGATAGTAAGTTTTTAGAACTCCTCGGTATAATCTTCAACAATCAAATCTTTTTGCTTCAGATTCTACAACTTCTTAAACAAGTCAAGCTCATAGTCAGCAAGTATGAAATTAGATTTCAATTTAGTCACCATCAACCTCCACAGATTGATCTTCCTTTCACCTTCATCTTCTCTATCTCTTTGTAATTCTTTCCGCCAAAGAGCAGCATGTCCTTTCAATTTAATCTATGCCAATATCACCCAAAGAGGATCTTCAATTTCTTCCAACTCAAAGAAATCTTCTAATTCACCAATCCAGTCAATCAAGTTCTTGGGTTTCAAAGTACCAGAGAAAGTAGAAACTTCCATTCGATAACTATTACTTAACCGAGCTCCAAATCTATGCAACCGAGTGGTTCTCTCTTCACTAAATATGTCCCTCCGGTCATCACCACTAGATCTAGCAGCTTCAAAGTCTTCAGTAGCTTCCTCATAACCATCCTCAGTACCAACATTCTGAGGTACACCAGCAACAGCTCTCATTATCTCAGTGATCATGTCATTCTTCATCAATTCCATCTTAGATCTAAAATCAGATTTCACCTTCTCTGTAATCTTTGATTCCATAGCATCACAGAGATCTGCAATTGCTCTAGGGTCCAATCTTCTCGGAGGCATCCTTCAAGATTTTTGAAAACCCAAAGCAATAAGTCACCAACAAGGTCCTAGTGTAAAACAACCTCAATTGGTTTACACACTCAAGATCTTCAAGCTCTGATACCACCTGATGCAATCAAGGATGGTGGATCCAATTAAGGATAGTCCAACCTTGCAACCAACAACCAACACAGTGGAATAACACAACAAGATATGCTCAAATTAGATTTCCATTAACATGCCCAGTTGTAAGGCCTTCCGGGTTAGGGCCAATTACAATGAAGAAACAATTCTGCAAGATCAAAAAAGATCCAAGCCCAACCCAGCTAGTCTAGTTTTGAAAACAATCAGCAACTAATGGAAACCCTAAGGTAGATCTAAACTTGATCTCGCAAGCCTCTAAGAAATCTCTTTGTCTCCAAGCAAGAAACCACTAGTTCTTCTATTACAAACTATCAGAAATCAATCAGATCTTCAAGATCTCGCAGGATCCAGATCTAGCTTTTATCTCCCAATCTGATCATGTCCTAAACAACTACCCCAAATACTCCTTAAATACTAATCTTTAGCCACAAGTCGGCTGGATGAAATAATTAACTCCTACAAATAAATATTAAATGCAATACTAGTCAGCTCACAAATAGCCTTACAATTATTCAATTCTCCATGTCGGCCTCTAGATCTACATAGGAGAATGCAACGACAACTACCAACACTAAATGCACCAAGTTGGACAACCAAATCACCAAGAACTCTAGCCGGTAAACTAGAACTATCGAGCGCTAGTGAAACAACCGACCAAGCCAAGCAACACGGGCATCACCGAACACAAGAAGTTCCACCAAGTTCCTTCAACAACCGAGCTTCCTTCAATAACCAAGACCGTCGGTTAAAAATGCAACCTAGTACCATAGAACCAAAACAACACATCACCATGCAGATTCACCGAGTATCCTAGAATGCCCCTACATCAGGCACTGAATCCCCCACCGTAGCAACATTGAAGGAATAGATATTGGTCACCTCAGAGAGGGTAGTGAGAGCACCATCAACTACCACAGGAAATGTTGGGGTAGCAGTTGTCGCTGAAACCCTAGGAGAAGCATTGGGAGCCATTTTCCAGAAAATGGAGATTACGTTGACATGCTTAGTAGATATGAGATGTTGTAAACTAGTGATTTGTGATATTTTATGTGTAGATTTTAATTTTTTATAAACTTCAAAATAAATTTTGCAACTTTTGATATCTTGTTTTTTATAATAATATTTTTTAAAGTCACATTTATGTCATAATGCATAACTTTTTTATAGAGACGATAAAATTTTCATTTTTAAAAGATAGATTTGTAACACCATCAAGTGCATGGATAATTTTTCATAATTTTTTGTTGCATTTTTTAATTAATTTTTGAAGTCATAGTAATTATAATTTAGACATAAATGTATGTCATGTTGTATAGCATTTTCTATGCATTTGAATTAACTTATTCTTTTTTTGTAAAAATAAGAAATAATTATTTTTTAGAGTTTTTTCACCATTTTCCAAGTTTTTTTTCATGTGTGAAACAAACACCTTAATGTTAAATGAAAAACTCACACTCACAATAAATAAAAAATGTGTATAATAATGATAATATTAATAAATTATATTTTCTAGAAAGCTTATAACAAGGGCTATATAATCAGAAATTTTAACTTTTAAATGAATTCATTTGATCCCCCAAAAGGTGAAGCGAAAGTGGTGTTTTATCAATATTTTGATAGGCACATTGGATACTCCATTACAAGTATGATTTAAGATGAGGGGTTTTGTCCAAGGTAGTTTGATCCAAGGTGATTTGATCTAACCCTCTTTAATTAAAACCCTTTAAATGAAACTTTTCAAGTCTTAAATCATTATAGTTTTTTAAAAAAGTTTATTTTGGGGCAAAAGTCAAGATGTCTCAAAAGTTGGACACTCTATTATGGAAACACCCTTGACCAACCAACAAAACATATGACTACAATGGCTTTAGAAGACGCATGGAAAGAAGATTTTGTTTATCATGCAATAACATCTTGAAGAAGGATGCAAACAAAGACATGGTATGTGTTGATCCCATAATCACCCTATGATTGGAAAACTAGAAATAAAGATGCACATTTAGGAACAAGTTTGTTAAGGGCCCAATAAATCAACTAAATTTTTTTTATCAGCGCTACATAATTTACATTATGCTTTAAGGTCACTAAAATTTGTGATGTAATCTTGAATGTTAAAACATTTTGGATCAAGGCTCATCAAATTTGTGTTGATTTTATAGTCTTTGACTTCATCAGTTTTATCATAGAGTTTTAAGTTTCTCCTAATCTTCTAGTGCATCTTATATGTATCTTTGGTTCATCAACCTTTTGTTCAACATAGAGTGTAAATCCTTAATTAGCATGTTCCATGTATTTTGATTTCATGATACATAGTTGTATGGAGTTAATAGTTGAAGCTAAAATCACATGTTTGTGTTGCTAAAAAATAAGCACGGGGAAAAAAATAAGATATGCACAATCACAAAAAACACCCCCTCTCCCTTGAATTTAGAGTCAAAGAAGCCCCCCATAAATATAATGTTGCACCTTATGGATCATTTTGTGTACTTTTTATAGTTGTATCTAGAGTTTTACAGTGCTCAAAATGAACCAAATATTGAGAGTACAATCTAGATTTAGAATGAGAACTTTAAAATGGCACAAAAATGTGGTGCTCCAAAAAGCATTCACTTTTTCTAAAAAAAACTACATCTAGAATTGAAAATAAAAGCTATGTGGCTTTGAAGTTCAAAAAATAGAACCATTTTTTATCTATCTTATGAGAAAACTAATTTTCTTAAACACAAAAATATCACTTGAGAAAAAACTAATTACACCACTCTGAAGAGTGCAAAATTCTACCTCAAACCAACAAAATTATATTGAAAATAGATGTAGTAAGCTCAAGATATTAGTCTCTAAAGTTGAAGTACAAAATCCAAAGCTGCAATAGTGAAGGGTCAAATTTTCAAATGAATATACCTACATCAACATCATGGCATGGATAAATTTGGTAGAATAAAAACAAAAAATACAGGTCTTTCCAATTGTATAAGCTTGCAGCATTTAGTAAATTGATGCTAATTTAGAATGTATAACAAAATTTGTCACACTACTAAAATTAGTCAACTGTTAAAGGCAATCCACAAAAGATAGCAAAGCATCGGTGCAAGTTAGGCATCATCAAGTTGTTTTCATAGCAACACTACAAAGGTTGATGGCAAGTTAATGAAAAATAAATTGGTTTCTCATGAGATATGGAGATGAAGAGGCCATCAAGGAAATAAAGAGCACACAAAGGAGAAGAGTACTAAAGAAGCCCATTAAGGGCCACATTGCAAAGAATCCTACAAAGGGGGCAATGTAATGGTCATATCAAAGCCAACTAAGTTGAGCCCTAGTTGGTGACAACCTTGGTGGTTAAGCATCCAAACATTTGCAAAGGCCACAAAGTCATTAATGGGATGCATGTCCTTATTTCTTTTGTATTTATTTTTTAAAATTAAATAAAGCTTTAAATCACAAGTAAGAAGACAATTACCTCACTTAGAAACTTTTTCCAAAATGAAAAAAAATATGAAAATGCAGATTTATTAGGCCTTGTGAGTGCAATAGTGGTGTCAAATTTAACCCAAAATACTCTAAATTGATGGCTCCCTATTGGATTTGGCCAAAAATATCCCTTCTTTAAACCCTCACAAATTTGAACTTAATGTCAAATTGGGAAGAAACAAAAGATAATTTTGACTTTCTATGTTTATCCGGATTCAATGATGTGCTTATAATTTCTCCAAGAAACTATGTACCTATAAGAAACAATTTATAATTTGAAAGATTAAAAAAATAGTATTTCTTCCACCCTTATCGTGTCTCCAAATCATTAGAGGATGTAGTAAAAGAGCATGCTAATGTATTTCAAAAAATACCATCTTTGAAAAAACTTAACACACAACTCACAACCACCCTAATACCATGTAAGATTTAGTTGTGAAGCTACCTAAGAATGCAAATGACTGGAAGGAATGCAATAACAAAACAATATAATCAACTATATTCTATTCAATAGAAATGCAAAAGTTAGATTAAAATGAGATAGCTCATGTGAGAGAAATAGGTGAGTAAATATATGATTTTCTACTAAGAGGCTTAAACACAACCAATATTGAAAAAAGATAAAAAGTCCCTAAATAAACTTAGATAGGTGTGAAAAGGCACTAAATAGAGAACCAAATAGGCATTGTGCATTCACACTAACACTATACATAAAGAAACCCATGCCCTCCATCTTTCTTGATAGTTGTTTATCTATCCCTCTTGTCAAATTAAAGGACTCCCAAACCAAATTGGGTGTGGAAAAGTTGGTTGTTTATTTCACTTTTTGTTTTCTTTTTCTAGGAATAAATTCTACATCAAAAAATGACATGGGTTATTTCTACAAGTGCAAGTTTGACTTGTAGAAACTGAGAAATATAGATTCAACTTCCAAGACCAATCTGCATGCAAGATACCTATTACAAAGAATGAAGCAAAAGATGGAAAAAGCTGAAACCCTTATGTGCTCAAAATGTGAGAGCCAAAATGTATTCAAAGAGAGTAAAACAATAATTACAAGTTCGACCTTAAAAGTGAATGAAACCCTAAAAAGAAGAAAAGCTAGGTTGCACATTATAATTAATAAAGATATTAATTATAATGCACCTAAGAGATAGCTTAAGTAAACATAGCAATAAATAACTTAATTAATTAAACCGAAGTGATCTAATTAATAAGTGTAAAATATAATTACTCTAACACCCCCCCCTTAAGCGAAGCTCAGGAGGTAAGCTAACCTAGCACAACTATGAAAGCAGGAAATGGGTCCCGGCAACAAGCCCTGATCAGGTACCCAATACAAGAAAATCTTTGTAAACCAGAGACAAAGGAGAAAACCCAATGCGAAAAACTCCTCTCCAAAAAGAGATATAAAAACAAGCAAAAGACAAAAAAATGACTTCAAGAGACTCTCTCAAAGCCATAAGTACAATGCGTGCTGCCAACCCCCCCGAGAGAGAGGGTCAAGGCTCCAAAGCCCCCCCTAGAATGAAAGAACCCCTGGATCAATGAACAAACCACCATGACTCCAATACAAAGGAGTGAAAGGCAGTGAACACTGAAGAGGTAACCTCGAAAGATGAGGTGTCACTGGAAGGCCGAGCTGATGCTCAAAGGAGTAGACACAAGGATCCTGAAAGGGAATCCCCAATGTAGTTGGTATGATAGGTGTGCTGACACTGTCAGGAGAGAGGAGATGAATGTCCTCTATAGGATCCTCAACAACTGCACCTGGTGGCTCGATGAATGGAGCAGGAGGGTCTGGCAGTGCTGAAAAAGAGTCCTGCTGAAGAGAGGAAAGCTCAACAAGATGTGGTGAGGCAGTCACAAAAGTGGTCACAGGAACAACACAAAGGTTCAAGTGACCTATCTACCCCACATGATGCTCTCGCGTAAGAGGAGAGATGTGCTCCGATAATGGAGATGGTGGACCAAAGTGTGAGAAGGTATAGAGATGTGTGGAATGATCAACTGTCCCTGTAGCAACAATGCCACATGTTGCACTATCTCGGATGAAGACTGAATCTGTCGTGAACTCAACTGTCTTCCTTGACCCACTGATTGTAATCTGATAAATCAAGAGAAGGTTTGCAGACAGAGAGGAACATACAATACATCATTGAATGTGCCATCTTGAATGCCTACAGAACCTTTCCCGCAGACTGTCATAATAGTGTTATTCCCCATGAGAATGTGAGGAATAGGAGAAGCCTCAAAATAAGAGAAGATCTCTGGAGAAGATGTCATGGTGAGAAGCACCTAAATCCAGTATCCAAGGGACCTGTGAAGGGGATGCAATGGAAGCCCGTAATGCATGACCCTGTCCAAAATCTTGTCCAAATGTCGAAGATGTGGAAGAAGATTGAAAAGTAGACCCCTGTGAGGTAGAAGAGGATGGAGAGGAAATAGTGCTCTTCTTAAGAAGAGCTTGCAAACCTACAATTTGTTTCTCATAGCCATCAAATCTCTTCTGAAAACAATGTGACTCATCATGAGGTCCCTTCTAACAATAGGAACATGTAGGGCTCTCAGTCTTCTGTTTCTCCTTCAAAGATAATGGTGGGCCAGTAGAGTGCTGAGAAGAGGAATCAAATATCTGCTTCGGCTTTAGCTTCTGTGTATCCTGTGGTGTCTTGGCAAGCAATGCCTATGACTATGAACCTATAAGTGAATCCATCTGATTGAGCTTGGACTGCTCACGAGTCAACCTGTCATAGAAAGTCTCAAAAGAGGGCATAACATGTCATGCACCCAGTGCATCCATAGTGGAGTAGAAGGTAGAAGTGAAAATCTAATAAGGGCCGCGAAGGTTTGAGAGTATCAGAAAGATACACTCATCATCTGACTTTGTCTTTCTAGCAACCTGTAAAATAGAACGAAGAGACTTGAACTTCATCAAGAAGTCCTCAATGCTAGTGAATGATTCAGGTACCAAGGAGGTGAACTCTGCAACTATCTAGAGAACCCTGAACTCATTCATTGTGCCAAACAAGGTGGAAAACTTGTTCCACATAGCCCTGGGTGTGGTCAAACCATCCAGGTGGGACAACAACCCATCTGAAATATTCAGTGCAATGAAGCCCATTGCCTCATCCATCCTATTTCTCTGCATAAGAGCCTCATAAGGCCTCTGTAGAACTAGTTGAGCCTCATCGAGGCATGACCATAACCCTTTTGCCATAAGCAATCTGGTCATCTGTCCTTTCCAAGTGTGATAGTTGTGAGGTGTAAGGCGGGCGACAGAAGAGTCTGCCATTGAGAGAAAGTAGACAGAAGTAGAAGGGTCTCTTTGAAATAAATGACAAAAAGAGAATTTGCACCCCCCCCACAAAATATTATACTATCTCCTGTACACTTCAAATAAGTATGTAAGCACAAAAAAAAGGGAAAAAAACCTGATTTCCAGATGTAGAGAGGAAAAAATGAAGCCTCCACTTTGACGCCAAAAATAGTTGATCAAACGGCAAAATCAGGAAATGAAACCTACATGAGGGCAACGGGCTCAGAAAGACCTTTCTGACAATATATGATATGTCAAATTTCGAGTTCGTATGAGCCCTGTAGGACCAAAAAGGCACAGGTACCCCCAAAATACAAGCTCCCTGGAAAAAACCAATCCCGACAAATATTTTGATGATTGTATGGCCGTCACGGGACGTCCGGTCGAGCAAAGGTGGCCGGTGAGTGGTGGCGCCAGTGGAGGTGGCAGCTGGGTGGCGGTCAGGCGACGTGGCGGGGTCTGGCGGCAACGCGGTGGCTGGAGGGTGGCGTGCAGGCGATGCGATAGCGCGCGGGCTGGGAGCGGCGGCTTGTGCACATTTTGAATTTTTTAAGAAAAAAGGATTTTTTTCTCGATTTTCATGCCCGTACGGCCCCAATAGGCCACAAAATTTCTCCCAGATGCCTCGGAGGCCAAATAGGTCGTGTTTTATATGAAAATAGGGGTTTTTCGGCCTTCCGAACGCAACCGTGAAGTCAGTTTTTGACCAAAGTGCTCCAAAAAAATGAGAACCACCAAATTCAATATAAAAAATAACAAAAAAATTGCTTGATCCACAGCTTTAAAAGAACTCGAACAAGCAACAACAAAATGACTTTGATACCATGTAGAAACTGAGAAATACATATTCAACTTCCAAGACCAATCTGCATTCAAGATACCTGTTACAAAGAACAAAGCAAAAGATGGAAAAAGCTGAAACCCTTATGTGCTCAAAATGTGAGCGCCAAAATGTATTCAGAGAGAGTAAACAATAATTACAAGTTCGATCTTAAAAGGTGAACGAAACCCTAAAAAGAAGAAAAGCTAGGTTGCACATTATAATTAATAAAAATATTAATTATAATGCACCTAAGAGATAGCTTAAGTAAACAAAGTAATAAATAACTTAATTAATTAAACCGAAGTGATCTAATTAATAAGTGTAAAATATAATTACTCTAACATGACTGTGCTCCCTCAATCCATATAGAATTCTTTTCAATTGATTTTCTCAATACTCCTCAATCTACTAGAAATAAATTAGTTATAGATTGTATCTTTAGAATAGCTTATTATAACTATTTACTTTTGATATTTTTACCATTTTAACTTTAAGTAACACACTAATTATGACCAATATCATTATTGATTCCAAAAATGCTTTGTACAATTTGAATTGTGAAGAAAAGAATCTTGCTAAGCTCACAAGCACTTTTAATTATTTGTTAGTAGTTGAATGATGAATGCATTAGTTATATTAGAGTCAACCCTCTAGCCTCTTTTTCCATTGACAAAGTTTTTAGAATATGTAAAAAAATAATAAATAATCATTGTCTCACTTCATCTATTAACCCAATAAACCACCCACTCATATTTACATCATTTCAAGATAACTAATGTTGTCATTAATTATTGACATTTTCTTTATTTATGATGGTGATAATTACGAAGCAAGGGAAACAGGAAACCAGTCAACACAAATATACATCTAGATGTTTCTTCATTGGTGAGAGGTGGACAAATGACTAAACATATTTATTGCTTTAAGATTGTCACCCTCCAACCTCCATCAATATTGGCAAAGCTTTTGATGTAATGCCTAAAAGAAAAATCCTAGAGAGTGAAAATCCAAAGTGGTAAAAGCATTCAAAATCCCTCCACCATACCTCAAAAAAACTAAAAGGCAAATGTGTGCTAAATGCCCCTTGTCCCTTCTCAATTCCTTACCTTTGTAATTATTACCATGATAAAACTGTGTATTTGTTAAACACTCAAAAGTATAATGGCTCTACTAGATGTCTTTTAATAAGAGGAAATTGGATCTAACCATATGTTCCCAACAAATTAAATACTAAAGAAAAAGATGAGGTGTCTAGTTTGTCAAGAGTAGAGTAAATGAAAAGTAACAGTGTGAAAACTTTGATTAAAGAGATGAGTTATTATTTTAAACCTACTAGACTTTTTGATGACGATAAAGGAAGAAAAACAAAGGTATGAAATTAAAGGTAGAAAATTGATTATTTGATCTCTACATCAATCTCTCATCTATCGATTTCCCATTTCTCTTTAAGATTGTAAACCATGTCAAATATATATTCTAACTGATCTTAAAAAAATAAGAACTTGTTTGCACCCTACAAGAATCCATGACTACTACATAAGTCTTCTCCAACCCCTTAGTACAAATGCAGCCTTTTATTGCCTCCCTTAGAGTGACAACCTAAAATTTATTAAAGATAAGGAGACAAATTAGATGAGAGTTTACAATATAATATTTTTCTATATTCCATTGAATAAAGAGTTAAATATTTGAGTTGATTTAACAACTCACATAACCAATATACCATACAAACCATAAATATACTAACAAATAATGGAATATTCCTAACACCCATAATAAATACATGAGTTGTTATGTTAACTCACTTTACCTCATTCATTCACATTAATATTATAATCCATGTAAACACTAAAGTGAACTCCTAACAAATCCTCTTTAATGTGAACATGGGGAAAAAGCACATTACATGAATTGAAAACAAAATCGTATGTGTATGCCTATGCATACTTTTAAGTCTACATACTACTATCTAGATCTTGCTACACATGATCACCTGCATATGAGAACTTATCTCACTTACATTTCTAGTGAACTTATCATCGACCTACCACACTTCCAAGAAGTCTAGTAGTCAAAGGATCTTTGTAATCAACTTCTCTCCTATACAACTATTTACAACATTGACGATATTGATGTTCTCCTCTTTTCAAACTTAGAAACATAATGTTTATAATGTTCTCAATTGTAGCCATTGTTATTGATTGTTGTAATTCAATCTCTAACAACATAGGAAATTGTCACTACAACTAGAAGTTACCCTTGACTTAAGTCATTCTAGCACAAATAGTTATGCCACTAATATAATTTTGCGATCTCATCATTAATGACTGGCGAGACGATGCTACTTACCCTCCAACCTCATGTGCCTCTATCCTTTAATTGAATTGCCACTTTAACAAATTTGTGTTTGAAGTTTAATTTCAAAATGACCCTTTTACAAGTGTGATATTGTTAGGAATTAGTGGGTGTATTGGTTAGAATAAGTGAATGAATGAGATAAAGTAAGTTGTAATAACAACTCGCATATTTATTTTGTTATATTAAGACATCATTAAGTTTGTTTGTTAATCTATCATATATTGTTTGTACAAATATTTTTTATTTGCATTCCTCTTGTAATATAGAATATGAGAAATCTTACAAATATGTGAGATAAAAAAGCAATACAAAATCATACATGAGTTATAAAAGCAATATTATTTTATGTATAGTAAGTGTATGTTTGGTTTCTCTGCCCATATTTCTTATATGATATCATAGCACTACGAAAGTGAAACAAATGAAGTTATTTTGGATTGTTTAAGTGTGAAGAAGCATTAAAAAGAATTGCATTTACTGATCTTTTCAACAATATGTGTTTTCTTTCATTTTAGAAACGGCATAAAGGAGGGTACACACAAGATCGCTTATCCTCACAACACGGATAGTTATGTTAATATCTTTACATCTAACTCTTGGGGTGATTTATTTAAAAAGAGGACATTTAAGCAATTGGGGGCACTCATCATCAAGCTGCACAAGAAAAGAGCCAAAATGAAAAAATCAGTGTATAAGGCGACATGTCCCATAAGCTATCTTTAGCCTCTTGCACATTAAAATAATTTCTTTCTTTCTTCCTTATTTACATGGCCCATATTTTTTACTAGTTTGTGTAGAAAAATCTTGTGAATTTTATGTCTTTTGATTCAAGCCTAGTGTCTACGCTCTCCTTACACATTGTTACTCCCTCATGTGAGTGATAGTGGTTGTCTAATGTTTGTTTTCTTAGATAATTTCAAGTGGGCTTTGGTGTGGTTGTGCAATTGTTCTTTCCTTTAATTTCATTACATTTTCTACTAGGGTGCAATGATTACTTGATGTTCTTAAGATTGTGAGCACCATGCAACTGCAACTTAATTGGCTTATTGCCCAATTGTTCTTTTTTTCTTGTTCAATTGGAGTTGGGTATTGACCTAGCTCCTATTCCCGCAATATGGGAACCTAGATTATACAATTAATCAATAGAAAGATAGAATGTGGATCTATTTATCAAGACAAATATGGTAATAGAGTTCATAGCTAAAGAAGAAAAGCTACTGCAAAGTAGTACCACATGACTCATTTGTCAAACTCATTCAATTAGAAATACAGGATAACTGGTATTGAACTTCTTGGTAGTTGGATGATTTGTATATTTTATCTTGTGCAAGCAATGATGCCTATGGACCTCATCCACAAGGAGGCCTAGTAATGGCCCTACAAGTTTGTAAAGATTTAATACATGATCTATAGCACCATTCAACAATGACCTCTAGCAATGAAGGGGACAATGATCAAATTTGTCAAGAATTTATCTTAGGCATCAGCAATGAGAAAGAAAGAAAGAAATCACTCCAAGTCTGGATTATGGGAAGATGCAAGAATAGAGCATGAACAATCAACATTTCCATCATATTTACTCTACCTATGTAAATGGCATGGATGCAAATATGATGGTAAAAACTAAAGCAGTTTGTGTCATCACAAAATGCATGGCATGGTGATTACAAGTTGATCTATAATAATAGTTTTTTTTCACATTTTGAGCTCAAATTAAAATTATCTATTTCAAGATGCGTATGGAAGAAATTGTGGTGAAGTATAAGTTGGATAGAAATTAAAGAGAAGTCTTAATAGTTTCACTATAGTAGGTTGTTATTTATTATCTAATAATTATTTTTTATTATAATCATCAACCTAACAAGGGGGCTAACCCTTACACAACCATAGTCCAAAGGAATCAAAGAGAACAACACTAAAACAAGGGTGTTAGCAATAATAAGGGTGTTGGTAATTACAGGCCATCAACCACTTATCAACAACACATGGACATGATATGTGTTGTCAAAAATAAACTACAAAAATAAATAGAACACTAGCACATTGACTAGTAGCTCTCCTAAAGAGTGGGAGGGCCCCTCACTCACTGCATGCAGAGAAGAGTGTGAATTTGAACTATGTTTTGCGCCTACAGACATTTGTCCAAGCGATGTTGTCATTAGGATCCCCACCACAAGGGGGAGCAACTAACGAAACTCCATTTGGACATTTGTCAGCACAATGGTTGGACCCTTGAGAAAGTTGTACGTAGTCAGCAAAAGCATGGAGAAAAGTAGGGACAAAAAGTGAAGAATAGCCCACATGGCCAGAGGGGGTCGCACTAGGAGCAAGAGTAGTATCCTCATGGTTTACAATAAGGTATCACCCAGATTTGCAACAAAAGCATCACCTGGATTTACAATAGGAGCTCATCATCATCGCCAACCTATGAGGAGTCCTCAAAGGTAGAGTCAAAGAGAGAATCAGATGGTTAAATGATCATCATTTGCATCCTTACACAAAGTGGCAACACCTTTACAATGCAAAAGAGAACAAAGTGTAGCTAGATGTCCAATAGAGAAGCATCGCTAACACCAAAAGGGGAGGCCCTCATAATCCAACAATTGAGTCCAAGGCCAACCATGAGCACCACATCCCCTGATAGTGGTATGGAAATATCCATGTCACCCAAAATGTGAGCAAATGTAGAGCGTCTCATCGAAGTCTTGGCCTCATCCACCTTCACGAAATGACCCATAGAGTTTTCAATAACCTCAAAGTAAGACGTCTGTCAAAAATAGAGTGGGAGATTATGGAGACAAACCCGCATAGAGCGCACATTGAGCAGTTCGATGAGGGGGTTGAAGGAGACTGTCTCAGGTTTGGCAGAAAGAGTGATTCCCCCAAACCCACAACTTGCTCAACACCAAATCTTGGTCTTTAGAGGAAGAAAATGCACCAATAAAAATCTCCTTTGCATAAGGGAAAAATTCAATGTTACCAGAGACTAAGGATTACCAAGAACTTATAACCTAGAGATGCAAATCTAGAAGAGAAGGCCAGAAACCAATCAATCTACATACCAACTCAACATTGGTAGAATTCCACATTGTCCACCACGTCTAGGCCACCACCACCATAGGGGAGGCCTTGGCGCAGGCAATGGGTCAAGCTTTCACCTTCGAAGGAATAGTAGCAACAAGTTTGGCAACATGAGCATATCTTCGTCCATCACCAGAAGACTTTGGAGGGGGTGGGTGGGAAACCCTTCCCCCAATAGTAGGAGGAACCCCTGAACCACCAACAACTGGGTGTGGAGCCAAATCCATCCTAGGAAAAAGAGGTTTTAAGGCAATCCCCCCACTATTCACTAGAAATAGAAGCAGAAGCAACCCCATCAGGAGGTGTAGTAGAAGGATCTAGACCACTCGTAGGGCACTATAGAGTGGACGTTCTACAAGGACAAAAATGTTCAAAATAGAAAGCATGGATGTAAACGACACCACATTGGACGACAACATGGAAGCCCCCAACAAAAATTCATCACCTGTACACAGCTAGCTCCTGTAAACAGGAAGCTTCATAGAGTTTGAACGAGAATAGTTGTTGGTGCAAACATTGAAGCCAAATTATTTTGTCTTTCAATTTTTGCAATATTTCAAATATTCTAATTATTGTTCTAATTAAAGATAAGAAAGGACCTTGACTCTTATACAAAAAGATAAAGCATAAGTGTAATAGAACAACAAAAGAGAACCAAGAAAATAGTAAACTAAAAACAAGTCATTGAAACTTACAAACACCCAAACCAAAGTCAAGGTGGTTTAAAGCCAAATTGCTCCAAAGATTTTTGTTTCATAGTGCATGGGTCAACCAACTCTAAGCTCCTTTTCTTAACCCAAGGAGGACAGTAAGCATTCCCTTTAGATAACAAAGAACAAGTGACCATCTCATCACAATAAAAAGGGGTTTCCCTCTACTTTCAACCGTTTGTACATTCTTGTCATTGCAAAAATCTTCAACAACTTAATCTATTTTACTTCAAACAAGTTGATCATTCATGTTTGTGGGGCAACTAGCACTAGAATGACCCACTTGATAACAAAAATGACAACAAAAATAGAAGAATCTTCAAAAACATTAATGGTTGCACCCAAACTCCGTAGTTGGAAGAAAGAACCTAGGAAGTGAGCTCCTTATTTTTCTGCATAAGCACACAAGAACAAGCAAAGATGAAATGCTTCATATTTTTTTCTAACTAAATCAACATTTAAATATTGTCAAAAAGTGTTAGCAATGAGTTGAAAAAACTTCCTCATCCCAGAATTCCAAAGGAAGCTCCAACAATTGAACCCACGCAAGGAACTTACTAGTATCGTCACTCATAGGATTAAAACTAGGGGCCCAATTTTTAAGGAAAAACCCATTTTGCCCCATAAACCAAGGACCATCTAAAGAGATCCTAGAGAAATCCTCCAAATTTGAAAAGGATAATAAGAAAAAATTGTTAAGCATAGAAGCAACCTCAACCTTACCTCTTAGGTTCCACCTATGACCCACCCATTTTCTTAAAGCACCAATGTTGGAACGATTCCTAAAGAATTTGCCAACAATCAAGTAACTAAACCAAGTCGTCATCTTGCCAAGTTGTATTGTTTTGTTAAAATAGTGTCCATAGTTGTTTAAATATAATAATGTCAGAAAATATTAAAAAAAAATTGTCTCACTTATAACCAGATGCATTATCACGTGTATGTGATGTTCCATCTTGAGGATGGTATTCCAAATCTTAGTCTCAAAGTCAAATCTGCTAAGTAGAAAACAAAATGGGGCATGGAGGCACAAGAGGTTGGAGGACAATAGCACATGTTATCAACTACTAATGATTAGGTCAATTTTTTGTAATAGTGGCATTTTATTTCATTAATGCATTCAAATTAAACCATTATGTGCGTTCCACTACTCAATTTGAAAAGAGGAGAATGTTGATATCATTGATATTGTAGGAGAATAGTCGGTTAAAAAGATCTAGTGACAAGTTCACTAAAATTGAAAGCAGAATAAGTCATCATATGTACATGATCATCTACAACAAGATTAAACAGTATGCAAACCTAAAAGTATGCATAGGCATACAATTTTGTTTCCAATTCATGTGTTGTACTTTCTCCTTGTACTCACAATAAGGAAGGGTATTAGGAATTAGTGTTCACATCTTTACGACTCATTATGGGTGTTAAGAAATCACATGATTAGATTAGTTTGTTAAATATTATGTATTTGTTGTACAAATTATTTTTTGTTTGCACTAAGTTATTAAAATAACACATTTATTATGCAACCAAAATAAACTCTACACAATTAAAATAAACTCTTAGGCTCGGGTCCCATGGGAGGGGCTTCCTTAAAAATAGAGTTGGAGTTGCTTGAGTATTTTTAAGAATATTTTAAAGCTAGGAGTCCCATGAATTTCATTCTTCAACTCAACGTAAATGTTTAGCCCCAAAATTTAAGGAAGCTTTTATCTTCTAAAATTTATGCACTAATAAAAAATTATTGTAAAATAATTAATCACTCCAAAATCTGAGATGTCACAAAAAAATCTCCTAAGCTAGTGGCGCAATATCCAGGCCCACCCCATTTTCACCCCTCAAATTTCAAGATCTAAAAAGTAGGGGCTCATATTTTCTAACAAGATAATTCTCATGGGACCTCTACCTCCTTAAAAATAGAGCTTAAGCCCCTCCCATGGGAACCCAACCTTAGAGTGTGTCCCCATGCTCCTGCTTAGCTTATTTTTGCTAGCAGCATGTGCTCATTCTTTTGTGGCACAATTTGTGATGGTGGCCCCATAGATAGTAATGTTTGCTGCTTAATTTTAAGAAATATTTTAAATTTAATTTTTAAATCAAAATTTTACTCATTTTGTTGCAAATAAATCTGAAAACTAAATTGTAGGCAAATAAAAAGGTAATGAGAAAAAGATGGTGAAGACACGTGTCACTTTTTTCAATAAGCAGTCGCTGCTTATTTCTGAAATTTTGACCTCCCCCTCTTTTCCTATAGCGTATTTTCATTTGCTAAAAAATAGCTGCTCCACAAAAATAAGAAAAGATTCTAATTTTTCATTTTCCCACATTTTTATTTTGCATAAGAAGATTCTAATTAGTCCCCTTTTTTCAAGCCTTGTTACTCCAAACAAAAAGTATATTTCCCTTACCATAAAACACCTGAAATAAAAATTTCATCATCATCACCTTCACCTCTTAAAAAATGAAAAAGTTTGATTCAAACTGAGGTTTGAAAATTGCCATCCATCCTCACATGGGTTTTCAGGTGTTTAAAACTGCATATTTTGCAAACTAATTATTAGTGGCCCCCAAATCTTACACGTGAATAGCAAACACATTTTTTTGACAATTTTCTGCACTCCCTTCTCTTTAAATTTGTCACTTTTACATCTGGCTATGGTGAATTTTCGTGCTGCTCCTCAAAATCTTCGACACGCCCATTCAAGATTTAATGCCCAGAAAGTTTTTCAAAGCGCCAGATAATACCACATCAGACTACTGCTTCGAACAGCTCGTGATTTACTGATAATTTCTTCAAACAATTTTGGGGTTTTACTCTACTCTTCCCCTTCTTTCAGACACATTTTAAATTTTGAAATTTCATTAACAAACAAGAAATATATCGTAGTCCTACTACGACTGTGTTAGATTGATATAAGAAAAGCATCATTTTTATAAAAACAAACCAAAAAAACATTTTTCTTTGCTAACAACTTCGTTGAGTCCTCACAGGCACTCATGAGAGATACTATATCAGCGATTACATGAGAGATTAGAGGGGAGTTTGCATAATAATACACTTTTATATCCCATTCAATAAGGCACTACATATTTATATGAATTCTATAGTCTGTATATAAAAAACCTCTTTAACAACTCCTAAATATATAAGCTGTTTTAACAACTTGCATAATTAAAATCTTATACAGACCATAAACATGCTAACAAACCTAACAAATAATGTAATATTCCTAACACTCATAATAAGTACATGACTCATTTTACCGCTTTCATTTACACATTATTATAGTAACCCATATGAACAATAATACAAATTCCTAACATGGTTAGGGTCAAGCCTATTACTTAATTCTTGTTTTCACGAGATGCCTATAACTTAAGCACCTTTGAAGGTTCTAGATGTAAATTTCCCCTTAAACTTATCACTACATATTTATTTGTACATCGTTCTGAATAAAAATTAGATTATCAACCAGAAATGACAGTTTTTCCAACAGTATGCCCTTGATCGTTGTATGGCTCTAATTTAATTCCTTTTTATTATAACAAAGGTGCACAAACAAGTGTAGTTTAGAGGCAAGTTACCCTAGTTTGAGCATTGTGTTGTGCTCAAATTCCTTTGGGGACAAAGATAAGTCCCCCAAATTTGGCCTCCCAAACTTTGATCTAAACAATAACAAAGGTGACTGAGCTCGGTCTTTCAAATCCACATTATGTGTATACAGAGATACATAAATTTGGTGACCTTGGTCTTCCAAATCCACATTATATGTATACAGAGACTTACGTACATTAGCATATATTTGTAGATATGTATACTTTTGTGTGTAAGGTGGTGGCAACTCAATCCATTATAACTTCATTTTTGTAATGCCATGAACTGCCAATATATGAGAAATCAAGTGACAAGTTAACAATGAAAAGGAATCAATCGAGACAAATTTCTATAACCACTTAAAACAACAGGCACTTTACCTACCTAAGTTTGTAACCTCCTATTTTATCTTGATCCATTTACACTTCCCCTCTTGCAGAAATTTAATAATTTATGCAAGGGAATTCTAATCCTTAAATAAGGTTTCCCCACTAAGAGGTGAGAGTAATATGTCTGAAATATAGAACTTCAAGAGTGTAAGGTTTCTATCTTTCGCCGTGATCCCAAGATAAAAACTATTTGAATTCTATAACATAATTGTACATTCACTAATATTTTGTAGGCAAAGAACTCCCTCTCATATTAAACAAGAAGCTTACATGTATAGCAGTTATATTCGCTAAAAAATAACCACAATTTCAAATGATGCAATGCCTCTTGCCTGGATTAGTGTTGGGTTATACAAAACAGTTATATTCCTCGAGTTCAAGTCATAATACTCATTCAAGGCTATCGAAGCGATAAACCAACATAGATGCCCAATTGAATTGAAGCAATTAAGAGATAAGTTCCTCACGTGCACCAAACAAAATTATACTCCATCAAGGATCCTCAACATGTTGTTTATCACCTGGAAAAAAAAAAATTTACTACAAAACTTAAGTTGGCTTTGCATGGCAAGCAATTGAAATCGAAAATACATGTGTTCTAAATACTAAACCAATGTCTTTAGAATATAAAAGCCCAAAATAAATAGATACCTAGAACTAATCAAACATAGTTGTTGAAATGGAAGTAAATGGCACAAGGAAAAAATTATCGATAAGAAAATACAAATCAAAATCTTTAGATGAAATTTACATATTAATGACGTTGGGTTCTATATTCTAAGCCAATGTCTTAGACTACTTTCTGTCTTTTATAATGAAGACAGAAATCACTCGTGGAAAAAGCCCTATATAAGCAATTAAACATGTGTAAGAAATGCTGGAATTTAGAAGATTTTTTGACATATTTGATCAGAGTTACAGTACCAGTTTGAATAACGATGATGGAAAGAGGAATAATTTGAACAAGGTTTGACATTTTAGGAATGGAAGAAAACAAAAGAAGCTCGAAAAGCATATGATCAAATGCAAGCTATTGATGTATCGACAAACATGTTACAAGATGGATCATATTAAAATGTATTCTGAAACTCTCTATCAAGAGTTCAACAATAATTACCATTAACGTGTGCGAAAAAAAGGCCTCACTTGACCAACAATACTAAACTTTAGAAAACTACATTTGTGGACGTATAAATTCCTTTGGGAGCTTTCTCTGGGAAGAGTCTATAAATTGCTAAGGGTGGATAATTGGATTTTACTTGTGGACTTGATGTGTCACTTATGTGTTGTGTATTTTGAAGTGGTAATATTGGTTTGCATTAATTATTAAGAATTCTTGTTGCAGATTCTTTTGTGCATAAAAATTCAGTTTCTCGATCTGCTTAATAAACAACTTGATGGCCTGCAATCAACCCATCTGCCCTTGATTTCCCTTGAAAGAGAAGTTGCAAGGCATAATTTCCTCAAAGTAATTCTACAATCCTATTAGGAGAACTGAATACTTTAAAGCCAGTTTAAATTGTTTCCAACAAGATGTAGACTCTTTTCCCCTTGGGTACAGGCTCAGAAAATATTTTTTAATAATTGATATACCAATGAATCTCTGATGCTTAGGTTGCTTTAATCCAACCTTTTTGGTATAATAATAGAAATTCGAAACCCACAACACCACAGGAAGAGGATAGTGGATCAAAACTAGATTGAACAGAGTATTAGCATAGGATATCCAAACAAAACCGATGACTGCTTAAGATAGACAATAGGCGGCTTAGTTGCCTTTCATGGCATCAACTTATTAATCAACAAGAAATAGCACGGGCATGCAGCTTGCATCCTTATTGTCCTTTCCTCTCATGGATGTGTTTTTGGTTAATCTACTCAAACGGTGCCCATACAATTACTTTTTAAATTTTATGTGTTCTAACTACTGTTATGAAGGCAGGGCAGTTTTTGATTGACAAAACAAAATACCATGACAATCCCTATTGTAATAATGAGCATAAAAGTCAGTATGATTGGATTTTTAATAAATGCTATAACAAGTCAGACAATGCCCCAAAAATGCTTGACCTATTTCTCAAGTTAACAAAAGCATATGGTGTAAGAACATACAACACAGTCGTTGCTTGCATATCACTTGAAGCTCGTTTTGACTTATGTTTTTTCTTCTCACGTTTCTTATTCCTGCAGCAGTGAGACATGGCCCATAAGATCTTAATCAAAATAGACATTCAACCTCTGCATTCCTATAAGATTATACCATAATTAATGTCCAGAATTCTCTTAAATCTCAATCCATTAGAAGAAGGTTAATAACATACTCATCCTGAAGCCCTGAATTCCGACAATGCTTAAGCTTTCTGTCAACATGTTTCATATCTTTTGCTATGGGAGTCCTGCCTACCTGTAATGGAAAACTTGAAATTTTCAACTGACTCAGATTCACAATCCTAAGGTTACAAAATAAATTTCTAGTTTGGCATGTGAAGCTCAAAAGACTTGGTGCTACTCCAGCACTAGAATATACCACAACATCAATGTCATTAAGAATACTGATGAACTCATGTTCAGTATAAGTGTTTTTCTGCTGGCTACATATACGCTTCAGATACCTGTAAACAAACAAAATATTAACAGTAGTGAAAAGCATAGAAATTGGAAAGCATCCAAAACATTGACAATTTTCCATCATAATTTATAGCATAACCAACAAGCAATTGAAAACCTGTCAAAATCAAATGCCGCATATTCTTTATTAACTCTCCGTAAAGCAGCCAATGCTAGCTGTAAAACACAAATTACCCAATCACCAAAAGGCCTAAAATTTAAATAACTACACAGGATAAAATGAAACCCCACTGTTATAATTTACCTTTTCACCCTATTGCATGCTTTGCATACATTGTACAAATATTGGAACAAAATTGACAACTATCCCTATAATCTTCCCAATTCAAGGACAATCAACTTTGAGCATCACACCTAAAATCAAAGCTAACAATGAATTTACATGGAAAACAAATGATGAAAACATACAGAGATTATACATAATTGGTAAATAACAAAAATTTCCCAGAATACTTGAGCATAATTCAAAGGGTAGGCTGTGGTGAACAGTGTACTAGTTTGCAGTTACAAATTAACTAGCCAAAAAAACTACATCAGTTAAGACAATAAGCACCTACCATGATCGATTTCCGTATTGCTGCAGGTGTATCCTTGACAATGAAGACAATAGCTAAAGGATGAACATAAATATTGCCTTACAGAAGGAAAAAAGGCTTCTACTGAAAAATCACATGACAACTTTGATACAACATAGGCAACTCACTGCACAATTCAGGCTAGGCATCACAGATGGTAATCTATATCATGACTTCCCAAAAAGAATAAATGGTTCAAACAGTACAATTCAAAACTGTAGGTTTTCTTCCCATTACTAAAATGCATTAGCATAGGCTGAAAATGCTTATAATCCTCAGTTTAGTTCCAGTATATTGTTAATCAATTGCACAAGGATGGAAGTCTAGTGTAGCACATCTGTTCTTATATCTCATGGAACATATAACCAATGTATTCAGCAACACTGCAAATTAAATATTCAAAGTCATTCCCAAAACAAATATGATGATATAATTTCTCACAGTATCATTTAGTTTTAATTGTAAATGGGAGTTGTAGGAACCCTCAACCATGAGACACAACAGTGAGTTACTACTCATGCTTTATTTTAATGCATTTACCAGAGCATGTCCAGTGATTATGAATGTGAGATGCAAACCCAAATCTTCATCATGGTGGTTTTCCATTTTTACCATTCACCCAATGAACTAAAGTCAAATATTTAAGATAATTAGGGCAGAGCTTGTAAAGTAAACAGGGTTGGGCTTGCATCTGTAATTTCAGAGTGTCTGTCCTGTGCTGTTTGTATTACTAAGTTCAACCCCTTTCAGTGTCCCCAAAGCCACTTATAGGAGTCCAAGATCATGGGAACAGAACCTTTGGTTGATTGTGTGAAACTCAAGGGCCAATTTCCAAGCTTTGGACTTGTTATTACATGGTAATGGATTTTGGTCTGTAATATTAGAGCATGTGTCCCATGTGATTTGTGATGGGAAGACTGACCCCTACCTTGAGTTGTCCCCATAGCCACTTTGAGATGATTGTAGTTGTGCTGGTCATCTTTCCCCTAAGAGAATCAATTTAATGTTAATTCTGGTTTTACATAAGGCAGATATATCCAACACAGGAATTCAATCTTCCTATATGTTTGTTATTTAGCAACAGCTATGATGGTTCCTAGCTTACTGACCAATGGTTGTACGTGTTGGAATTAAGTTAACCAACGTGCACGTTGAATTATCTTCATCAATATCTTCACAGCAGGGTTTCGGTCAGCTATTCATGGAAATCCATAGATAGCTAATTTAAAGGTGCATACATCCATTACACTCGATGCACAAGATTTCAATCACCATACAAGCTCAGATGATTGTCTACACTGCACTACATGCAATACAAGTGCTGAGCATACTTCTATTTGCTTTGCAACAAATAACCTGTTTATGTCCTTTGTATGCTAATATCTACTATAAAATATATCCATCTTCTCAAACAGCCCCACCAGCAATGCTTATTATAAAAATTTTACTTTAGCACTCATACCATCAAATGAAATTTTGTCCAGCAAGCTAGAGTACAAAAATTCCTTCTTATGCCACTACATTCTTGCCAGTTTACAGAGGTTTATTGCCTTCTTGGGGCCTTCATTGACATCTTAAACCTTCAAGAGGATGCCAAACACCTATGCAGCAATGCTACTTCTCACATCTAGCCTTCACAAATATATTCTTGATATTTATTCAATGATCAGAGAGTGTATCTGACAACTCCATCAGTCTTAGGGACTGATGTCTGGCCATGAAGGAAAGGTCCAGATTGTATTATGAACCTTGGGACATTGGACTTCTTATGTGCAGCTTATCTAATCCATTATGTTAATGGTTGGGATCATGATTGAATTTCAGTATTAGTACTACCCCTTTGCTGTATTATAATGAGAAGGCATAACTTCTTTTGTATTTGACTGTGCTAAAGACTGTCATTTATTGGTTGTCCTTTGACAAAGGGATTGTATAACCAGCTGGTTGTTACTCTTTGATGATGACTTACAAAAGATATTTCATCCATAATACTAATCTTAAGCCTGTCCTCAATTTTTCTTTTTGATGTTCTGCAAGGAAGAGCTTTGTAGTGATTAATCAATGGTCATATTGTAATGTCCCTTGTTAGTTTGTAACCTTGGATCTCTCTAGTCTACTTATCATGCTTGTAATTCATATAGATCTATTTAGTATTTCAACTTAATTAAATGAAAAGATAATTTAAATAGGATTTATGTTTCCTCTTATGACTATATTGATAGTCCCATATCCAACTTATTACTCTGTCGAATTGGATAGGAAGACTTTAGGATGTGACCAAGGCACTTAGACCATTCCCAATAGGCTCCCTCAAGGTTTACAGGTCCAAGCCCAAACTGTTGAGACACTGACCCCCACCCTATTTTGGGACAGAAGCTATTGGCGGGATTTACACGAGCTCTCCTTGAAGACATCCTTATATTCCTTCCTTCCAGTCCAGTAGGTGACAAATCGGAGTAGGGCTATATATATATATATATATATATATTGAATGATTTAATCATGTACATCTTGGATTCAACATCCAGGAGCAGCGTAGAGATATTTGTATGTGAACTATAACAGTGATATGGTTGTTGATAATGAATCTCGTATCTTTGTGTGTAGTCACAGGCCACAGTACGTCTCAATTTATTTAACTTGGATACGTTGCGAAAGTTGATTCCAATCTTATTCTGATCTTTCGATATATTTTTGTATGCATAAGTGATGGTTGCTGTGAATGACCAACCTTGATTATTTTATTTATATCCCCTTCCTTCTGATCTGAATTGATGAATATATTATATGTTGGCTGTGTTTGATATATAATATCTATATCAGATACCACTGATTTGCCATGAGTCAATTTGCTCCAGAGAGCAGATCATATATGAGATAATATCCTCTTCGATAAGTCAAATAATAATAAGATTGGAAATTAATTTCTATATACAATTATAATTATTTATTTTATATATCTCAAATACATATAGATATACATTAATTATGTTTGTTTACTCACTAACAGGAGTTTCAGACATCTGTACATACCTGACAAGGGATTATATATTTATAATCACTTAGATCTGTGCTCTGCCTTATACACTGATAAGGGTTGTATATGTTTATATATATAATTCTGTATACGGCTGGACTGATATCGATTGTCTGATATATATATTAAAAATAAGTAATGTCCGATATTGATTCCCTTATATTTCCCCCTTTCTAGCAATGTTTATCGATCTACTTTAATATCATGTGGCAAGGATTGGAAGAGGTGAGTCTCTTCATAGCAACCACTTCATCGCACCACTTGGTTAATCACTAGTCTTAACTAATCGTTATTCTAACTATCAGTGATTTCTGTAAACAATGTATGGATCGGTCTTATTATGCCATCATGCCATTGACTAGTCCTTGACCCCGATTGTCTTGTTTTAGCGCTGTTGTACGTGGTTGTGTTTATCAGTCAGCATTCTCTGACGTAGGTGGTAAGGGTAGACTACATCAACTAATCTGCCAGTGTGGACTTCTGCTGCCCATCGACTCTCCTCTTCATTTATGCATTTGTTACTTAATTTATTTATTACGTAGTAATTATTTATTTGTAATTGTTTATTAATAATAAACTTATTTACTTATTAATTATTAATTGTAAATTATTAATAATAATTTACTTATTAATTAATACTTATCTATTCAATATATATTATTTATATATTTGACTAATTGCTCACTTAATTATTTAATAATAAGATTGATGACTGATAAATATATTTTAATATTACATACATGGGATATTACAGTATTACTGATTTATTATATATCCAAGAATAAAATTTAATGGGAGGGGATATCACACATACGTAGGTTATTGTTGTCACAAATGCTTAAGAAAGCAGATTCAACACTTTGGTGTATGGTCCTGCATGATAGTTCAAAGGATATCCAGGTGGAGAGTGACCGTATTTGAAAATAAGTCACATGTACAAAGGAGATAAATGAATGCTGTGATCATATTAAGCATGATGCAGACACATATAGACATGAAGTATACATATATGCGTAAGGCGTGAAGAGTGCATGTGAGATGTAGATTTGATGTCAGGCATAAAGCATGTATACATATATGAAGCATACACAAGGCTATACACAAAGCATGAATCACACACATGTATACACATAGGCGTGAATCTTAAACATTAATATACGAAAGGCATGAATCACACGCATGAATACACATAAGCCATGAATACACATATGGCATGAATCATACACAAGAAAATACGCTTAAGCCGTGAATCATACACATGAATACGCTTAAGCCGTGAATCATACACAAAAATGCACTTAATGCATGAATCATAGACAAGAATACACTCAAGGCATGTATCATAGACAAGAATACAATTAAGGCAGGAATCATACACATGAATACAAAGGCACACATCAAACACAAGAGTAACTTTTCTAGCACATGAAGTATGAGGTTGTCATTAGCCTATTTCTCCATGGTCCCATAGGCTACCTAGTAATTTAAGGGATCTTGAGACTTTTGGCCTAGGTAATTTCAGTTTCACATGATTCCAAGGTGTTGGGGTATGTTTGCAGATACTATTTATGGCAAGTCAGTTTGGGTCAGGTCAGTATCATAAGTGATTCTTGGTTGATATCATGTCGATAGTAATTGTTTATTATCGACTAGATATTTTAATAATCATCTAGTATTATTTATTTATATATCAATAAAGTTAAATTATAAATTAAAATTAAAATATTTAACTTTATTGATATGGGGACTAAAGTCAAAAGGGAAAGTTATTTAAAAATTAAATGTTCCCTTTCATTAAAGGTACTTGAATGCCCATGGGGAAAAAAGAAGTTTTAAAATATTGAAGGAAAATGTTTTATTTTACCCACATTGCCTACAAAAGAAAATCGACCCATTTGAGAAGGCAATGGGAAGGCTATGGAGAAGTTCAATGGGGTATGCTTGGTGAAGATTTATTTTCATAGGTTTGTGAAGACAAAATCCCTCATAAGCAACATTCTTCACACTATAGGAAGACACGGTGTGGTGGATATTGGTAGTTCTTCATACAGGAGACTCAACTGGAGTTAATAGAGAATGTTTTCAAAAACTACGGGTGATATTGCTCTTACTGTTCACTACTTCAAAATATTTTGAAGGGGCAATCTCAATGTTTTCTGAACACATTAACTACTGGATCATACTTCTCTATGGGAGTCGCACCAATCATACTTGTTGGGTTGTACTTTTCTGTTGTGGCTATACTTTTTAGACCTAGTTGTTCCAATAGAGCTAGAATCTCGTTGGAAGCTGAACGTGGGAATTTGGAGGAGTGATTGGAGTTTGAGGAGCTTCAGACTGCATTTTGGAAGCGTCTAAATTGTTGTCTAGCAACATAGTTCATAGGCGTACTTGCCTAGGCTGAAAGTACACGTCTAGGGCTGGAAGGTTGTAATGTCCCTTAGACAACTCAATTGTCAATAAAGGTTGGCCTACTATCAATGTTCCTGTAGGTCAAGAGAGTAGATAGGGGACCTGTCCAGAGGTTTGTGGAGCGATGTAGGTGCTTTAATAAGTTGTTTTGGATAGTTTGAGACAGTCTTATTTTTGAGGAGGGATTCCTATTTTGTAGGGATTCACTAGGAGTTCAGCAGGACGCATTAGGAGACCTCAAGGATCATTTTGGAGACTTTGGTTACAGTTTCTATTCTTTAGGGAGGATCCATTTTTTTTAGGAGGGGAGTGTCAGTTCGTCTGCTACATTTAGACATCATCCTTGACTGGTGGTCATATTTGCTCCTCAGTTGCCAAATAGCAAGGATCCATCTAATCAAGAGGAGTCATTTCTACATATGGTAGATAATGATGTGGATTCATTTTCTACTGTATTCACTCCTGCTATTGCTATTTCAGAGGTGACTATGTCTGCATTTCCTATCTCTTCTACAGCTCCTATCCTCAGAGCAAGGCATTGTGAGAATCTGGCAAATGTCTTTCGCGACTTCCAATCTCTTGTGGAAGGTCAAGTTTCCCAACTTGATACTTCGGTTGCAAGCTTTGAAGCATTCATGACAGAGTCGTCCCAAAGAAAACCTATGGCTTCTATTGTGTAAACGGAGGCATGCACTATGACGACAGAGATACAATCAAGATCAATGCCTATCGCAATCACCGTTTCAAGTCCAACAAAGGAGGGTTTTAGTTGCCATCATGGTTGGGAAAAATCACCATGAAAAGAAGAAAAGTCACATTACCCTTGGAAGATTTTTCTACCAAGAAGGGTAAATCCAAGAGCTCAAAGGCCAAGGTTGTCTCAAGAATCATTCTCAAAAATCATTGTTGATGATGAGAAAACCAAATATGCTGAGATTGCAAAACCCTTGGTGGACAAACCAGCTGAAGAACTTACTTGTTCTGATTATAAATTCACCAAGGTGGAACTTGGTAAACAAACACGGCTGGGATGTCTGCAGTATGCTCAAGATGCACTCTCAAATGTGTCTAAAAGAAATCATGAGCTCTGGGAGAACTTGTTGAAGCAAGAAAATGCTCGTCTTCATGAGATCATTCATCAACAAGCATCTCAATCTATCACTATTTCATCACAAACGGTTTAGGCGAACAGGAGAGCGGAAGCAGTAAAGGCTTGGTCTGAAGGAGTTGTCTCAGAAGGAGTCCATTCAATCAAAAATGCGCACAAAGTCCTTGAGCGTATCAGAGAGCTTGAAGAAAGGCTCCATGACATGATCGCTTCCTTTAGCCAAGATATCAGTTGTATGAAAGAAGACCTAAACACCTGGGAGCAAATGGATGAGAAAGATTTAGATGCTCTTGTCACATATGATATCATTCCATCCAGGGATATGTTCTCCCAAAATCAGGGGCTCATGGATTACAAAGTTCAAGGATTAGAAAAGCTTTTGACAAAACTTCAAGAAGAGCTAGAAAGTTGTCAGGCAGTGGAGCAAGATGTCATCAGTAGTCTCAGGCAATTGGGATGTGAAGTTCTTACCAGAGATGATAATCTCTCCACTAAAGAAGCAATGACCACAGGGTATATTGACACGGTTAGTGCTGATTTCGATTCTGAGGAGTTTGGAGTACAAACAATGGACAAATTTGTTGCATACAAATTTGTGGCGAAACATTTGAGGGATTCCCTTGTAGATGATTACAAGGTTGTGAAATCAGCATGTAACAATGCAATCAGAATTGAAGCCATTTCAGAGACCATGAAGATTTCAGATCTTCCTATTATTCATGATTGTATTGCCAAATATAAGGTTTTCCTTGATAATTTCAAGGATTAATTCTCCTTTCTTCATCTTTATGTTTTAGTTTTCATGTTTAGTAGATTGGAGAAGATGAATTGCATACAATGCAATTACATGTAATTCGATTGCATGTCCTTATGACATGTAATCCAATAGTTCTTCTCACCTAGTTTTACCGGGTCAAAGTGGTTGAGTTGCTACCACTTTTTCCTCATTTTTCTCATTTCTTTTCCTATAAAAGGAATGGGCCTCTTGATGGAAATTGTCATTGATGTCAAAGTTCAGGACATGGGTAGATACAATATATGTTCACTTCATCTATATTTATTAGACAGAATTATAATAAAGCATATAGCATACATACATTTACACAACATATCTGATATATATGTGAAGTCATCATTGATATACATATTCCAGCATGTAGCTATGGCATGTGTGCCTGAATTATTAACCCAACAGTAATGAGTTGTGCAAGTCTGAATAAGGTTAAGATGTTCCATAAAGAGTGTTCCGTGAAGATGTTACAAAAGTCATTTTGTCAAAAACAATACAAAGCCAAGCGTTGCCTAAGTTAATAAGCAAATGTTTGACATGATACCATGAAAGATTAATACATTGAGCATATATGAATCAGAGAATGAAGATACAAACAGCATGAAGAGAACAGCATACAGAGAATAGCATACAGTATAATTGCATTTGGTATTCCAGCACCCAAACGGGCCCTAAGGCTAATTTAGTCAGTGTTTTCAGCACTTAGTTGTCATTTTCAGTATACAGGGATTTCGATATTAGCCCAGATTTTTATGTATGAAAACTTCTACTAGCTCTCAGCATTGGTGGACAGAATAAGAGGTTTGAATAATCTCTATTAGCTCTCAGCATTAGTGGACATATTGAGGAGTTTAAACATTGGCAACGGGATTGTGAGTGCTGTATATGCACGCTGGCAGTCTTACGGCAATCAACAAATACGCATATAGTAATAAATGCAGATACTATGAAGAATAGATATATAACAGTGACATTCGTATACATATAGTGAAGACAAGCGTATATTAATACATACGTAAGTTTAAGAAGAACAGCGGTGGTATATACCATGACAGTGATATATATACAGCGATTGTGTACTATAACCGATGGCAAATATCTCAAAGAGAGCACGGGTGGTGGATATACACAGGTTATATCTCTCATCTCTAGAAAAGAAAAGTTATACTTCTAAATTATTCGGCAGTGGTGTTCATGTTGTTGGGATCCCAGGTCGTGTGTTTGACATGGTTCGAAGACACTCTCTTTCATAGACACAAACATGTGCGTGTTTGACAAGTCGTGTGTGGATACGTGAAGATGTTTTGAGGTTGCATAAAAATCTGTTTCATTCACGTCTACAGGTTTATGAAGCAATCCGCAATTTAACAGAGACATTAATTGAATATTGAAAGCAGAGATGCTAATAACAGATTACATAATTTGTTGGCAGCAATAATAACAGTATGTAACAGATGAACAATAATATATATGGTGAACATGATACGTATGATGCAGATGAACAAAAATAAACTCGAACAGGAGATATGCAATGCAGTGATAAAGATATACAGCGGTTACATCCCGATAAAGTCAAAAATATCGAAGATATAATAAAAATGGTCATCCATTATTTTATTGTGCATTCCAGCGATAAAGTATTATCGAAAATAATAATAGCATGATTTGAAAAAGATTAACTTAATTGAAGATAATCATATTTTAAGAAGAGACACCTTTTCATATTGAAAAGTCATCACTTCAAAAAGACAATGTTTTATCTCAAAATATGTGTATATAAATTCAAATCTTTTTGAAAATAAAAAAGAATAAGTCAGCATGTGAAAGAATAAAAGGAAGAGCAGTGAGAGTATAAAAGAGAGAAGAATTAATGTTTTTATATTCAGATTTTTATACTATGAATATACTGTCATAATGACGTATATTTGAAAATAAGAAGAAAAATATTGGCTGACTTAGAGAGAGTAGATTGTGTCCATCATCAATTGAATAAAGCAACAGCATCCAGGTGGAAGAAAGTTTGAAAAACAGTGAGTTGGTGCTCAGAATCCGGACAGGGGGAGTTGGTGCTCAGAATCCGGACAGGAGAGTTGGTGCTTCCAGTAGGTCGGTGCCTGCGAAGTGTGGGAGTTGGTGCTTCCAGTGAGTTGGTGCTCATAAACATAGGGGTTGGAGCCTCTAGTAGGTTGGTGCCTACAAAACATTGTAAAAGAACAATATTATATAAAAGCAAATTATTTTGTGGTTTTCTCCCATATTGGGTTTCCACGTAAATATTGTGTTCATGTGCATAATTGCTTATTTGAGTATTTGAAGTTATTTTTGATTAAAAGTCTTTAAATTGAAAAATTGCTATTATACTGATTCACCCCCCCCTCTCAATATAATCGTGTGCTCTTCACCTCTCATTGTAAATCTCATCTTTATTTTATGCAAGAGAGCTTTGCCAAACTTGTGCAAGCATAACTGTGATTGTGTAGTACTATTTTGGAGAAAAATAAATAGAAAGAAACAATTGGAGTTGAAGTTGTGACTGAGTGCAATTGTGGTGAATCAAATTGGAAGCTGTGACTGCAATTTGGTTTTACTATCTTTTTGTTTATGTGATTCTTGTGTTTTGTTAAGAGCAAATTGAAAATCAGAAACAATTGGAGATGAAGCTGTGACTGGAAGCGATTGTGGTAATATAAAACTAGAAGTTGTGACTGTAGGTTATATTACCATCTTATTTTCATGCACTTTGTTAGAATAGTTAGAAAATCTCTACTTCTGGAGGTCTGTGTGCCCCATGGTTGAGGTATTTCTTATAGAATAGATTAAATAGGTATTAGAGCCAAGCCAGTACGCTTTCCAATCAGCCTGTGAGTTGGTGCTGGCTTATCAGTATCACTGTTTCCAGCTTTTAGATAGAAGTGTAGTTTAGAGATTAAAGCTTTACCCATTACTTGTTCTTCGGGTAAGTGGATTCCTTCTTGAAAGATAATAAGGAATATTTGTAACACCCTATTTGATAATCTCTTAACTTCTTGCTTAGCTTGAGTTGATCCAAGGAACAGTGAGAAGGGGGAGCCTTCCCTTTAAGGTAGGAGAGACATTGTCTCATATGCTCTGGTTGGTATATCTATTTTGTAATTGGATTTTTCCACAAAACTGTCAGTTGCAAAATATCCACCAACACAACTCACCATGCATCAAGCAGGGTGTCTCTCCTAAGGACGGAGTACTTTGTACATCTGACATATAAACACGAAATGATTCAATGTCTACTTAAAGCTGCACTTGATGAGTTGGTTACAAACATTAAACAAAACAATTTTTAGATTCTAAACAAGCATATAACATATGCAATGTAGTTTCGACAATAAATAACTCTTTCATCATGCCCAAATGTTGAATTATGAGCTTACCTTAGCCTAGACGACCCAACTTTAGCTTCTATTAAAGTTACTTGCAGAATTTTATTTAAATAAGTTTACTACAAAGATGGCTTGTATTGATATAAAGATCATTAAATTAAAAATATATTAAACATAAAATATCATTCCTAACATTATTCAAAAGATGCTAATTCTAAGATTGTACCCAAAAGCAAGGATTGATGGAGAGCATTGTTATCTTGTTATGTTTTTTATTTGGGCTAGCAGCTCAAACATTGGCCAGGTGGTAAATAAGACTAGCTTCCCTCCTGTTTATTGGATTTCAATAAGCATAGATATATATTCAATACCAAACTTCTCCATGTACATAAAGTTACTACTTTGTTCTATTTTTCTTACTGAATTTTTTGGCATGCACCAAATTTAACAGTTTTACTTTGAAGCATGCACTCGGCATTAGGAATATGCCAGTTTTTAGCCTTTCCAGCAGAACAAATTGAATTTTAGAATGTTTTTTCTTTTATTACTTCCCAGTGTCACTCGTGTAGCTACCTTCATAGACAGCTTAAGTTTGACCCAGTATTGCTAAAGCGTCAAACTCAACCTGGGACAGAAAGAAGGCATGCAGTCAATACTTGTTCTGAGCTTGAATAAGATTACTCAACAAAAAATCAATCGTGACTTAACTAAATTCAGCAAACACTCAACAGGGCAAGGCAAGGCTTTTCTAGAATTACAAAATAATTTTTCTAATAAAAAAATTCATTTATTTTGAATAGTTCTGTCACTGTGTTTCCAAAAAAAAATTAACATGACAATATTTTGCTGTGGGGCAAGTCATTGACAACTACAAGCATAAGTGATGCAATTATGCCTGAATTTGTCTACATGCTCAAGGAAAAGAAGAAAAAGAAAACATCAGCACTTCTATTCACCTTTTTTTCAACAAATGATGCATTTTTGTCTTCCCTTCCTCAGAAAAAAGGACACTGTACTTTCCTGATTCTAAACCCTTGAGGAGAAGCAACCACCCAACTTCGCTTAAGTTGTAGGATTAAAGACAACTGACAATGGCTGATTTTATAACTGAGTTTTTTATTTCTTTTCTTTCATTCTTGCAAGAGTTATTTGGACATTTGAATTCAAGTCAATGCATATCTTGTCAAGCTTTCTTCTAAGAAAGAATATGGACTCTAGCAGAAATAGCTTTAATGATAATCAGCTCCATAATGTAAAGATCAATAATGATGCATATGTTATGCTTCATTTCAAAATATACTAATTTTTTCAAGCATAAATAGATGACTATAAAACATAAGACAGTAAACATAAATAATATAGTGAAGCTAATTATGAAGCACAAAATCCCACAGGAACATAGTCTGTATCAGAGCGCAATGTACACGACCTCAATTTCAGAGCGATTCCAGAGGTAAAGAATATAGTTACCTGTCCTGGAGGAAAAATGAGAGGTGCATCAGTTAACATGTTCTTGTCTGCATCAAATTTAGCAGCTTCTCTAAGTTCCTGAAAACATATGTATACAATTCCTTGAGAAAAAATGAAATTAAGCTTTCTGTTGACAGATTAATTCAGAATGAAATATTTTGTTCCTGGCTAACACAAAAGAAACGTTACAGAGCACAGCAGGAAACAAACCACCTACTGATTGAAGTAAACAAACAACATTCAATCTAACACGTACAAAGTTCTGTTAGCAAATAAACATTTCAGAAAAAGAACAAAGTACATCAGTATTGATAATGCAAAGAATTTTACAATAACTGAGCTTAGACATGAAGCATTCGGAGTTTGGAGAAGCTGTCTGCTAAAACAAAATATATCTATGACATCAGCAGTCCAAAAAGATAGAGCCACAGAATTATGACTCTATTTAAAGACAAAAAGAAGTCCATAACATAGCCTGAAAGATCCCTAACCAATCTGATCTGAATTTTTCCCCGAGTTTGCTGCTGCTGATAAGAAGTTTTGAAGGGTTTTTATATGATTTATTGGAAGGGTTTTGGCAATGTTTGTCTTTGCAATGGTTTTATCATGGATTGATGCCAATATAACACGCTTTGCAACACAATAAACATAAAACCAAAATTGCATGGACACGAGTACGGTATCAGTTACGGGTACAGTATCAGATACGGGTACAGCCATTTGCCGAGACCTATCATTTGGGAACGGCAGGATACGACATCCATAAAAAACTTATATATATATATATAAAACAAATTTTCTGAGCCATTATAGAAGATTTTCATTATAATGAAAGCAATATGAACACATAATTGCGACATATTCCAAAATACTATATTTAAATATACTTTTATTATTAAAACAAAATTTAATACATAAATCGTTTGGTAAAATCACATGCTATCAAAAATATCATCTTTGTTCTCTTGAAACTCGAGATCTAGATCATCAAGATTCTTTGAAGAGTTAGGATAGCTGGTTGAGTGCGACCACCAACTAGACTCTCAAAACCCACTGAAGATTCACCAAAGGATCCTCCGACCATGTCAGAATTCTCAACAATGAGATTGAGATGTGTCAATGCATTTATGGATACATCAATGTCACTTATCTCTGGTTGTACATCCCAAAGTCTACTAGGTCCTTTTATGTAGTCTGTGGAGAAATGTGACAAGACACGAAGATTGGAATGCACATGTACATGGTCCTCTGCTTTGCTGGCTGCCAACCTATTTCGTTCCACAAAATGGATGAAGCCATATGTACTCCAATCTCTCTCAGATGTAGAAGAACTTGAAACCTGTAATAAAAGAGTTTATATTATAAGTTACAAAGACGCAAACAATCAAATAAAATTGAAATAAGAAATAATTCTAATTAGAATAATTCATAAAAAATTAAACCTGTGATAGAAGTTTGATAGCTAGCTTTTGCAAACGCCTATTCATGGCACCATGGAAGTTCCACCACTTTGTAGAGTACGGTTCTTTTTTATCTGCCATTGCATCAACATCTGCATAAGTTCTATCAGAGGATGCAAATGTCCCAAATTCATCTCGAATCTCCACAGCAACTCAAGGATCTGTAAACATTTTCTTGAAAGCCTTTTTATATCCCTCAACAACCTCAACATCCCTATTTGGTGTTGTCCTATTTGGCAATGCTAACATATTATCATGGTAGTACTTGGGTTTAAAGCATATGCCAAAAGTTGCAAAGGAGTTGTCGTTTTATCCCATCTTTTCTTGATTATCTCATATATTTGCTTAGGATCTTGCTCTTTTGTTATAATAATATCTCTAACTTGTTGTAATGTCCCCATTTTGAGCAAGCATTTGATTTAGCCTATCATAGGGTCCTTGTAGGCTAATACTGGTGATTAGAGGACCCTGTTGTGGGTTTTGGCACCGTTTTGAGGAACTTACTATTTATAGTAAGTCAACATATGGTTCTACTGAGCTCGGATGATTTAGAGGAGTTATATGATGCTCTTAGATTTTATTTCCGGCTTCCGATTTGGGCTCCAAGATTCTTGGGGGGAGCGACTATTTTTAGTAAGTCACCCTGTCAGATTATTGACATCAACAAGCCTTTTGAGAACAATGTAGTGTGTGGCAAAGCGTGTCTCAACCACCTTCAATCAAAAAATAATAATTTTTAAAAAGATATAAATCTTGCATACATATCAATAAAAACATTTAATAAAAAAAATATTTGAATATTTTTAAGACAAAAGAAATTTACCTTTAACAACTCCAGCTTGGCGAATTGTCTGTAAATAGCCTGTGACATGTGATGATTACAAATAAATATCTGAATTTGTTTGGCTTCTTCATAAATCTTTTGTATCAATTGAATTTTGCCAATTTTTTGTAGTATCAAGTTCAAAGAATGAACTACACAAGGGGTCCACCAAATGTTTGGATATCTTGCTTCCACAACCAACTTGGTTGCCCTGCATACTTTTACATTTGTGATCACCTGAATAACACTTAATGGCCCCACAGATTCAATTGCTTCAATTAGAATGTTGGCAATTAAGTGTGTATTTTCTCTTCAGCCTTGCATTTCACTGCTCTCAAAAACATTGCCCCCTTTGGGCTCATTGCAACCACATTAATTAGTGGTCTATTTCTAGCATCCTTCCATCCATCACAAATGATGGAAACCCCTAAAATTATCCATGAATCTGGGATCACTTCCAACTATCTATCAATAATATCTTTTTCTTTAGACAAAAGAGTAGTACAAATCTTCTCATACCCAAGGCTTATGTATCCTTTTGGGGCTTCATTAATAGACCTAACCATCTCTTGCTAGTATCGGGAGCGAACAACATTAAATGAAATTCCATTCGCATATAGACAACGTGCAATATTCTGATTTGTATCCTCTCAACTTCACAAATTAAATGCCTTTTCAAGAGGTCCTAAATTGCTCCTCTTGTGACCAGTAGATGTCCCTGAAGTTGGATGCAAAGGAGGTCTATTTAGACTTGACCATTGTGATGACTTTTGAACTTGATTATTAGCTTTGTCCTCTTATTTTTGATACTTCGCAATCTTCTCAGCTGATAATCCCTTCCTTGGTTGACCATCAACCCTTGGACCAGGGCACACTTCACATCCTATACCTTTATGTGACAAAGGTGTCCACGAACCCTGGTATAAGAACCAATATAATCAATTAGACACTCATGACACCTCCATTTAAAACTTCCACTACCTTGAAATTTTTCAAGGATGATTACATGTTTCCATAATGGATATTTAGCATTTGGTTTAATCCACTTGTCATTTTCTGATGCTCTGACATCCAAGGACGACAACGACGCCATGATTAGTTTCCTACAAAAAAATTTAATAAAATTATAAAATAAAAACAATTTTACATTGAATATGTATAAAACACAAATTATAATTATAATTTATAAAAAGATTTAATAATATAATTTAATATAATTAAAATAATCTATAATACGTGTTCAATAATTCTTATTGCAAATTTAATTTTACAAGCATATAACTTTAAAACTTCAATTTAAATTATTTCTTAATTGAAGATAAATTAAATATATTTATAATATTAATTAATTTCATCAAAATTATATATCCAATATTCCAACGGTGACTACTAAAACAATTTTATAAATAAATAACAATTATATAAAGTAAAATAATTAAATATAAATATAAATATAAAGGTAACTTAAAAATTTTAATAGATTTAATTTTAATATAAACTCATTTTAGAAAACTAAATTATATTAAATTTAAACAATTAAAATTTAAAATATACTTATCCAACTCTAAAATTTAAACATTTAAAATTTAAGCTATTAGTATTTAATGATTTTTATAAAGCTTAAACTCTTAAAAAAACTAAATAAAAATATAAATATCAAGGATGTAAAATTGTAAATTTAATATAAACTTATTCTAAAAAAACTAAACAATATTAAAATTAAACTATTAAAATTTTATATCTATTTATTCAATTATATAAACTATTTAATAATTTCAATAATAAATATTTATAATTTTAAAGTTAATTTGAACAATATAAAAATGTTATCATATAACTTTTTTTTAAAAATACCTAAACAAACTATTAAAAGCAGACAACTAAAATCAAACCAAATAAATTTAACATAAACATTATACCTATGCGTTGTAGCAAAGAAAAATGTGACGGAAAATGGGAAAGATGAAACTCCAACGGAGGCGAGCAGGCATAGAGAAATCAGTGCAAGAGCCAGACGTCTATGGAAAACACCCAACAGTGGCCAGAAAACACAAAAAAAACCTTGCAGACTCATAAACAGATTGTCGAATCGATGCAGAACACGCCAAAAATGAATGCCAATAGAATGCTATATCATTCAATCAGTTTGAGGATTTATTTATACCTTTTTTTTAATTTTTTCCATTAAAGCTTTAGTTAACTGAGCATTCACCGATTCTATCACGGGTGCATTTTCTTTTAAATCTATAGTTAACTTAAGTTTTTTCTGTGAAAACGACAATCTATGTTTTATTTACTTTTAAATCTATACTTAACAGAAGATTTTTCTGAAAAACAGCAATCTATTTTTTATTTCCTTTTAAATCTATAGTTAACTGAAGGTATTTTTCTGAATTCGGCTCCATTTTTTTTAACAATTTGCATTCGGCGATTATGCCACAGGTCTAAAAATGGCATCTTTCCAAAAACGGGTGGAAATGTTTTCCCACCGTATATTTGTGTCGTTTCGTATCCATATCCATACCAAGTACCGCAATACGCATGTCAGGGGTTGGGGGTGCCAATTTTGGTAACTATGCATGAAACTAATTGCCTGACTAATTGCCTGATTGCAATTATCAAAATTCAGAATTTAGGTACAGAAAATGACAACTTTCCGATTTAGAAGAATTGACACAATGAGAAAACAATTGTTCATACCCCAGGGTTTTATTGAATGAAATTTGCATAGAACACAATTTGGGGGCTTCCAACGTGGCCCAACTACTCCAATGAAGTTTATTTGCAACAATAATAATCACCAAAAACAATTGAACTGAATTTGATAAAATATACCTGTCCTACATGCGAAATTATTGCATTTCACTACCTTTTCCTAAAAAATTTACTAATCTGGACAACATTTGACATTTGAAACTTGATGACAAACTTTACTTGCTGATTAAAATTTTTGATGATGGATTTCCCACAATTTTTAAACCCTAATTGTTGTTGATTGGTGAATTTAGCACCACGTGTGCCTCCACGGTGGTACAACCAGCTATGGAGAGGTATGGCTGCTATAAATAATGGTAAGGCTTATTATGGTAAAATAATGAATATGCTATTAAACAAAGATCATAAATGATCTATATATACAAGTATACACAAGAATGTTTCTATAACGAACAAAGAGAGAGAAATAGAAACATTATGAAGACAGAAATAGAAAGAGAAAGTTTCCATATTGAACAAAAAGAGAATATGGAAACATAGAAGAAGAGTGACCATTAGAAATAGAAATAAATCCACGAAAGAGAGAAAACCAAAAATAGAGAGATTAAACTCTAATACCCTCCCTTAATGGTCAATCCAACTTCAAAACAAAAGTCTGCAAAAGAATCCTCAGAAGTTGAGTAGCATCGACTGTGGTAGGACGAGTCTTGGTATCCAAACCAAGTGCCTCAAGGCAACGGTACTCGAAGATCGTCATCATTCTCTACTTCCAAGTGTTGTAGTTCTTTCCATTGAATCGTTCACTGTCTTCCAATAGAAGATTGGTGAGAGATGCCATGACACATTTTTCGATGCAAAAAAATGTGAATATCTGAAAAGGCACGAACTTCGATGCAGATTGATGGAAGACCCAAAAAAAATTAAAAGACACCCATAAGAGAGCTCAAAAAACCCAAAAGGAATCTAATGTCAGATTCTAAATCCGCTGGCTCGAAAATTGAGGCACGGAAAATGGTGTACCAAGAAAAAACTGAAGGCAACCTAGTTGAGGTCTGCAAAAATCCACCAAGAATCTACAAAAGAAAATTGAATCTGGTACGGAAAATGAGAGTTTCAAAAGAAACCTTAGCCGGCTGAAAAAATCCAAAAAAAACTGCTAATAAGCTTCAAAAACGAAGCTGCGGGTACAAATGGCCACCTAGCATAGACAAAAATGCATCCTGACAAAGGAAAACAAAAAACCCGAGCCAAGTTATAAAAAAATGAATTCTTGCAAATAGATTTTTGAACACACCCAAGCAAAGGATTTCGAAAATCTTACGAATCTAAAATTTCATGAAGAAATTAAAGATTTTCAAAACCTATTTCAAAAAATAACTCAAGAAATTCAATGATGAAATTATTATTTTTTGAAAAAAAAAGTTTTGATATCATATTATGGTAAAATAATGAATGTTTTATTAAACAAAGATCATAAATGATCTATATATAAAAGTGTAAACAATAATGTTTCTATAATGAACAAAGAGAGAAATAGATGGAAAACCGAAAAATGCTAAAAGGGGGAGGGGGTGAATTAGTATTTTAAGAAACCCAAGGAGATCAACAAATATCAGAATGCAAGCACAAACAAGGAGACAGGACACAGAATTTTTCTCACGTGGAAAACCCAAGATGGGTAAAAAACCACGGCACCACTAATCTCAATCAGGCAACGACCCTTTACATCCAAGAGCTACAACTCTTCAAAGTTGCAATCCAGAACAGGCTTCAACCTGTCTCAAAAGGCTACAACCTTTTCTAGTAGGAAATTTGAACAAAATTAAAACCACAATGAGTTCTGAAGTCTTCACAAAAAACGTAAAGACTTTGGAGTTGACACAAAACATGTCAAAACACATAGCACTTCATTGCATTTCGAGCTTCCTTTCAAAACAACTCCCCCACAGCACCGTCTCCCATATTCTTTTAGAAAAAACTGTTGCAGACATATGAATCTCTACCTTGGTTCTAAAAAGTATATTGTTGCATCTTCCCACTATATCTTAGTTCTTTGCCTAGATATCTCATAAATCATTTGCAAACATTTAAACTTCATTTGAAACCATTTCATGCAAGCAAAAACAATCTGAAAATAAAAGACAGCGAGATAGAGCATGCATGCAAAGTGTTTGACAAAATGTCAAACATCTGAAAAGTAAAGCAATTTGGTGTTTGTCGGAGTTAGAACCAGCAGGGATTCTTACAGTATTAGATAATTAGAATACTAATAAAATCCATACACAGAATAGAGTTACTGAATGTCAGAATTGATTCCTCACCTTCAATTTCTGTAAAGAATCTTGTTTTGGTTGGAAAAAATTCTGCAATGCAAACACTATATCAAATCCAATGATCAAGAAAAGATAATTTATTAATCATTGCAATTATTTGTTGTTCCATAGTCTATCTAATTAAAATAATATCACATTTGCTAATTTATGTTGTAGAATATGATATAAGATAATAAGACACATAAACCTCGTCATAAATCAACAATACGGAATGATTACACTAGAGCAATGAATAAAATAAATCTAGAGGATACTCTCAATCAAGGAAGTCTTAACTGAACTCTGCAGGCTGAGTATGAACTCAGACTTCTACTCAGCAAAGATTCAATACTAAACACTATTCATTCCAAAAAAGATTTCTACAGAGGTTTTGTTAGGACCACTATGAACTCTACACTGAGTGCGACTCAGGATTAGCACATAGATGTCTCATTTAAGCTGGCTTGGAATCAAACTCGGATGACTAACCATGTACTCTGAGAGTCCCATAATTATGCATACATCTGACATTGCCATTAAATAGCAGTTTCAATTGAAAATAACATGTAGATAAATAGCATGAGTCGTGGCCACACAAGAAAAATAAGAAATCAAGCAAATATGAGGGAACGTATTACCTCAATATCATCTACAAATCCATCAAAAGAGCGATATGGTGAATAGACAATGAGATCAAATCCCAGGCTCTGTAAAAATTTGAAGGCATAAAAGTTACAAATGCCAATTCATCATTGTATGAACCAACCTGAATTACAAGCTCCTACAGAAAAAAAGATGAATGAACACTAAATAAGAGCGTACATGCCTGAAGAACAAGCATCTCGTTTCTCAAGATGACTTGATGATCTTGTTGAATGCCCTTGCCAAGCTCCTCTGCTGAAACGTGGAACTCCTCCACTTTGCAAGAAGTGTATATACAAGTTAACCTGTTGAGACAATCTTGTTAGTACTTCTCAAATAGTTCATAAAATATCCAATTTAATAATCCATCAATTAATGACACATGGAAAAACCTGATACATTTCATCCTACTATTTGTTTGTATAATTTTATTATGGTGCTGCAATATCAATCAAAAAATAATTTTTGGCTCACAAAGTACCATTTGACTTTGCTATTTAGACTCTGATAAACTACATTGCTTGGCAAAGAAAAGAATCATAACATCCCATAATAACATGGCATCTGATTATAAGATCGAAGTTGTAGCACTCGTACTCAGCTTTTAACCTCCCAAAAACATGTGACAGATCTTCAGGATAAGCATACTAGATGTATTAGCAAAAAGCAAAACTGATCATTTAGAAGCATAAAAGGTGAGGAATGCATAAAAATTGAAGTTCTACCAAAAGTCCCTTTTTTAAATGTTTGGGAACTTGGAAACACAGTCCTTAATTCTTATAGTCCATAGAGTCTATTAGGCATGGTACAATTAGTGGGAATGCACCAATAAACAAGAGAGGGCACATTTCTCTACAGATTAGGGCCACATATTTAAAGAACGTGTTTTCTTTATTCTTATAAATCACAACAATAAAGCTCTTAAGACACAAAAATAGTACATACAACATATCATCAATAGAAGTTATAAAACATGATTACACAATACAGTACTTAAGTACCAAATATAACATAGCTACTAAGCCCTCTATGTGCATATCTTTGCAAACTTATTAACAGACAAGACTCCTGTAGCTGCAAGTTTGCAACATTAACTATTTAACTGGGCATCCTTGTATCTTTAACGATCACATTTAAAAGCAACCACATCAACCCAAAAGTAATATTCAACAAAGATTTCAGATTGGTGCTTTCAAGTACTCACAACCTTTCAGTCGCTGCCATTAACATTCTTAATTTAATTTTAATTAAATTCTTTTAATCTAGAAATCACTGCCACCTTTATTAAGTCCTAATCGTCTAGAATGATATTCATGAGGGCTGCGATCTGGTACTGTGAAGAGACATGACAGTGATTATCAGAGCAATTAACTTATTAAGTTTTTGACAATTGTGAGATGTTTTAGAACTGATCTAGATTACTGGCAACTCAGATTTTGTGAATCGCCAAATCAATAAGATGAAGCAGTTTGCATGGGAAACTTGCGATTTCTGAGTAGATTTGTGTTCTGTTTTGGCAAGGACGTGGCATTGTAGAAGGCTATAAATGTAAAAGCTTTTGTGTAATTGGGACAAATATTGTTAAATAGGTGGAAACTAAATTGAAATATGTTTTCTCCAGAATATATGATCAGGTCAACTTACTAGTGCACACATAAAACCTTTTGACCTAGATTTCAAAATGACCCTTGAATCTTGATTGCACTTTAACTTTGTAGCTCCCCATATTTTCTCAATGCAAGGATTGGCAAGAAAAACTTCCATGCATATATTTTATTGGGCATCTACGATAATTTTCAATGTTCATGCATATATGATATGCGCCTTCTACATTATTAGAAAGAGAATAAGTCTTCTTTTTTGCCATTTTTTGCTAGATACTACTTTCATTTGCTTAAAAGAAACGTAGTCCTTTTATGAAAAGCCAATTTATAGAACTCATTTACTTATAAAAATATCAGAAGTCATTTTTTTTGCGATACATGTTGCTGTCTTTTATTCCTCTTGTTGATTGTGCAAAAGCAACCTTTAAATGATTGTTCTTAAAGTTTCTAACCACAGGTGACTGCTGTCTTAATGTCTCTCTAGTTAAGTAACTCAAATCAAATTATTTAACAATGGTAAAAATATGGACATTGCAACAATCACAGAACAGTTGAAATGACAAATGCAGAAACATAAAACAAATACACAAATAATTGATACATGCAAATCAGTTTCTTGTTAATTAGAAAAACTTACAAGGAAACCTCTACAACCTGTACATCTCACAGCTACACAGAAATTCATTGTATATTTCATCTTTTATCTTGCTCCTATCTTTATACTATTCAACTTACAATTTAAGATTCCAAAAAGCATTCTTATCTGTTACACGAGATGAGTTGGAAGATCAGTCTAAGCCATTAGTGCTTATCTACACTTTATAAGACTTAATTAGCTAAGTTAAAGGCTTTCACTCTAATCCTTATAAGTGATATGCAAGACAGAATAACTTGAACCACTTTCCAACATGTTCACATTAAACCTATATGGGAGTTCCTATCCGAGCTAAAAAATCAAGTCTCCCCAGCGAGAAAGAAATTTTACATTAGTCCAAGTTCATCATTGAAAACTTCAAATTTTCCTTTTGCTAACGGCATTGTCAGAATATCAATTATCTAATGATCTGTGAAAATGTCCTAAGGCTTCACCACGGCATCCTGCAAAGCTTGTCGATCTACTACTGCTTCAAATTTGGAAGGCTATATCATGCTACTCATCAAGGCAGTGTAGTTTGGAAACTTCTTTGGAGGCCTGCCTTAAATGTGCTCCTAGGAGCCTCAATATTCTCTTAAGCATCCCTCAAAGTCTGTGTGAACTATCAAGGTCTCCTGACAAAATTAGAAGCGGCTAAAGTTTCTTCCTCCTTACCTAAAGGTTGCTATCCTAAATTAGAAAGAAATTACCAGTGTCTTTGGAGACCCAATCTCAACCTTTGGAGCTTCCTACTCATCCGCTATCACTGGAACAAACTCATGAATTTCCTAATTACGAAGTCTTCCTCAAACTTTACATCCCTGGTAACTACTATCCTCTAGAATATAGAACCTGTAGTCCTTTGAAGTCTAATTGGGTGACTGCTATTGTAAACTCATTTGCTACAAGAATTGCAAGTGTAGAAGCTGGTATGTGGTCTGGCTTCTACACTTGCAATTCTATAAACTGTTCTGCAGTTCATAACATATACTCATAATCTGAATGCCATTCGATTAGCCTTCCTGTTCACTCAGAAATCATTCATGACAATATTCTAGATATAATCTGCTCCAGGAAGAAGCGATCTGGATCTTTTGCATACATTACCCTGATCAGGCACGGATGGTTGGTGATGCATCCATTGAGATGCTTGCATTTAGAGGCACAGGCATTAGCTACTCACCGTGAACCTCCATCTTCATGGAGTCTTCCTTTCTGAGTCCATTGATCTGTCCTGACCACAAAGAATGCTCAGATACAGGCTCACACCAACCTGAGTCTGAGATGTCAGGCACTCTGCTGGTGATGATACCACTGCAACTTCCTGTAGCTTCCCTTAGATGTGTCGGACCAGTAGATTATCACTGAACTGGTACTCAATCCTTAAAATTTGGCTCCAATGGCTTTGGTGAACCAACCTGTAGAGTAATACGATTTAGATAAAGTTCAGGTCGACTAATCAAACGGAGTAACGGAGTAAGAATAGGTCTAGCTATCCATTCTACAGATGCCAGCACAATCTGATCAGAACTCATGGGTTGGCATTCAAGAGCTTACTGTATTCATTTAATGCAGTTGATTAGCATGGTCTTCATGCCACTGCAATTTGCTTTTCAAGTTTGCATCTGAGACAGCAGAGTATTCGTTTAATGCACAATGTAAATAAATTTCTCCAATAACTATCCTTCAACCAGCACTTGTGTATATACTAATCCTTCTAAACTGCACCAAGATTGACTCAGGCACAAGGAAACCGACCCATGCAAATTCCCAGTCAGGTCAACTTAATTAGATGCATATGAAACTCCAGCCCCCGCTATGAAGAAGCTGATATGAATACATTCCCCAACATATATTCCAGCTCATCAAGAGTTCTTTCTTTATCACCACCCCATTGAAAATTTATGTCTTTCTTTTTCAAATAATTTAGCAGGCACACAGTATGCGCCAAAATAGCACTGTTTTAAAAATATCTTTGATAATGCTCAGAATACAAAAAAAACTATTAAATTTTAGTGAGATTCTTGAGAACTTATTCAAATGATGGGTGATCCATTTAAAGCAATGGTTGAAACACTTCATTGGTGAGGCTGCCACCAAGGTTCAAACCCCCATTGAGCCATTGTGCTCATGGGCTTTGTACCTACGCTGAGCTATTGTGCTCGCAGGTTTGAATTTGTGGAGTGTTTGGCATCTTAAAGGGCTGTTGTTTACCAATCAAAAAAAAACAACTTATTCATATGATTGCAATCTTACCAAGGTCTCTAATCAATCTTCATATCCCAAAAGCTTGGCATATATGTTCTATGAAAACCCATTGTTATTGAGATTAAGCGATAACCTTACTACCCATCTCTATCTTTAAAAAGGCAAATAATAAATTCTACGATTCATTGAAATCTAACCAAAATGTTATACAATCCAAGTAGCCCTTTGTGAGATTCCATAGATGTTATTTGCATTATAGTTATGGTTTATGTTGTCCGGCAATATGGACAGTTAGGTAGTTGCACAACCGAGGGTAGGTAGTTAACAGGTGCGACGGTTTGCCTCACACCATCTCGGTCCCTACTTGTACGCAATCTCTCGATGGAAGAGACAGATCTGCTATGATTATACTTTTGTACATGGTAACCTACGAGCAATGAAATATACTTTAAGTTCTCTCTTATGTTGTGTTGTGTACTTTACTATTCTGTATGACTGCAACAATTCTAGTTTACCCCTGAGGGCAAACATCTGGCGTCGTTACAGTACGAATCTGGGTGGTAACTAAGTTGAATGGAGAAGGGAGAGAAATGGGCCAACCACTAGAAGAGAGGAGACAAACAAATGAAAATGGACGGCAAGAACTGTATGAAGGGGAGCATGCATTGACGAGCGATTTTGCAATCATCTTGCAAGCAGCAATCAAGACCTATGTCTGGAGGGAGGCCTTAGGAGCAGACGTTCCAGAAGGAGTAGTTTGGGACGCGCTAGAAGTGAGCCCCGCAATCAATAGGTTGATGAAACATCTCCCCTAACTGTTGGCCCAGACATCCATCGCACAGAGGAACCGACAAGAGGAAACCGTGCAGGAACAACGTCGCCAACAAATCCTATGGAACTTCGAAGAGAACAACCGTCGGGAGGCTGAAGACCGTGATGGCAACCGGCGAAGGGGAAACAATCTGTGATCTGTAGATTGTTGAAATAATAAAAAGAACACTGAAATATTGTAAACAATGATGTCATCTGATTGACACATGTACGGAAAAGAAGAAAAAAATGAATGAATAAACAAGTGTTTAGTTAAATATGAGGTTTTGATTTGATGCCCAATCTATTAAATAAAGATAGAAATAAGAAAGCACAAGCTGATGAATGGGAAGCTGCGTAGAGAGTTTTAATCCTTGAACAGCAATTAGAACGCCGACGAAGGCTAACAGAACTTGCTGAAGGACAACCAGCCGAAGGATCGCCGGAGAGGGACCACGGAGGTGTCATGGAAGGTGCAAAAATAGGAGAACACTATGCATCGCCAAAACACCATAGGGAAAGAAGTTAGAATGATATGATTGAAGAGACTCGACAGCGAATAGACCTCCTAGAAGAGACCTGACATCGATTAAAGGGTATGTCGTTCACACCGCGTACAGAGGCCAGGGAGACCCAAAGGAGTGCGAGAGGGGGAACCCATACTGAGGGTGAAGAGATCTGCAATAGAAGTGAAGAGGATATTGGTGCAGCTGTAGGTGTTCAAAAAACACAAGCGCACGGTAGTCAAAACATTCTGTTAGGACCCCCCACACCTAAAACAAGGGTTCATTCCAGTACATAAACGTACGGAGGAAAGAATATCCAATCAAGTACCAATGTGTCCAACGCACCCAACACAAGAGGGAGTTCTGGTACAATCAGAGCGGGTGGACAAACTCAACTTCTATTGCCGGTAACTGTACCAATGGCGACAAACAAACAAAAATTACCCAAGTTCATAGGTGACGAAAAGGAAGACCCTATGAGACACTGTTGCACATGCAAGACCATCTGGTTTGCAAATGGAGTAGCGGACTAGGCAGAGTGGATAAAACAATTCCCTACCGCTCTGAGAGGGGTAGCCATCGATTGGTACTCTGATGTTGATAAAACACAAGTAACTACATGGGATGAATTACGGAAAGCATTTCAAACAGAGTTCCGACTATTAAGAGATGACAATGAGATTGTCTCAAAAATCTACGGGACGAAATAAGGGAAAAAGGAGGACGTGCATGCTTACGGCCGAAGACTGAAGGAACTAGTCAAAAAGATGGACAATCAACCAGCGGATGGCCTAAAAAAGAGATGGTTCGTCGAAGGCCTAAAATCCACCTTGAAGAAGAAGATGAAGATAGTGCCCCCCTCTTCATATGCAGATGCATATAATCGAGCAATGGACTTGGAGAGCGAACAGAAGACTTCCAAAAAGAAAAGTAAGTCATCCTCTGATGAAGACGATAACTCTTCAAAGAGCAACAATGATGAGGAATCACACAAAAAAGTCCAAGCTCTACAGAAGGACATGGAAAGGATGTTGAAAGAATTCAAGACAATGAAAGGAAGCACAAGCAAAGGCGAAGACGATTGTGGTGTGCAAAAAGCAAGGAAAATGGCCACACGAAGGGTTCTTGCCCAAAGAAGGCATTTTGTGACATTTGCCAGATTATGGGCCATTCCACCAAGGAATGCACATACAACATTAAGGTATGGAACCAACAAGTGCTCTTCACCCAAGAGCAGCTATCCACATCAGGGGCAACAAAAACAACCAATAATGCATCTTAGGGTGGATATCGAGGCAGCCGACAAGGCAAAAGGGGAAACAATAATAACACTAGAAGCAGAATACAATATGACACCAAAGGACGCTCGATGATCCAGTGTAGGGCATGCAACCAATCGGGTCGTTTTGCAAGAGATTGTGAAAACGGAGACACCCCCCAAGAGCTATGTCGTTGGTGTGGCCGCGATGACCACTTGATGCCAATTGCCTAAATCCCCCATTAATTGGTTAGATATCGAAGGAAGCAAGAGCATAGAATAGGTATTGGTCGTTACTTGAGGGCAAGCAAAACAAGCCACATATCAAGACCCTTGTACTGAAAAACAAAGGATGCAAGAAGCTAGAGCATTGATCGAAAAGGCCATGAAGACAAAAAAGGATACAGAGGAGACGGTTGGCACTTCGGGCCGGAGGAAGGCAGAACAAAACATCCTACGGCAAATGCTGCATATGGAGGTACCGGTGAAAATCTAGGACCTTCACACCATGCCTCAATTGGGTAAAGCGTTACTAGGTAAAATGGCCGCAAAGACAAACACCGCACGTACGGATGTCCCTGGAGGTTCTACAATAGATCCAATATTGTTGGTCGTGAACAGTGGCAAATACCCTGTAGTAGTCGAGATAGGCATTCTTGGCACCATCCTAACAAATACCATAGTAGACGGTGGGTCAAGAGTTAATGTCCTATTGGAGGCGACATGGAAAAAACTAGGAAAGCCATCCTTGTGGCCCCAAACCTTCAACCTATTGGGTGCAAATCAACATGGGATAAAACCCCTCGAGACATTGATGACACAACAGGTCACTATTGGCACACAGTCGTTCGTGTTGGGCTTTGTGGTAATACCACTCAAGCAAAAGGGCTATGACGCCATACTGGGTAGAGGGTGGCTAGTAACGGCAAGAGTCAACCATAACTGGAAAAAGAACATCCTCTCAATGGAAAGTGGGGAAAGAAAGTTCACCATTTATCTCCATACCCAGTTGGTGAGTAAGGAGATGGCTTCTTCCCCCGAGTCCGAATCCAAAGGGGAACACAACCAAAGGGATGAAGGAAGAGGTCAAATCGAACCCAATGACGAAGGTGTGCTAGAGTTGGAGGAATTCTACGGGGATGACGTAGATTCAATGAACGGTCTTTTCCATTGGCAAATGGAGGACTATGAGATGTTCACACCATCATGTAATATGCTAAGCATCGAGGAAGAGCCAAGTAAATTCCCTCCCAAGTACGGGGAATACAAGGAAGGAAATGCAAAGGTGAATGAAGCCCCAGCACACCAGTTTGATGATACGCATCCCATGCAGTACGAAGAGCCAACAGTCAAACCCGTGAATCTTGGCAGTAAACCAAAACCCAAAATCATCCTAGTAGGGGATGATTGGAATCTAGTATTGAAAGCAGCAGCATTCAAAATCTTCATGGAATACAAAGATGTATTTGCATGGACATACAAGGACCTCAAGGGGGTACTGCCAGAGTTGTGCGTCCACCGCATCCCGCTGGTGCCAGGAGCTGTAACAGTATGGAAGAGACCGTACCGAAAGAATAAAAAATATGCCACCAAAGTCAAGGATGAGATTGAACGTATGCTGGAGGCAAAGATTATTTTCAAAGTACAGACTAGCGAATGGGTGTCCCCCATTGTCATCTTCGAAGGAGGGAAATCAAATTCGGATCTGTGTAGACATTTGATGCCTCCATGCAATTACAGTGAAGGACCTCTTTCCCATCCCATTCACAGACACTATCCTCGAAGAAGTAGCAAGGCACAAAATTTATTCATTTACGGATGGATTCTCGAGTTATAACCAAATATCTATTGTCGAGGAAGACAAGTTAAAGACAACATTCGTGGTGAAAGACGGGGTATACACCTACAATAGAATCTCATTCGGCCTTTGTAATGCACCGGCCACGTTCTAGAGGATAATTCTACACATGTTCGATAAAATGTCAGTAGGTAATTTTAAAGCCTTTCTGAACAACTGGTCTATTTTTAGCAAAGAGGAGGCACATCTAGAGGCTCTTGAAGAATGCATGGAGAGGTGCCATAGGGCATGACTAGCACTCAACCCGAAGAAGTGTCAGTTCATGGTCCCCCAAGGAAGGCTATTGGGACAAGTCATGTGCAAAGCCAGGTTGAAGACCAACCCTGATAAGGTTCGAGTCATAGTGGAGATGGAGCCTCCAACGGATGTCACCGGGGTCAAATCATTTCTGGGACACATTGGCTACTACAGAAGATTTATCAAGAGCTTCGCCCAAATATCTTACCAACTTGACATTCTCACATGGAAGGGGGAGCCCTACATATGGGAAACGGCTCAAGCAGAGACCTTCGAAGAACTGAAGTCGCAGCTGATAGGGGCACCAATATTGGCATATCCGGACTGGGAGAAACAATTTCATGTGCATGTTGATGCCTCCAACTTTGCAATAGGAGCTACGCTGGCTTAGGTCAGCGACCATGGGTTGGATCGCCCTGTCTACTTTGCCAGCAAATTGTTGTCCAGGGCGGAGAAAGGCTACAGTACCACAAAACGGGAGACCCTCGACATGGTATATGCGGTTCAAAAATTCAAACACTACTTGTTGGCGACCCCATTCACATTTTATGTGGATCACCAAGCCTTAATGTACTTGGTGAACAAACCTATCATTCAGGGAAGGGTGAGCCGGTGGGTGTTGTTGCTTCAGGAATTTACATTTACTATCATTGTACAGCCCAGGAAGAGCCATGTAATTGCGGATTAGCTCTCACGGATCAAGTCGGGAGAGCTGCCACAGGGTGTGAATGATGACTTTCTCGATGCACATTTATTTTGTACTACAATACTACACACATGGTATAAGAACATCAGGGAGTACCTATCCACTTCCCAATTTCCATGAGACATACCGCCAAATGAGAGACAGAAGTTGGTGCTGAGAAGTAGCACATTCTAGTTGATAAATGCTTGCTCTATAAAATGGGACCGGACCAACTGCTAAGGAGATGCGTGATAGAAGAGAAAGTAGGAAATATTTTGAAGGAAGCACACAAACGAAGGATTGGCAAGTAGACACATGGGCCCGGATACAACAACACGAAAGGTGCTATTCGCATGGCTGTGGTGGCCCACATTGTACAATGACGCCAGGGATGGGTCATAAGCTGCGATACATGTCAGAGAGTCAAAAAACCATTGAAAAGGGATTTTATGCCCTTAAACCCCTCACATGCACAAGAACTCTTCAAGTGATGGGAATTGGAATTTATTGGGACCCTGAGGGCAAGTAGAGCTCAAAGATGTCGATACATTGTAGTTGTTGCCGAATACCTGATGAAGTGGGTGGAAGCACAGGTCCTACCCAACAACTCGGCCCTCAGCACAACAAAGTTCATTTACGAACAAATTATCACCCATTACAGTATCCCGATCCAGTTGACAAGTGACAGAGGTCACTTTGTGAATCACGTCATCTGGCTACTCATAACAGAATTTAAGATCTTCCATTCTCAGTCTAGCCCATACTACCCTTGTGCCAATGGCCAAGCGGAGGCAACAAATAAGATTCTGGTGTCTATCATTTACAAGTCCTATGGGGTGGAGCACAAGGACTGGGAAGAGAAATTGCCTTTAGTGTTGTGGACTTATAGAACAACGTACAAGGTGACAACCAGGAAAACGCCCTTTCAATTGATGTATGGGCAGGAAGTAGTTGTGCCGGTGGAGTTTATGGTTCCAAGCCTGCGAATTGCAATAGAAAATAGGCTCGGCGATATGAAGAGTCTGCGAGAGAGACTCTATAACTTGAACAAATTGGACGAGCGTCGGATGATGGCGCACTGGGCCACGAAGGTTGCACAGAGAAGACAAAAACCATGGCATGATAAGCACCTCAAGCAAGTTTAGATCACTCTTGGCCAACTAGTGCTCAAGTACAATGGAAAGAATGAAATCAAGCCTAGGAAGTTTAAATTGAAGTGGCTAAGTCCCTACAAAGTCCAGGAAATGGGGACAACAGTGCAATCAAGTTGTGGACACTCGACAAGAAGGAGATTCTGGAAGCAGTGAACTGGTTGAAGTTGAAGTCGTACCATGAGAGGCGAAGGATGATGGAGGGCGACCCGAACAATCAACGTAGTGGGTAGCTTCGACTTGGACATATAGATTCAAAAAAAAAATTAAAAAATTAATTTAAAATTAAATTAAATTAAATTAAGAATTAATTTAAAATAGAATTTAAAAAAGAAAAAAAAATGAGAGAACACCGTACAAGTCGTGACCGTACGAGCTGTACAGTCAAATGAAAAGAACAACAAAGGTCGTACAGTACATGGTTGTACGGCATTTAAAGGTCATACGGCCATGTTCATATGGCATAAGAGGTCACGAGGAGGAAAAAAATCAAAACCATAGGACAAAGACCATATGATGTTGAAGTCCATACGGTGCTGGAAATCAGAAGACTGTACAGTGCAAAAGTCTGTACAGTGCTGGAAAACAGAAGACCGTACGGCATTGTAAGCCTGTACACTTCAGTACGAGGTGAAAAAAAAAGGAAAAAGAACAGCATAAAAAATATGTATGGTCGTACGGTCGAAAGGGAAAACAAAAGAAAATAAACTAGTGTCGTCCATACACTGTACGATCCACAGGGAATTAAATAAGAGAAGTAATGCAGAGGTACATTGGGCTATGATGATGCCCTTGTTTTGCATTCGTGACTTTGAGGATCCGTTGAGAACCGTGATTGAAACATTTGATCGATTCTAATGGACGAGCAACTTTCCCTACCTAGGGTACACCATCATAGTTTCCTTCAAAGTTGCAAACTTCACACTGGTGTTTGGCATTCTAGGACCGAAGGGCAGGAAGATTGATACCAAACAGCGGAAAATGACAAAGGAGACAAAGGAGTACTGGGTTTGGATGGTTTCTCGCAAGCTCACACCTACAGAGTTGGCTTCAGTCGCAAGGCATCAAAAGGGTGGGGTATCAAGAAGTCATTTGTCGCGGAAGGACATTGGCAGTGCATCATGGACATAATAAAGAGTAGGTTGACAGGCTCTAGCCGTGCATCCAATATAGCCATCCTACAGATAAGTTTGATGAACGGTATACTAAACGAGCGAGTGTATGACTGGGCATCACTACTAGCGGGGGGCATATATGAGTTTATGACATTGCAGTACAGGACATTCTACATGTCGCACTATGCCATTGGACTCTTCTTGGAAGCCACACTTACTCAGATACCAAAGGAGTTGTTGGAAGTGAAGCCAACAAGCATGCTAGCACCCGATGAGCCACTCATTCTTCTATGGACGCATTTGGACACGAGAACCACTCCACTAGGATAGAAGAGGAAGCGCCAAGTAGTTTCAGAGGAGTCCGAAAACATTGACAATGGATAGGAGTCGACCATAGCGACTTCTAGCAATTTGGAAGAGGATAGTAGCGAGATGGAGGGCAACGCTGATTCAGTAGCCCATGAGGTAGCACAGATGGCACCCACGCAAGTGTTATTCACTCCACCACAACTCACAGCAATGCAGTTCACTACACCAACCGCAAGGTTGGTAACCACGGCACATATTCCAACGTTTGGGCAGTTGAGGCAGCCAGTAGAGATGAGACCTACAATAGTTATGGAGGTAGTGGCTCAACCTACAGCGTCTACAAAGGAGGTAGACTCTAGACCCAAGGAGTTGACGGGTGCATTGGAGTGTAGGGAGCAACTAGAGCAGTTAGACGGCGCGGAGGTCCCAAAGGTGAGTAGTGAGATGCAAGCAGAGGCTATGGTTACCTTGGTCACTCCCAGTGTAGCAATTGTCACTTCAGATGTAGCCCTATTGGAGGACCCACCACAAGTAACACCTTCCACCGCGGTCGTTTCTACTTGGCTCACACAACATTGTCAAATGACTCCCTTGGCACCTGTGGGAGCGGGTCCCTCTCCTCAATGGGATATCCCCATGGAGGTCGTAGTGTTGGATGGGGAGGCATCCCCCGTGGGTACCCATGTTTTGGCAGAGAGTCCATTGGTGGAGGGTCAGCTTCTCGGAGAGTTGGTGATGGATGAGAGCGATGGGTTGGTAGATCGATCGACGGCCGTGGTGTGTAGCGTAGTGGACTCGGCAACCCTGGTAACGGAGGGAGGGCTAGAACTTCCAGCTTTCCCCGAGTCTACTTGCCGGACGTGGTTGCACACGGCCGTCAGGTAGTCGTTGTTGCACAGGCGAGGGCTCTGGAGAGTGTTGAGGAGGACCTCCAGTGAGTGCTCACCTTTATGAGACATAACTGCCCTAGAGTTTTTGCGAGTTGTTTTGAGTCTGGAGGATGGCCAGTTGTAGAGACTGTTCAGATGATGGAGACGTGGATTGTTGGTGTGCCTGAGGTTACCAATAAGATAGAGACCTTGGTCGGAGAGATTGAGCAAGCCTTTAGGGAAGGCTACTATACTTGGCGACGCACACAGTATGTTTCTGAGAGACATGAGACTACACGGGTGGCTGCAGAGGCAGCTCGGGAGGAGTCGGTCACCCGGTTGGAGGCGATCGAGAGGGATTTAGCTCACCACAGACAGGAGTCGGCCACCCAGCAGGCAGCATGGGTAGCGGAGAGAGCAGAGTTGATGGCTCAATTGGAGGCCACCAGATCACAAAGGGCAGCTCTAGAGACACAGTTTGCTGAGGAGAAATCATCTCTTGAGCAACAATTGGAGGAGGCTGGGGAGGAGCGGAGTATGTTACAATCAGGTCTGACTTAGGCACAGGAGGAGGTTGATGTGAAGGGGAAGGAACTTTTGGAGGCCGCATTCATGGTGAAGGCAGCTTTAGAGCATCAAATGGTTGCAGAACGGGACCTAAAGATCAAGACACAGCAGGTCTACGTACTTCGAGCTCGTTTGGCATCTTCCTCAGCGCCATCGGCCTCTTCTTCAGGGACGCTTCCTCAGCCCCCTACTTAGTCATGATTTCTTTCTATATTAGCTTTTCCAATTATGGTGGACAATTTTGTTTTTTCATCACCCCATTTTGTTGTTCTTCGTCCCGGACAATTTTGTTTCTTGTCATCCGGAGATGACTTTCTTTTTGGGGGGGATGATGTTGTCCGACAATATGGACAATTAGGTAGTTGCACAACCGAGGGTAGGTAGTTAATAGGTGCGACGGTTCGCCTCACACCCTCTCGGTCCCTACTTGTATGTATTCTCTCGAGGGAAGAGACAGATCTACTATGATTATACTTTTGTACATGGTAACCTACGAGCAATGAAATAATTGAAATAATTATGCGAGAGATTCCATCAAAAAGTGCATGTTTTACTTCTAGCTAGCTCCTCAACTGAGTTAAAGATATTAGAAAAGGATCTTCCACTTACTACATTTAAAGCTAAAGACAGCAAGTTGGGACCTTTTATTTTGTTGCATTTAAAGCTATGTAATAAGAGCATATGGTTAATCTATTTGAATAGTTATTGTGTTATTAACACATGCAATGCACAACCACTTTACACAAAATAGAAACCAGCAAATTTTGATTCACGCCATACTAATTTTCATCTAACTGGAACCACATCTTCAACAAGTTGATATCAAGTACCATTGCGCTCCAATTGCGGTTGCATGCTCTTTAGATCCTTACACATCCAACTGAATACACCTTTATGCTAGATGAAAAAATTTCTATTTTCTGCCATCAATTATGGCTTCACTCAATTTACATAATAATGCAGTGTGGTTCATATTTCATACCTGTTGTGACATGTTGTGAGGTTTTCACACCATCGCCCCATTGCAAATGAGGACCCCCACTTTTCGCTTGGCAGTGAGGTAGTTGTCCCAGGTAGTCTTAGCTCAATGGCAATTTTCAAGTCTTTGAGTCTAAAAGATGAGTTTGAGCAACTTTGGCTCACTAGGGAGTCAAGTCAGTTAGGGATATGAGTGAGAACTGGGCTAGTCAAAGATGTGGAATTGAAGTCGAGAGATTTGTGATGAAATGAATTAAAATTTTTGGAAAATTCTTGTTCCGGCATCAATTTTATCTTAGAAAGTCACGAAAAGTTATGGAAAAGAACACTAACGGAAGCTTGTTGATTTCTAAAATTTTGTTGAGTCTGAAGTTTTTTAGAATCTCCCAAAATCTAAAATCTCCATTTTCACTCCTAATGTGACTTATACTTGAATGTTATATTTTATGTTCTGCCCTGCCACTTGAGCCTCTTAATTTTGCTTGCCACATGGGCCTCTTATTTCCGCACTTCACTCATGAGCCTCTTATTTCCGCTCTTGACTCATGAAGGCCAGATTTCCACACTTGCCTCATAACGTTCTGATTTCTGCACTTACCACATGGAGGTGAAATTTCCACACCCCATTACCCTATGAACATGGAATTTCCACACCCCATTACCCAATGAACATGGAATTTCAGCACCCCATTGACACATGAGCATAAGATCCCCACACATCATTTTTGGCATTGCACACGGCCATGTAAAACCCACACCTCATGTTTGACCTTGCCACATGAGGCTGTGATTTCCGATCTGCCTTAGAAGTCACACAAATTCGATGAAAACAACAAGAGTATGGGTCGGCTATGGGAGAAAATCAGGTATTTAATGCCACGATTAGATCATCATTTGGTTACAAACGATCAGTTAATGAGGATCGATTTTATTGAAGTACCAATTTATTAAGGACCATTAATTGATTGGGAAGAGGCCATGTCAGCTTGCCATGGAAAAGAAAGGATATGAATGAATTTAATTGTCTCAAAAGACCAAATTGGCCCTAACCAACAGACACACCATTTTGGCATTGAGGTATTTATAAATTGGGTGTTGGAGTTACTTCAACACCCAATTCAAAACAAATATCAACTATAGATCGAATTAGATAAGTGCAGCAAACTGGACAGGCAATCCAAGTGTTAAGAGGTATTGAACAGCAAGTATGTTTCAGACTCAAAGGCTTCAAGATCCAAGATCGAACATTGAAACAAGCCCAGATTTCATATCAATCAATCAGGTCTAAACATTAGAACAGAAAATGTGTATTGAAATCCCTTAATTCGGGAAATAAATCAGACCTATAAAGGCTCGATCATTCCCAGATCTGACATTTATAAACTCAGAATTGCTATTATTCCATCAGGTTTGATTGATAATCAGATTGGCAAGATTAAATTGGGGGTCTTCATCAGTGAGAAGTTAAAAGGTTTTGTTCGATTGTTTCAAAGGTAGAAATAACTTTCAGTCAATTAGTATCCAAGCTAGAGGATAAGAATGAATAATATAACATGGCCGGGTGAAATTGCTTAAGATGAAATTCTGAAAGTTAGAAATGTTAGAGCTTTAAGTCGGAATTTCTAAATGCAATTTGCATTGTAAATCTTCGAAAAATCATTTAAAATAGAGTTTGCGAAGTATAAGTAAAATTGATATTCTTAACAAGATAATGTTGTTTTGCAAGGTGAAAGTTTCGAGGTAAAGTACAAGGTGGAGATTATGGCAAGAATTCAAGTATAGGTGGCTTCCACTCAAAGAATCCAAGCTCAAGACTTCAAGAACTTCAAACAAGAAGGTTGATACCAAAGTGGAATTCGAAGAACATATTGTGCATAAGAAAAATCAAGTCTACAAGCCAAAGGAAGGAACTTATGAAAACTTGAATTTCTTTTGGAAATCCAAGTTCAATTGGATAGTTCAACTACATGAAAAATTTCTACAAGTGCCAAATCAAGGTTAGAACATTAAGAAGAAATCAAGACTTCAAGAACAAGCAAATCCAAGTTGCGTCAATGAGGAAATTTCAAGGTGAAGGATTCTAAAGGGTAGAGAAGACAACATAAAGATGAAACAATTTGAGAATATGAGCCATCATAATTGAAGGCTTGATAATGTTGAGATATTTTTTAATCGTCAAGAGGTATTTACTAAGCCTATAAGATAAGCATGCTGAAGTGGCGCCCATTTCTTCAACCAATCTGATCATGCCAAGTGTCCTAGTGGAAGAGCTCAACAATATAATGTCCAAATTCATCGAACTTGCAAAAGGATGAAAAGTCAAAGGAAATTATCATCTTAAAGAAGATTTGTTGTAAGCACATGTGGCATTTTATCATTGGCCCACTAATTGGTGGCTTCTTCTATAAGCTCATACCTAACCTATTTTCTCATTGGCTTATCAAAGGCATTGAGATTTTCTTGTTGGCCCACAAGGTCCCAATTGTAATTGACCAGCACTTAATGCTTGTAGTTGTTATGTAGATTAGGGTTGTGTTGGATTAATGTTGGCCCATGATTTCAAATCAATTGTGGCCACTCATTGTACTGGGAACTACTATAAAAAGTCAAAGCCTTCTCATTTGTAACTCATTAGAAATAGATTAGATTAGATAAACTAAGGGGGAGACTTGGAGAAATTGTTGTCATAATGCTATCAAAGTAATTGCTAATTCATTGTTGGTCTCCATGGTGAATTACTTGTGTTGATTTGGAGTATTGCATGGTTTCTACATTTCCTCACTTAGTGTAGAATTTTATTTCATGTTGATTAGAAGTAGTGTTTAGTTGAATGGAAGATATTTTGGATACATCTTTAGTGAACTCAGATAGATCAAACCACTAGCTGCTTGTTGATTGTAAGTACGCCTTGCGTGGTCAAATGACATACTTATGAGCTTTACTTCAATTATTGCTTGCACATTAATATGCATCATGGATGGTGTAATGTTCCCTTTTCAGGATGATATGGTTTATGATTGGATTAGCCTATTATTGGCCCTCGTAGGCTAAGACTAATGGTTAGAGGGTCTCAGTTGCTAGTGCAAGAGGCTTATTCCCATTTCGAAGGTCAAAAGTGTTCATAATTGCTCTACATTTGGTTTAATTGGCACACTTACTATTTATAGTGACTATATCAGGAAAAAGTCAAGATTACTAATTATAGCAAGGCACCTGACCGGGCTATGTTTGCAGTGCCAATCCCTGGCACCATTGGGTTGATCAGATATTCAAGGACTAACTATTTATAGTAAGTCATATTTGCAAAGTTACTATTTTTGGCAGGGCACCTAGATACATGTTATATGCAGTGGTCATCCTATTTTTTAGTTGACTTAGTGAAATAATGATTTTTGTGCAAGTTATGTTTATTAATTATTAATAAAAGTGACTTTATTAATAATTTATGATTAAAGGCAAATTATAAAGTTGTAAAGTCACTTTATGCACAATGGGGCCATGACCCTCAATTCAAGTGACTTAAAAGTGCATTAATTGAATATGATTTATGGGGGGGCAAATATTTAAAGTAGTTTATAAAGTCAATGTGAGAGCATAATATATATCATTTAAATGATATTAAAAAGCATTTATTATGACCTTGACTTTGGTGCCCATATTGGAGAATTATTATAAAGTTTTTATGCAACCCTAAAATTGATTTGAAATGGAATTAAAAAACACAAAGGGATTGACCTAATTGGAAGAAGTATAAAAAGCACATCAAAACCAAATCAATGGCATATAATAGATTATAGATCATTTTCAACACTTGGCGTTGTGCTTTAGCATTTTGGATGTGAGACCTAGGGTTTTGCTACAAATTAGTCTTGGAGAGCGCAGCTTCTCTTTGATTCAATCTTTCTGAAGATGTGAAAGATCATCTAAGGTTCGCTAAATGGTGGCTTTATCTCAGAAGTCCATTGTGCTTGATTGAAGTTGTTTTATCAACATTTTCAAAGGTTACTTAGAGCAGATCAGAAGTTATTTAAGATAAGCATTATTAAATTTCTTCATTGCTGGTTGTGCCTTCTTCATTGGCACATGGGAATCATTAGTGTGCACATTGGAAGTGATAATCTACAGAAAATTTCAAGGGTTTGATTATTTAATTGCTACCATATATTGCATAGGGTTTGATGATATTTTTTTTGTTGTATGACTACTACAAACTTTATACTTCATTCTAGCAACCATGTATGGCAGAGGGTTTCAAGGTATATCTTATCTGTAAGTTCATGAATTGTAACTCCTAGATTTTTTGGGTATTGTTGATTTAGGTAATAGGGGATATTTTATGAACTGGGTTGTCGATATTTTGTGAAAATACTGAGTATGTAAGCTGATGTAAAAATCTGGGATTTTCAGTTGTATATTCCCTATGTAATGTCTAGTTTTTGAGTTGAAATTATTATTGCAATATCTTCTATTTTGTTGCATTATATTGTTGTGTCGAAAATTGCAAATATATCAAAAAGCATAAAACTCAAATCAAAGACAAGCAAAAATTAGAAAAGTAAATATCCTGTAAGGGGTGGGATATTATAGATGGTGTTAATGGAATGGTGATAGTTTGAACAGCTTACATTTACCTTAGGAGATCGTACTAGCTTGGTTGATGACGATGGCTAAACTAAGTCTAATAGAGGCACAAAGGCATTCATCATCTCTTGCATTTTAGGAGTAGAATAGCTTTCTAAATCCCTCTCTTTGCAGTTTGTTTGATTTGAAGTAGTTGAAGTAGTTGATATCCATTGATTGAATAACGTAAGTCCCTTAATCATACCCAGCATATCACATCATTATAACTAAGTTAAGTCCACAATAAGAAGGAACCTTGGGGTTGTCTCATTTAATCACACAATCCATATACATTGTTAGCCTATGAGCTTCTTTATTCAAAAGAAGATTTGATATTTGGTGTTTCATCTTGGAACATTAAGTGTTTCTTCCTACATGTTGTAGTGGCATAAAACTCACATCACCCCATTGCAAATGGAGACCCTCAATTTTTCGTTTTTTAGGGTTTTGTTTAGGTGTTTTTGTTTCAGTCTTCTGTCTCATTCCAAGTTTAAGAGTCTCATCAAAATTGAAAGAGAGAAAGCACGACCAAATGAGTATTCTGATGCCACAGAGGTTTTTAGAAGGGCCAAGGGACAAAGATCGACATTGCTTGAGGTCAATTCTAATGACTCCTTTGTAGGAAAAGTTTTTTTTGCCTTTTCCTTTTTTCAAAAGTATCTATTTTTAGCATTTTGGGGGCAATCTGGGAGCTTGCATTTTTCTTTGTTTTTTCTAAATTTAGAAAGTTTCTTTTTTCTATTTTAGCAAGGCCAAAAGTTGTAAAATTGCCCAAATGTAAAATTCCTATTTTTAACTTCAAATTTGTGAAAAAAGCATGAAAAGTGGTGAAATGTTTTGGATTTCAAAACAAAAGAAAAGCATTCAAAATTGTGGAAATTCTTGGAAAATCCTTGTTCCAATATCAAATTTATCTTGGAAAAGTCAAGAAAAGCTATGGAAAACAACATTGATGGAAGCGTGCTAATTATTGAAATTTGGCCAAGTCTAAAAAATTTTAAGATCTTCCAAAGTCCAAAATCTCCATTATGACTCGTAGAGATCTGAAACCACTCTCGAACATCCTCACAGTATTTATATAAAATATAACTTAAAGTATTCTTATACTTCAATGTTATATTTTATATAAAAAATTTGACCAAAGAGAGAGAGATGTTAGAAAGTAAAGTCCACCAAGATAACTAAGAGGGGGGGGTGAATCAGTTATCAGATAAATACAACTTTTATCACCATTAACAGAATTCAACCATGTAATCAATGTAAGCAACAACCATAGAAAGATAAACATATACAGCAACACAATAACACAAGATATGTTGACTAGGGAACCTCTTGATCAGAGAGTAAACCCCAGTGGGAATGATGCCCACAAAAGATGTACCAAAATAAAAATTCCTTGTGAGAGGATAGACTCTATTAAGAGCCTTATGAAATACATTTAGTACATATGAGTCCTTGTTAGGAGACTTTGAATCCCTATTAAAAGATTCTAACCCTATTAGGAGTTATGGAAGACAGAAGGACCCACTGTCCAAACAGCTTCAAGGGCAAGATCACTGAACACACTGTCCAACTGATCTCTGTATTACTCAAACAGAATAATACCAAATAATTACTGATCTCATCAACTTATCTCTGCTCCTCTGTCTATGCCAAACCGCACCAACTACTTTTCAGATCTCTGCAATTCGCATATCCTCTTACAACATATATTGCTCAATTCCGCAATTGCTTACACATATTCTTACATGCATACTTCTTACAATCAAGGAAATAAATTCTTCCTTTATACCACACTCAAATAATTACAAATGGGTCAGCCAACAAGGCTTAACCAATTACAAAATATAAACCTTCACACGTTACACAATATTTCTCAATTACATAAAAACTGTTGGCTTCCAAACAAAATAATTCTCCACTCGTGCAACCTCTGACCATGCTGTCACGTCCACGTCACTATCATAATGTATTCATCAACTGTTCAACTTCGCATGCCTAGATTCTATCCCAATTAGGAGATATCATCCAGTTACCACAAGCCGCTTCTCAGGAACACTGCTTGAATACTACTTCCACTGAATTACACATAACTGTCATGAATAATTAAATTTCCGTATGCGCTCTTGACCACGATCTCGGGACACAATATAGAGTATGTCCTCAACTCCGCATAGCTTGATCTTCAATAATCCACGTGCGCTAATTCAAACACTGTCTGCTTCTCTGCTAATCTCCAGTAGATCACTGTGTTGACATCAATGACAACCACAGTCATGAATGCAACATACAACTGCTACAAAATGGCTGTGAATACTCCCCCATAGGATATATTCAGCATTCATTCCTAACAAGAGATTCCTCAAAGTCCATTCACACATGAAAGTTCTAGAAGAAAGCACAAATAGATCGACTTAAGGAAGCTTCTAAAAGAAAACATAAAGGATCGACTTGAAGAGAATTCTAGAAGAAAGTAAGATAAGGGTCGCCACATAAGAGCTTCCAAAAGAAAGCAAAAGGAGGCCAAATCTCAATGAAAAAAAAAAACCAAGTTTTTTTTAACTAAAGCTTCTCTAAGAGATCGACCAAGTTCAATAAAGGAAAGAAACTTTAAAAAAAAAAAAGAAAGCAAGTCGATCCCTTCTTGATAGCTACATTTCCTAGAAATTCATGAGCTTGACATTGTATTCATTCACAAATGGGAAATTGTTGCTCTAGAGTTAGCAATTTTTTCAGATTTCAGAGTAAGGTAAAGATTTTGGACGATTTTCACATTGAGTTTCATGATTATTGATGATCATTCCTTGGAATTTTTATGTTTGCTAATGAATTTCTATTCAAAATTTTGATTTCTTTCAAGATTAGAGGTATTTGATATTGTGTTTCATCTTGGAACATTAAGTGTTTCATCCTACATGTTGTAGTGGCATTAAACTCACATCAACATGACATTATCACACATCATCCCATTGCAAATGGGGACCCTCAATTTTTCGCTTTTTAGGGTTTTGTTTAGGTGTTTTTGTTTTAGTCTTTGGTCTCTTGCCAGTGTGAGGTTTAGGAGTTCATTCCAAGTTTAAGAGCATCATCAAAAGTGAAAGAGAGAAAGCACGACCAAATGAGTATTTTGATGCCACAGAGCAATTTAGAAGGCAAAAGGGACAAAGATCAACATTGCTTAAGGTCAATTCTGATGACTCCAACTTTTTAGGAAAAGTTGTTTTTTGGCATTTTGCTTTTTTTCAAAAGTTTATATTTTTGGCATTTTGGGGCCAATCTGAGAACTTGCGTTTTTGTCTGTTTTTTTCTAAATTTAGAAAGTTTCTTTTTTCTATTTTGGTAAGGCCAAAAGTTGTCAAATCACCCAAATGTAAAATTCCTATTTTCAACTTCAAATTTGTCAGGGATTTCATGAAAAAAGCATGAAAAGTGGTGAAATGTTATAGATTTCAAAAAGAGGAAAAGCATTCAAAATTGTGGATATGCTTGTAAAATCTTTGTTCCAATATCAAATTTATCTTGGAAAAGTCAAGAAAAGCTATGGAGAACAACATTGGTGGAAGCGTGATGATTATTGAAATTTGGCTGAGAATAAAAAAATTTAGGATCTTCCAAAATCCAGAATCTCCATTATGACTCGTAGAGATCTGAAACCACTCTCAAAAAAAATTTGCCCAAAGAGAGATTTCTCAAAGTCCATTCACACCTGAAAGTTCTAGAAGAAAGCAGAAATAGATCGACTTAAGGAAGCTTCTAGAAGAAAACATAAAGGATTGACTTGAAGAGAATTCTAGAAGAAAGTAAGATAAAGAGCTTCCAGAAGAAAGCAAGATAAAGAGCTTCCAGAAGAAAGCAAAAGGAAGCCAAATCTCAATGAAAAAAAGAAAAAAAAACAAGTTTTTTTTAAAATAAAGCTTCTCTAAGAGATTGACCAAGTTCAATAAAGGAAAGAAATTTAAAAAAAAAAGAAAGCAAGTCGATCCCTTCTTGATATCTTTGCTTCCTAGAAATTCATGAGCTTGACATTGTATTCATTCATAAACAGGAAATTGTTGCTCTAGAGTTAGCAGTACTTTTCAGATTTCAGAGTAAGGTAAAGATTTTGGAGGATTTTCAGATTGAATTCCATGATTATTGATGATCATTCCTTGGAAATTTCATGTTTGCTGATGAATTTCTATTCAAATTTTGGTTTCTTTCAAAATTAGAGGTATTTTAAGGATTCCTTGAACACTTTCAAAGGGTTTTCTAATCTGCTTGACAGGTTCTAACAAATTTATGCAGATTTGAAAGAGATTTCCATTCCAAACTTAGAATTTCAATCTGAAAATCTCACAGTTGGAGCAGATTCAACTTCATTTAATTGATTTAGAACAGAATTTTCAAAAAATTTGACAAGTTTAGGACGGACAAATTCATCTTTTCTTTTTTACACTTTCAGTTCTAATTTTTTACTAAAAGTTTAAATTTTCAAAGAATTGAAAGTGAATTTTGGATAAAAAATGCAAAGTGACATCAGAACTAGACTTAAATTCCATACTTTGCATTGTCAGATTAAAATTAAATATCATATCTCTTTCCTAACTTAGATTTTTCTTGCAGGAAGCAGATGTCAATACAATGAGGAAAATACATTGAAGAAATTTTTCATCGAGACACGAAGTCCGCTCAAGGATTCATAAAAATTCTTGTTTCTAAATGAAGTCTGCTCATGGAAAATTCTTGTTTCCAAGTAAAGTTCACCCAGCCTAACAAATGATTGCAAATTTGGCTAAGTGTTGAGAGAATTCCTCAAAATCCAGGAGAAGTCTGATCATGAAGAATATGAAGAATCCTCAAAGCATAATGAAGTCTACCCATGGAGTGTGCTGGAAATTCATCAAGTATCATCAAAAGTTTGTCATGGAGAAAGAACTTTCAAGGGAGAAAGTTTGGTTAAGTCAAAGAAGTTCATTGATCTATATAGTGAACTCCACCTAAGCAAAAGGAAATTTTCCTAATTCAAATCCATGGAAAATTCCTGATTTCATCCATGGAAAGTTGTGCAAAATTCCTGATTTCAAACAAGGAAAGTTGTTGGAAATCCAAAAGCACAAGCAAAGTCTACCTTCTCATGATGAAAAAATTGGCTAAGCGTTGACAACTCTTGGAGCTAGAGAAAAGTTTGAAAATTGTGAAATCCAAAGCCATTTGAGGTTGAAATCACCAAGTATCCAAAGAAAATTCCAAGTGGGAAAGAGGAAAAGGCCAAGTTTCAAAGAGAAAATGTTAAGTTTGTGCATGGAAAAGGAGAGGTACAAGAGAGGTGTGAATTTTGGAGAGAACAGATTTTTAGAGGGTGAAATCACTAAGAAAGCAATGGTGAAAAATGCCTAAGTATGGGAAATTTCTTGAAAATCAAACTTGAAAGTGCATTTCCGAGGACGGGACTTCATCAATTTCCAAAATTCATAAGACCATTTCCAGATTAAAGGTAAATTGGTGGTCATTTAATGACTTATTGACAACTTTCTCAATGTCGTTTTGCAAGTTTGATGTAAAGTGAACAATCAAGGGCAGGTCAAAATGAAGGAGATGCTACAACAACCCTAGATTTCCAAAGATTGAAATCAAAGGAAAAAATTCAAATGGTGTGTGATGTCCCAGCCTAAACCATACAGAGAGAATTGTCGTACTGGTACGGAGAGGAGGCACCATCGCTCTTGCTAGTAGCCCGAGGTGCAATGTTTTCCAAGTACGAGGAACTCTCCAGGGACAGAGGGTCATAGTGATGCTTGACAATGGGGCTACGCTTAATTTCATTAACTCATCACTTGTGAAGCAAAGAGGTTTACCTACGGAGGCACAGGTGGGATTCCAAGTCAAGGTGGCAAGAGGAACTCTCTTATCATGTACCCATCTAGTCCCACAACTGAGCATTACCATGGGGAACCACACAGTAACGGCCACTTCTTTATAGTAGATCTGGATGACATGGAGGTCATTCTGGGCATCCAGTGGATGGAGACTCTTGAAAAGTACACACAACTTCAAGCATTTCTCCTTTGAAGTTGACAGTAAAAAGGTTGTTCTGAGAGGAATGGAAAATGATGGGCCGAAGGAGATATCACCACGACAAATGGAGGCTATCTTCCAACATGATGACGTCTTCTGGGCAGCGCATTGCTCAGTCTCAGCAGAGCCCATAAAGGGGAAACAGACAGATGATAAGCTTCAGGCCGTATTGAATAAGCATGATATGGTTTTCGTTGACATTCCACCTGGCATACCTCCACACCAGAGTTTTGAGCACACTATTGAAGTGGAGGCTAGCGCCAAACCCGTCATCACTACACCATACCATCATCCCAAGAAGTTTAAGGATGAGATTGAAAAGACAATTCAGGAGCTTCTCGACAAGGGATGGATCCGACTTAGTTTTAGCCAATTTGCATCAATGGTGGTTCTAGTGAAGGATGGGACTTTACGAATGTGTATGGACTACCATGCACTGAACAAGAAAACAATCAAGAACAGATACCCCATCCCTAGGATCAATGAATTTCTAGATGAATTGCATGGTGTAGTCTATTTTTCCAAAATAGACCTCCGTTCTAGATATCATCAAATTCGCATGAGAACAAGATGTCGAGAAGACGGCCTTTTGATGTCACTTTGGACATTATGAGTTTTTGGTCATGACGTTTGGGTTAACGAATGCACTAGCCACATTCTAGTCCTACATGAACCGCATATTCAACAAACAGCTACATAAGTTCCTATTGGTATTTTTTTTTGACATCCTCATTTATAGTAAAACATGGGAAGAGCATTTGAAGCATTTGGATGAAGTCCTCGAGATTATGGAATCGCAGTCATTGTTTGCCAAACAATCCAAGTACGAATTCGGGATAATAGAGATATTATACCTGGGGCAAGTTGTCAGTAGATATGGAGTTCAGGTTCACCAAGAGAAGATTCAAGCTATTGTGGACTGGCCGCCGCCCAAAACTCTCTCGAAATTGCGGGGGACTTTCCGGGTTGTGCAATTACTATAGAAGGTTTGTGAAAGGTTTCTCTCAGCTCAGTGCACCATTGATGGATTTAACTAAGAAGGGATCTTTTCAATGGAGTGAACTAGATTTTACTTGCCCTTTCATCTTGGAATGTGATGCCTCTGGTGAGGGCATTGGCGCAGTGTTGATGCAGGATCATCACCCAATAGTTTTTGAGAGCCGGAAACTCACACAGGCTGAGCGGTTATACTCTATCTATGATAAGGAAATGTTGTCCATCCTGCATGCCTTGACCAAGTTTCGACAATACCTGGTTGGAGCCAAGTTTGTTGTCCATACTGATCACAACAGCCTGAGATATTTTTTGGAGCAGAGGGATCTGAATGAGAGACAACAAAAATGGGTAAGTAAGATTCTGGCATTTGACTTTGATATCGAATATATAAAAGGAAAGAATAATGTCGTGGCAAATGCCCTATCAAGAAAACCCGGCATCTACTCATTATCCCAAATCTCATCCGATTGGAAGGCATACTTGTTGGTGGAATACTCCAAGAACACTTTTTCATGTAAACTAATGGATGGCTACATTCAGGACGATCGATTCAAGGTGGTTGACGACATCATCTACTACAAGGAAAGGATTTACTTGGTGCCCAAATCCACAGTGAAGCAAAAAATTTTGAAGAAAATTCACAACTCGTCGTTGGCTGGACACCCAAGCTTCCTCAAGACCTACAAGCAAATCAAGGAAAGATTCTCATGGAAGGGACTTAAGAATGATGTTTTGCAATACGTTCGGGAATGTGCTACATGTCAACAAATCAAATCTAAGCACACATTACAAGCGGGCTTGTTGCAAACCACTGCCTATGCCGGAGCACAAGTGCAACAACATGGACTTCATCATTAGACTTTCAAAGGTACATAGCAAGGATTGCATTTTTGTAGTAGTGGACCATTTGACGAAGTATGCACATTTCTTCGCCATCCCCACCAGGTTCCACGCTACATAGGAGGCAAACTTATTTTTCAAGGAGGTTTTCCACTTGCACGGGCTGCCACGAAACATAGTGAGCAACAGGGACAGTCAATTTCTCAGCACTTTCTGGACAAAACTGTTACGGCTTGCAAGGACAAAATTGTCGCCAAGCACCAGCTATCACCCACAGACCGACGGAGAGGACGGAAATTGTGAATAAGTGGTTGGAAGGGTACCTCCAGAATTATGTTTCAGCACAACAGAAGGCATGGACTAAATGGTTGCATTTGGAAGAGCACTGCTACAACACTACTTACCACTTGTCGATTGGGATGGCGCCTTTCAAAGCGCTCTATGGTTATGAACCCCCCTCATTTGTGGATATGGTTGTGGGTTACAGTTGTGCGCCAAGAGCGAAGGAATGGTTACATGAAGAACAAGACATTTTGAGGTCTCTGAAGGAGAACCTCCGACGGGCACAAAACCAACAGAAGATGTATGTTGATAGGCATTGAATTAAGAGAAGCTTTGAGGTGGGTGACTTGGTATATCTCCGACTCTAGCCGCACAAACAGTCATCTCTGAGGGTAGGTGGCAAAGAAAAGTTTAAGGCCACGCTTCTACAAGCCATACCATGTGATCCGGCGCATAGGAGAAGTTGCCTACGAATTAGAGCTGCCTAGGGGGAGTCGTATCCACAATGTCTTTCCGTATCTTGTCTGAGAAAAGTTGTGGGACAACACATCACTGTGTCTACAGATCTACCACCTCTCAACGAGGAAGGGAAACTAGTTTTCAAATCCGTTGAGATCCTTGACATCCGTGAAAGGAAACTAAGGAACTATACCATCAAAGAATTCCTAGTACGATGTAAAAATCCGTCAATCAATGACGTCACATGGGAGAGCAAACAGATCTTGGAGCAAACATAAATTATAAATTTCTATGTAAGGGACCCGATCGATTTAGTTTATCTCGGGGCCCATTTTATTTTTGTAGGTGATTGTCATGTCATGTGTCGGCACATTGTTTCTCTCTCGGGAGTTTTTCCTCTGACGGAGTATATATATCCGTCGGGTTGATGTCTTAGGGTATGTGATTTGGAATTAATTTATTGTATTGCGAATTCCAGTTGGAGTTATGCTTTGTTGGCCATTTTGGAAGTGAAAGGTCTTCCCTATTTGGCTAGCGTAGTTTCGATGGGATTCATCCCTCACCCTACTCTGCTCTGCTTTGTTTGTTTCGGATCTAGCAAATTTGAAGCACCATCTTTGTATACATCTACGAAATCTATTTGCATCTTTGGCATTAATACAACTTGTGGCATCGTTGGTACTTGGCATTCATCTCTCTTGTGTTCTGTGCAATATTATTGTTAACTCTATCACCATACAATACATCTCAAACAAAAGCATTGAAGTCTGAAGGAGCTAGTCGTGGACCGTACGCCCTTGGCACCACTCATCAACCCATCCCCACCGGCCTTCAGCTCCGTACAGTCCCTCTATCGTACGACATCATTGGGCTACCATACGATGCCTTCAAATTACAAAACAGCCCCTGCTTTCCGAGGCCTCCTCCACCATACACCTGTGGTTTCTTGCCACCCTACAAATCAACTCATCATTTTCCGCACAGTCACCTGTAGTATACAGATTTCCACACTAGCATACGGACCTATTCCCCTCAACATACACAGAGTTACAAGAAACTCACCAAGTCGGAACATTACAGGCTTGAGCTTTAGACCTCGGCTATGATACCAAGCAAGGCAACCACTACACCAAAAGCCCAGACTGATAGTGAATGGCGCCCAACGGCGTTAAGAGTGGGGTTTCCATCCCACCAGAATGTTGACATAGGCCAGCCCCCTCATGGAAACGTGGTTGCCCGATAGTGGGTGGGTCCCAGCCTTAGGAATACGCCAAGCGAGCATCTGCAACATCGTAGCATTTAGGCGGGGACATCACATGGTGTAAGGAAAGATAACATTCACAGATGAGGAAAGAGAACACATTTAAGGACTTCATCACCTACGAAGAATTTCAAGACAGCAAGAAAGGATGGACAATGGAAGATTTCAAAGACATCTTCCAAACTTCAAAGTTCACACCAAGAAATCCAAAATCCTACAGCGAAGAACATTCAAAAAAGGAGAAAATTCAAAGTTCAAGAAGGTTTAAAGATGATTGTAAAGAGCCTACCTGGCTCTTAGTTGAATATAATATTTCTTATTTAATCACTTGCAAATTGATTAAATTGATGGAAGATTGTCATTGATGTCAAAGTCAGGAGCATATATAAAAGATGTTTTCAACAGAACAGTGATATAATTAAAGATGGTGTATGGACAAATAAAATGGGTTCTATGGAATACATACAGCATATATAAAAGATACAGTATAAAAGATGCAGTATAAAGAAATACACGGTAAATAGTATACTAAAACAACACATACAGAATACACTGTTGAGCATGTATGATATGCAGTGATAATCTTTAGATGAGAACATACAGTTATTAGTGTACATATTCACGTCATATGAACAGATATCAACATAAAACATATATAGAACAATATATGTTTTATCAAAGGTCAAATATGGCAAGAGCAGAGACGGATATAGTATACAGGATATTATACTATCGACGGCAGTGAAGACATTATGAACAGACGTATATGAAAGCAGAGAAGTGACATGATACAGCGATCATATGCATACATATCATAAACAGCAATATATTTCATACAGGTCGCCAACAGAAGGTGCCACGTAACACTCAAACAAGCAATTTGAATGAAAGGTGAACAAGCGACTTGCCAAGGATTGAATCTGAAGTTTGTGATAACCACAACCATTGTCATGAACATAAATACAAGCATACTATGGAAAGTATCATTCTTGATCCAGAGAGATTGGTGGAGACTTCTATGTTTCGAGCGACTTCCCATAACTATCTTATGCGGTGAGACTCGATGAAGTGAATACAAGAGCCGACAATGTAAAGTTAGCAAAATAAGAAGGTGCTACGTTCAGGTTTTTCAACTCAAAGTAAGCAACGATAAACTATTAAGGGAGATGTGCAGCAGCGAATTTCCATGAAGAAGACAAGATTCGATGTCTCCAATATATGGTGAACTACATACGGTATACACAGCGACTGTATACTCAGCATATTCAGCATACAGTAAAATCGGTATAAAGGCAACAGAGATATAAACAGCGGTTGAATATAAATAGCAAATCTGATATATACAGCGGTTGGTATTCTGGCAACAGTTTGGAAGGCTATTTTGAAATATTATACGCAGCAATACAACGGTTTGAATACTCAGCATACAGTAAAATCGGTATAAAGGCAACAGAGATATAAACAGCGGTTGAATATAAATAGCAAATCTGATATATACAGCGGTTGGTATTCTGGCAACAGTTTGGAAGGCTATTTTGAAATATTATATGCAGCAATACAACGGTTTGAATACAAATAATCTTCAGGTGTTGATATATTATATATTATGTAAGAAAAGAACACTTAAGGGATATACGAAGGTTGATATATATATTAATATATATCATGAAAATAAGACAAACATTAATCAAAGAACAGCAGCGACAACATTAAGATATTCAGTGAAGATACTCACGGCAACAAACAATATGTATACGGATAGGCAACATTCAAACTTTATATCGAAGATACATATGAATATTATACAGCATATATTATACAACATCAAAGATGTTTATGAACAACAAAGACGGCAGTTAGAAAATGTTATGCAGCCATTGACGAAGAACATAATACAGCGTATGCGTTGAAGGTTATTAAGGTTATGCAGTGGCACATCAACGATATTATCGAACAGAATATCAGAGGCATATATCAACAATATTATCGAACAAAATACAGCGTATGAATGCTATAAAGCGTTGAAGGTTATTAAGGTTATGCAGTGGTCAAGACGGCAAAGATATATCAACGATATTATCGAAGATGTATTAAATGGCAGACATTATATACAACGATAAATATTAATACAGAGGTAAACATTTATACAAAATGCAATATAGAGATGTAAACGTTTATACACAAATGAAAATGTTGCATCGAAGCTTTGCAATAATATAAAATGACGTCGGCAATAATAGTTTCCAGCATGGGATTATGTTTTTGAAGACATATTTTTTATTAAGTATTAAAAAATGACCTTTTGAAGAGTTGCGATTAATAGCAATGATTATTTTATTTTAAAAAGAAAGACACCTTTTTAATATGAAAAGTCACATCTTTATAGAAGGGCACATCTTTATAGAAGGACATATTGTTTCTTTGAAATAAGAAACATATATATAAGAGATAAAAATAAAAGTAAAAGTGTGTGGAATATGAAAATGTATAGTGGAAAGCTATATCAGGCATATTGAAGGAGAAGCGTAAGTAAAATAAAATATGTGTGAGATATGATAAAGATATATCATATAAACAAACAGAGATATAATATGTGCAGATATGAAAGAATAAAAGTGCAGATTTGAGAAAAGGATAAGTGCATTCAAGGCAAAATTATATGAAGAAATTAAGGACAGGCTTGTATGAAGAGATTGTAATGTCCATCATCAGTTGAAGAAAGCAACATTGCTAAGGTGGAAGAAAATTTGTATACAATGAGTTGGTGCTCAGAATCCGGACAGGGGGAGTTGGTGCTTCCAGTAGGTCGGTGCCTGCGAACTGTGGGAGTTGGTGCTTCCAATGAGTCGGTGCTCATAAATTTAGAGGTTGGAGCCTCTAGTAGGTTGGTGCCTACAAAACATTGTAAAAGAACAATATTATATATAAAAGCAGATTATTTTGTGGTTTTCTCCCATATTGGGTTTCCACATAAAATTTGTGTTCATGTGCATAATTGTTTGTTTGAGAATTTAAAGTTATCTTTGAATAAAGTTTTTAAAAGTTAAAATTGTTATTATACTGATTCACCCCCCCCCCCTCTCAGTATAATCGTGTGCTCTTCATTCATCACCTACGAAGAATTTCAAGACAGCAAGAAAGGATGGACAATGGAAGATTTCAAAGACATCTTCCAAACTTCAAAGTTCGCACCAAGAAATCCAAAATCCTACAGCAAAGAACATTCAAAAAAAGAGAAAATTCAAAGTTCAAGAAGGTTTAAGATGATTGTAAAGAGCCACCTGGCTCTTAGTTGAATATAATATTTCTTATTTAATCACTTGCAAATTGTGTCCTTGTGACTTTGATAATGTTATTGTTTTGTTAACTTTCCACCAGCATTAAATATCGTAAATAACATTTAAACTGTATAATTTTGAATGTCATCAAATATTTATTCTATAGATTTAATATAATTCATAAACATCAAATTGTTATACAAATTATTGGCACCTGGGAGTCAAATTTGTGCTTGAGAAGTTTGTGATAACTCCCACATACATTGGCACAGCCTAAGAAATGTACGGCAACCTCCAATTATGAACACGCAGCTAGCTTTGAAAGTAACACAGCTTGCTGGAAACACACACAAGCCTCAAAATTAATAATTCTGCCCACCAAAGTAGTCACACAGCCAAGGGAAAAAAATGACGCAGCCTTGCTAAACCACACGTGCCCCTTCCAAACACTTACACAGCTCTACCACTAAATAGCAGATTATATAAAATATTTTGCAACTTCCTGTGTAGTGTTACAGCCTCAAAATGCAGCCTCAAAGGAAAACGCTGCCATTGCAAACATGTCGCAGCCAACTTGCAGCTTGATGTAGATATTAAAATCTTCACACGCTTGGTATACTTCAGCACCAAGAATGATATCCACAAATTCAGAACAAAATTTCAGAATTCAGCTTGCAAAATTCATCATCAATCAATGATGATTCAAATTGCCACAGAGAGGAATTAGTCCTCAAACCCTAGCCATTTTCACAGCCAAGAGACTTCATAAAATTTTCATCAAATAAACAATGGATAAATAAAAGTTCTTTTTCGAATTGAATATATAGCTTTTTTGGAAAAAGCTTCAATTTCACTTTTTTCACTTAAGAGGCTTTTTAATCACAACTTCATTTTATAACATTAAGTTATAAAGTCATTAAGTTATTAAATTAAAATAATTTAATTTAATAACGATAACTTTAAAATAAAAAGCCACAATAACCCACTGACTGCAACAAATCCATTTCTGACACCAGAGCCTCAAACTTCAACTGCCTTGCTAGAAATAGCCAACTGCCAGAAATAGCCAACTGCTAAAAATAGACTTACTATAAATAGTAAGTCACTCAAACTAGAGATCCCCTAAAACTTGATCCTGAAACATCTGACACCCCGTGCAGACACCCTGCTAATCCTGGCCATACCCAAAATACCACTTACTAAAAATAGTAAGTTGACCAAATTGACCCAAACAAAGAGCAAAATTGGTAACCTGAACCTCCAGAATGGAATCCCAACACTGACTCTGCCAACTGACCCTCTCTGATCACCTAATTAGCTTGCGAGGGTCGCCAGACAAAGCTAATCCCAGAAATTGAAAAACAAGGACATTACAGTCCTCCCTTCCCAAGATTGCTTGTCCTCAAGCAATCAGGAAAAAACAAGCAACATCACAAACCACCTGGATCCCAAGGATGGTCATAAGTAATGTCCCAATCCTCATCATACTCCCGTGAAGAAAATACCAACATCAACAGTACAAACACCAACATCTGAGAAACTACCCTCAACACCCAAATAACTGACATCACAGAAAACATCATCTGAAGACCAACTGCAGATGTCGATGCAGAAAACAACCCAACAGAACTCAACCCAACTGAAACACTAACTCTGTCAAAGCCCGAGTCCCTGTCTATCTGACACTCACACCCAACTGCACTAAGAAGATGACAATGACCAAATGTGCTAGAATCACTGTAACCAACTCTAACCTCTGATAAACTATCCTAGGTGTGTGAATATTGCAAGTAGTCTAACTTGCAACTGTCAATTCCATCTGCAAAAGATGGTGCTAATCCATCCCATAATGGATGGTAAGAAACTGGAGCCAGTCTACACCTACGTGAGATCAAATCCTCCACCCGTGGGTCAAAAGAAAAATGATGAGCATACCCCACTGTATAATGCTGGTAGGAAGCCCCAATCTTCGTCAATAGCTCATCATTACCAAACAGGGAATCACGAGATGGCTCCAATCTCTAACTCCGCCTAACTGCAGGCTGGGTAGGATCCTGAGCAACCCTCTCAGCAAACCCAACCTCGAAATCCCTATGGGGAAGCATAGTAGATAGTCTCCACAATCTTCCCTACAAACCCCCGAAATATCACAAGAACCTTTGATGAGAGTGCCCTCAGACACTATATGAATCCTCTCACACATCTGCACTCTCAAGTAAATACTCCATGAATGACTTGGTGCAGTAGAATTATATGTGGTAGCGTCAACTTGCTCCCCCGCAACCCACAACTGATCCCTCTAAAAATGTGGCACAGCCAACTGTCCCATGTTATCAGCTATGTGAGATGATGAAATAGATTCACTTCCAGCAAAAGGAAGCAAATCAACCGTACCAAGTGCTCCCATATCCTGAACAGATGTGTCTGCCACATCATCATGTTCCTTATCACCAACCGTAGAAGCAAACTCACCACCAACCACCTCAATGTGCAATCAAATTGGGTATGGGGCTGGTGTGGACCGTAAATGCTCCAACTCCACAGTCACCTCTAACTGGATCTACGACTCTTGAAGAGCCCGTTGAGTGCCCTCTAAAACCTCAATAAACGCTGTGAGCTCCTGAATAAGCTCACTCACCTCCTCTTTGTCCATCAGTGCCTCATATGCTGTACTCCCCCACTCAACTAGGTGATCTCGGTCGGCTACCAACTGTAAATAATTCTGTCTCAAAATCTTGACAGCCTCCCACAAGGAATGAATCTCTGTCAAGGAAAGGTAACCACCACTGTGCTCATCTATCATAGGAGCACTCCAACCATTAACAGCCAACAACTGACGAGTGGCATCAAAATGCTCAAGAGTAGAAGTAATATCTCTCATCAACTCGCAATTGGCTAGTCACATGATGACTCTGCACAACGGGCCTCCTATGAACAACCTGAACCGTACTATCCACACTGTGAGAGGAAGCTGCATCCAACAAACTTCCCTCAAGATCACCATATCTCTATGTACTTTCATCCGAGTACACATCTACAAACTAAGTACAGGCATTGGACTCGTCCTCATCTAACCCTGAGGAAGCTGTTGTTGAATCCAACTCAACACAATCTCCAGCTACCCGTCCTCTGCAACCGCTTGACAAACCAGATCCTGGGATCCATCCTCACTCACTAGCAACACAGAGTCCTCCCCCAAGGTCTGATAAGTCAAACATGTCTTGCTGCAAGAATAACCATCCTCATGAATCACCGACAAAGTAACCCCCTCTCTAGAAGTGGAAGCCTTGGTTGTAACAAACTCTTGCCACTCATATGCTTCCCCCTCCTCATCTATGAGTTTCTGTAACACAGAATCCTAGAACCCACCACCACCATATGACAACGTTGAGTCCACACCCAAAGTCAGATATAGAAAGCCAGAAACACTACAGCACTCATCATCCTCGCTCTCAATATCGGGAATATCTGTGATGCTAGTGTCCACATAATCTATCCGCAACTCCTCCACTAACTCTGGTTGCATACACGACTCAATGTCGACATGTGAATCAACTATACTGTGGCATGAATCTATGTCACCCAACTCAACTGCAACACTCCCTTCAAGAGTGTCATCACTAGATAGCTCCATGCTCACATCCTCAACACAGGAAAAAACCACTGTCTCCTGTACTGATACCACACTGTGACTGCTATCATAAACCTCAGAGCTGTCAGAGCTCATACTCTCCTCGCAGTCATCACCCAACATCTCACAGGGGGTGTCATCCCCAATGCAGCTCACAGCATCCTCAAAGGTGTCATCCGATGTGTCTATACTATCAGCTTCCACATCTCCTGCTAAAATCTCAACTGCTAACACCTGACTCTGCACACATGACTCAACGTCAGGCTGTGCACCAATAATGTTGGAGCACGAACTCTCATCAATTGACCCCATTGTAATGCCCAGATCACTAACATCATCACTGGGAGACTCCATACATGCATCAGTCCCAATTGAGGAAGCAACTGCCTCTTGTACTGGAGCAACACTACTACAACTGACATAAAAATCTCCAATAACCACTCCCTCCACGGAAGAGTCTGAACACTCAATGATAACTACAATATCAGTTGCCTCTGTACAAACCGTAGTGACTACTCTGGGAACCTCAACCTGTTGATGCTCAGCGTTGCTGTCAACCAATGGTACTGAAACATCCACATGTCCCTGTGAAATAAGTCCATCATCAGCACTGTGGATAGAACTAGCAGGTGTCGTACTAAATATAGGAACATCTGCATCATGGGCACCTGTCAGGGAAAACTCAAGCCTTCTTCCCTGCAAACTCCATGTCGACCTTTTAAAAGCAAAGACCATATACCTCACTGCCTTGTCTACTGTCACTGGATCCGACAAACTCTCTGCCAATCTCTACTGATGCAGCCTAAGTCTTTCCATACTTTCTACAAGGCATTTAATTCCTCTTTTTTTCCCTTACTGTTACGGCGACTTCCAGAACTGGGCCTCCTATATTTATCCATAGCTAGGGAAAGTGGAAGTGCTGATCACTTTTAAAATAACTTCAAAATATAAATGAATCCAGACCCCACAGGATGGCAGGAAAAATGCTCTGATACCACTGTAAAGAGCATGCTTGGCTCTTAGCTGAATATAATGTTTCTTATTTAATCACTTGCAAATTGTGTCCTTGTGACTTTGATAATGTTATTGTTTTGTTAACTTTCCACCAGCATTAAATATCATAAATAACATTTAAACTGTATAATTCTGAATGTCATCAAATATTTATTTTATAGATTTAATATAACTCATAAACATCAAATTGTTATACAAATTATTGGCACCTAGGAGTCAAATTTGTGCTTGAGAAGTTTGTGATAACTCCCACATACATTGGCGCAGCCTGAGGAATGTACGGCAACCTCCAGTTATGAACACGCAACTGGCTTTGAAAGTAACACAGCTTGCTGGAAACTCACGCAAGCCTCAGAATTAATAATTCTGCCCACCAAAGTAGTCACGCAGCCAAGGGAAAAAGATGACGCAGCCTTGCTAAACCACACGTGCCCCTTCCAAACACTCACGCAGCTCTACCGCTAAATAGCAGATTATATAAAATATTTCGCAACTTCCTGTGTAGTGTTACAGCCTCAAAATGCAGCCTCAAAGGAAAACGTTGCCATTGCAAACATGCCGCAGCCAACTCGCAGCTTGATGTAGATATTAAAATCTTCACACGCTTGGTATACTTCAGCACCAAGAATGATATCCACAAATTCAAAATGAAATTTCAGAATTTAGCTTGCAAAATTCATCATCAATTGATGATTCAAATTGCCACAGAGAGGAATCAGTCCTCAAACCCTAGCCATTTTCACAGCCAAGAGACTTCATAAAATTTTCATTAAATAAACAATGGATAAATAAAAGTGCCTTTTCGAATTGAATATATAGCTTTTTGGGAAAAAGCTTCAATTTCACTTTTTTCACTTAAGAGGCTTTTTAATCACAACTTCATTTTATAACATTAAGTTATAACGTCATTAAGTTATTAAATTAAAATAATTTAATTTAATAACAATAACTTTAAAATAAAAAGCCACAGTAACCCACTAACTGCAACAAATCCGTTTCTGACACCAGATTCTCAAACTTCAACTGCCCTGCTAGAAATAGCCAACTACCAAAAATAGCCAACTGCTAAAAATAGACTTACTATAAATAGTAAGTCACTCAAACTGGAGATCCCTTGAAACATCTGACACCCTGTGCAGACACCCTGCTAATCCTGGCCATACCCAAAATACCAATTACTAAAAATATTAAGTTGACCAAATTGACCTAAATAAAGAGCAGAACTGGTAACTTGAACCTCCAAAATGGAATCCCAACACTGGCTCTGCCAACTGACCCCCTCTGATCACCTGATTAGCTTGCGAGGGTCGCCGGACAAAGCTAATCCCAGAAACTGAAAAACGAGGACATTACAATGATACAATTTAGGAATTTTTTTTCCAAAATCTCAAATTCCCAAAATTTAAGAAGAATTGTTCAAGGCCAAAGAGATAAGCATCTTGAGGTGGCAACCACTCGTCTCCACCAATCAAATAATTTCATGACAAGGCATCCAAGTTCAATGAACCTGATCTTTTCTTCCATCTGGATAAGGAATGCTTTCTTCTAGAAGAAAGCTCCATCTCATGTTTATTTTTCGTTGGTATGTTGTGGATAATCATTGTAAACCCTAATTAGGGTATAATTGTCTACATCATAGTTATCAATCTTAAATTGATTTGGGCACTTCAATTGTTTCTGAACCCCTATAAAAACCCCACTGCTCTCATTTGTAAGAGAGAGATTCAAAGATTGTTGCATAAAAAATGCTTAAGTAAATTCATTGTTCAATTGTTGGTGAATTGAATATATTTTGCAAGTTGTATGGTTTCTTGTCTCTCATTTAGAGTAGATTTTGTTTTCCAAGTTGTTAGATTCAATGAAGGATTTGATGGGAAAGCTTTATGTGGAATGGAAAATATGTTCATACCTTTTATTGTTGGATGATTTACAATTATCTTGCAAGGTTAGTCTGAACCCTTGAAATATACTTAACTTCTATTGTGAAAATCTTTTGAAATACCTCAAAAGGAGTTGATGAATTTGGCAAAGCAGGGCTAGGTTTTGGATTCCACTTCTACAATCTTGTCTCCTGAGTTCATAGGATTATTATAGAATTAGTCTAGAGTTAGAATATCTTCCTAAACCATCCTCTTTTGCATTTTGTTTTAGAAATCTTCATAAGAATTAAACCCAAAAAATCCAAAAAAAATAGAAAAGAGAAATTCAAAAGTTGAATGATAAAATCTTGAATAACCACGTAAGTCCCCTTGGAAGTTTTCGGCAAATCATCCTACCACGAGTTTATCTTGAACAGAAAAATCACACGCATTTGGAACCTTGTTGTCATCTTTGTGATCACATTGTTTGTCCATTTAGCACATTAGAGGATTTTGTTCAAGAGAGGATAGAGTAGCCCTGGTATTTTTCTCTATGTTGTTTGTGTCATAAAACACACACCAACAATACCCAAATCTACTTTCGATGATAGTGGTTCCTTATACTCAATTACTTGTCTCTCAACACTAGTGCTTCATCTATCTCAATTTCACAAGATTGAAATTTGTAGAGTACGAAGGATAGCCTTGGTTCAATACTCTTTTGACTTCCTCCATAGGTTCTAAACTTTGAACACACTATTATCTGCAGAAAAGTGCTCATATTCTTCAATCTGCCAATGAATAATAAATAGTGTGATCATATGTCATCTTTTGAAGTTATGTGAAGTTTGAACCATTATCTAACTACATACCTTCTTGGTTAACCTCATGTCATGCCTTATCATTGTTAATATTTTCAGATTATAGAAATGAATATTCAAACTATAGACATCTATCAAAACTAAGCATAGGATATGATATAAGAAATCACAAGGGAGGAAGGATAGTACCCGAAAATCAGACTTTGACTATGCCTTCACCCTCTCCAAGGTATGTGTCAATTAGCCCATCTAGGGCTCCTTGAATCTGCTTCAAGATGCCAATGATCTGTACTTTGATCTGTCCTTGGATCAGCTAGTCAATGCCTTAGATCTGCCCTTAAGGCGGATATAACTAGTTCCAAATTCTCACCAATTCCTGGAGTACTTTGCTCAAGTATAGACAGATGTAAGTATCACTGCCTTGTGTATCTTTGCTGCTCTAAATTCGCTTCCCTTGATAAGATGCTGATATTATTATAAATCAGATTCAATTATCGCTGATCCATGCCCTTCAATATCAGATTAAATATCTGATGTAATTTGTACTTGATGTTTACCAATCGCAGCCCTTTGATCTCATACTATATAAATCGCCTTTCAATGGCAGCCTTCATACATGTCGAATATGCATTCCTTAAGTATTTCGCACTTCTTGGAATGGAGAAGTAAGTCGCAGGTTTGAGACTCTTGAGGGAGAAGCACATGTTATGTATTTGGTATGTCTCTCCTCAAGACTCAATCCATATATATATGAGAATGAAAACACTCCACAAGGGGACTTTCAAAATACTACAATGCATTTGCTCCAAGAGGCCGACTTGGGCCCTTAAATAAACTTTGTTTATTTAATTTCATTCTAATAATATATAGATTAAATCGATCTTCTAGATAAACAATAAATAATAAATATCTCTAATATTTATTATTATTATTTATGCATATCGATTTATTATAATAATAAATATATTCTATATATTTATTTATTATTATCCAAGGTAGAGATATTTGCCGTAAAGGCCATAATATCAGCAATCATTGCTATCTATATATTCAAAAGAAATGGATATCTCATAAATGTAATGGTAATAGCATTTGTTGGGCATGATCTTCCCATTAAAACATCAAACACAGAAAAAAAAAGGAAATTTTCCCTTTAACCAATTTAATGAAAACCATGCTTCAACAGTTACACAAATATCCACAATGTTTGGTGCCTTTCAACTCTTCAGAAGTTAAGAAAGTACAAGTGCAGTGGTTGCAACTTACATAATATGCTTAGGATCGTGCTCCATTACTGACCACCGTAAATAAAAACGCTTGAAGTATATTATTGCTGTTGCCTGCAAACAACCAATGAGAATAATTGCTTCATAACTTAAGTTTCCAAACCAGAAGCCCATTACAAAAACTTATACATCAACAAACCTGAATTTTATGTGGAAATTTAAAAGCTCCACAGACTTCTTGTATTTTTTGTTCATAGAATATCCGCATGAGTAACTCTTCATCAACAGTGAGAGGCTCTGGGAGATGCACCTGCCTAACAAAACCTGCAGAAAAAAGATATTTCCCAATCACTCCACTCTATTACAATTTACTTCAGTGTACATGTTAAAGGAGCCATAGGGCAATGGCTCCCTTCAAAAATATACGATTTTCATTTGTGTTAGTAAAATCTTAACCTCTAATGGCAAGAGCCTAGAGCACAACAGTAAGTTGTGAGCTCTCATTTGGGAGGTCTTGGATTCGAGTTTATTTGAACTTAACAGATAATAATAATTAATCTCAACAAATAATAATAATTAATCTAGGCTTCGGCCCATTGCCTATTCAAAAAAAAGAAAAAAAAAAGTCTTAGCCTCTAATACTTTGGCATTACAACAGAAAAATAAAACCAAAGAGCAGAATTCCCTTAGACTCATTCCAACAAGATGATTGTTACCCAAAATATGACAATCAAAAGAGGTAAATGCAACAAAGCTCCATATAAAACCATTTGAACATCTTGAAATGGCCCATTAACAGCAGCTTAAAGTTTCAATGACACGAAATGCATGTTATACCATTTTCTCCTGCAGCAATTGATTTTCCAGGGTATTCCACTGACCCATCAAGTTCAACTTCTAATTTTGTCGATCCATACTGTACACAAACAAACAAAATACTCTCAATATTTTTGCAGTATAATTTAATTACCATGTCCAAGATTTTAGTTCTTTGTGATAACTAACTCTTCATCAGTGACCAGACAATATACAAGCAAATTTTCTTCAGCTTTAGAAAGCAAGAAAACATCTGCAAAATAGATATTAGCAAACATTTTGATAGAGAGGTGGTGTACAATTAGAGTCAACCTACATCAGATGCTCCTCCATTAACAATAAAAAGCTTTAGTCTTCTGACAAAATTTTACTGTTAGCAAGGTAAACCACAAAGCAAGGAAACATCTGAAAGATAGATATTAGTGAACATTTTGATAGAGAGTTTGTGTAGGATTAGAGCCAACCTACATCAGATGCTCCTCCATAAACAATAAAAAGTTCTAGTCTTCTACCATGAACTGTGGCTCAAAAAAATCTGAATCTAAAAGAAATTGGGCATTCAAAGCCTGTGCAGATAAGAATATTGCCAAACCCATTAGATGAACTCTGCTGAGTTTGAAATGTAATTGTTAAGGATTATTAAAATGAGCTTAAGAATTGATACAATCATAGCAGATATTTTGGCACTATCAATCAATAACATGTCATTAACTCAATATAAGTCTCAAAAGAGGTTATTTTGTGTAGAAATACCAACAAAATTTCAAAAGTAAAATTGAATTCTGAAACTTAATCGCACAATTAATAAATTCAGTGATCGAAGCAAGTAACTATTTAAATGTGCAATATAAATATGTTCAGTAGATAATTTGATATCCAACAAACATCTATCATCATTCACCAACAATGGTCAATAACACATTGATAAGCATATCTTTGTGAGAATGCTGCATGGACTCAATTAGAAAAATACTTAAGTTGCCGGTTCTTGAATGGGTTTGAGTATTCTGCTGCAACAAAAAAGTTCTTCGGAATAGTACAGATGGGTATGGCTGTATTATATCTATACACAATTGCCAGTTCTAGTATTGGTAACATCTAACTCGGCACACTCAAGAGTTATATCCCAATTCTTTGCCACTCCCTCAATGTAATCAAGTTTCTTATGTGACAAGAGGTCCCAATAACTAGTGGGGCTCTAGGAGTGGAGACCCCAATGGGGTTGAAAGGAAAAATTAGGTACTTAGCACTTTTTTGTTAATAACAGTTCTTTTAAAAATATTATTTTTTTCGTTTTTCTTTGAGCGGCCCTTGGGTACCCCCAAGTTCACCGAAATTTACTTGGGGCCCCGCCTGTGAACTAGTGGCAAACTGGACACAGACCCGAAATCAGAATAACATTGGCAGGGTTCCAAGAGAACCTGGTAACATAGGTCAAAATACATGCAATCTTGATATGAAATTTACAATCCACATGTGGAAAGACAAGGAAGCCTGATTCCATAAAAATTCACAAATAATCCAAACCACAAATAGGTCAGATTTAAATTTCAAGTTGCCGGTTCTGGTTCAAGCTTGGATTCTGGTTCAAGGGTTCGGTTCACATATTCGATCAAAAATTTTCTGGAGGTTGGGTCCATTTTTGGGTTCGTCTATACAAAAACATATAAAAATAAAAAAATATACATATATGCAGCAGTAACTAAGTTCAAAATACACCACAATGCATTATAGTCAAATATCATAGCAAAATAAGCCACCATATTAATAGCCAAATATTAAAGTTTTTATTCAATTACATAGAAAAATGTTAGAATATACCACCATGTTAGTTTTTTAGTTCAAAAATAATAATGTCAAGTGTCAACAATCAGCCATCACTAATCAAATATCATATGGGTCATAAAAAATATTTCCATATGTTGTGGTAAATGAGAAGAACCACAAATAGTGCTACTAGCACTGGTGCTAGCATTGGCAGCGATGCTAGCATTCTCAGTCTCATGATCACTAGGTGGCTCATGGTCATCATCAACTCCAAGTATGGCAAGGCAGGAAATAAATCGTTCAACTCAGCATGCACTAGATCAATATCCCACTACTATGTCTCCCCTTCTTTCTAGGAATTTTCTGTGTGATGAGACACAAGTTTGAATGCACAAAGACCAAGCCCTCTGCCTTTTTGGAGTGTAGCCTATCATGCTTTATTGAGTGGATGGAGGAGTACGTGCTCCAATTTGTCTCAGATAACCTATCAAGATTTTGAAATAAGAGACTTCAGAATTATAAATAAAATTAAAATATAAATAAAACGGTAAACTTATAAGCAAGATAGAAAAAAAATTATATAAAACTAAGAACTTGCTTGTGAGAAAAATTTGATGGTAATTTTGTATGTGCTGGTATGATTCTCCATGGAACCAACCATGACCATCAACCCTATAATTGTCCCAAAGAGCTTCTAAACCACAATCATTTGTGCTTGGAAAACTCTTGAATTCAATCTTCACTATAGGTCATATCTAATGGTGAAAGAGTCTGCAAATTGTTGCCTTGTACCCTTGAGCAGCTTTGAGATCTGTATATGGGGCAACTCTTGTGCCCGGAAAGAGTTGTTTATTGTTAGTATCGTAAATTGCATCCCTACGTTGTTTCTTGCTCACCTAGGCCTCATTTTAGAGTGTATGGCTTCCCATGGCCAATCATGTTCAATTCCGCTCACACTAGCTCAAAATCAAACATCTTCACTGCATCATGGACCCCTAGTCCTTGACCCCCCCTTTACTAGGAAGTCAAGGTTGTCTGGGGCAACCTTGTCCCAAGACAAGGTCACCCCAAGTGACCTCATCCCGATAATCGAGGCCAAAATTCAAATGGTCTAACGGCTAGGTTGCAGTGGCGAGAAAACTTCTTCAATGTTGGCTCTCTCGAAATTACAAACTCAAAATGCTAGGAAGAGGTATAAAAGAAAGCTTAAACCCCCCTCATTTGACATCAAGCAATCATCACTAATCTCAATCAAGCACTCAAACATTTAACCACTCAAGGGGATATTTCATCATATTCTTTAGATCTAGCATTGTGGCAAGTTGCATTAACCTTCATGCAAGCATGTTACAATTGATTTCCTTTTAGGTATTGTAGAGTCATGTTATTGCATCAACAATTCTTATCACATTCAAAGAGCATTGCATCATTAATGTATAAAGTTCCAATACTTCATTTTCAAATATAGCCTCTACTACGTTACAGCACACTTCTATTTCAAATTCATTTCAATTTCAAGGTTAACTCCTAAACCAGAGTTTGACCTAGGCAAACCCCCATCAACCCAACTATTTCTCTTCTTTTTGTGTGCAAGTCGTAGGCTATGAAGATGCGAATCTGAGTTTTGATCGAGGTGATGACGACCTACAAATCCCCCTTTCTCATAATTGAAAAAGTCAGGACAAGGCTACCCCACTCACTGTCGTCCGTCAAATTTCAGCCCAAATTTCGATAGCAAGTTCCTTGATGTCTTTTATCTCCATATCTACTTCTTTTATCTGTATATCTACATTCCTTTTTTCATAATTGCAATATCATTTTCTACTCATCACAAGGGACTGTGGAATCCGCTTTGAACCAATATCTTGAGTCGATTGGATCACTCCCCTCCCAAAGTAATGAAAGAGGAAATAAGCCTATGATTCCTAGTTTGCACATATGAGCTAGTAAATCCTATTTCCCTACATTACATTGACTATAGTACTTCGGACTTAATGCAAAGGCAAGGAGATGCAATAAAGTGGTCACTTTGATCCATCTCTCCACCATGATTTGTTGTAGTTCTTTAAAGAATGTTTCTTTGGAATCTTGTTTTTTTCATTTATAATGACTTTCATCTTCTCAATCATTGAGTCAATGTCATCATATACATGACTCAAACAAGGCCTATCCATGTCAGTACAACAAATCATGCTCAATATAAGCTTAGTGAACTCAGAAGCTACTCGGCACAATCGCACCAAGTGTCATTGAGTATCATTCTCCTAATGATTGATACCATTGTAGTGCTAAATTGCCTTCATATATTAGGGTTGATTACCATGCTAGATAGTGCATCACGAAACTTCACAAGTCATCTCAACACAAGTGTTGCAAGCAAAATGGGTCTTAGTAAATTAAATTGAAAGGTTTAATAAAGTAAAACATTGATAAGTAGGAGATATTTTCCACAGCAAGTCAAATTGTGATATTGCTATCAAGATTTAACTATGTAGTTTTTTTTTTGAGTCAAACTCATTGACCCATGATTCATGAGTAGTCATGAGTAGTGGTTCACCGAACCCATCTCTCATGAGAATGAAATGGAACACTTAGCAGTCATTGGATCTAGGTGATGCTCACATATTTATTATTTAACATTCCTTCAACAACTTCAATCTTGAGAATTATCTAAATATGTCTTCTACCATATGGTAGCTGGTGATGAACATTTGGATCTCCTCGACATTAGAATACCCCTATTTGATCTATTCAACTTTGTTGCCAGTTTTTTGCAGCATTAGGTTGAGTAAGTGGACAGCACAAGGTGTCCAAAAAATGTGTGAATAGCACCCCTCAAATATTAACCCAGAAGTACTACAGTTTTTGGCATTGCTTGCTACAACTTTTAATGTAACAACCCTTGACATAATACCACTGATATCTCACATGATTCATCAACTTTGTGAAGTGTCTAGGAGAGACAAAATTGCAGAAGAATAGATGGTTCAAGTATGGTGTTGGGCAAAGAGGAATGAGATATCACAATCTTTCTCTTATATGTATCCTTCATGAAGGTTGTTCATATCAACTATACCCTTGCTACAATCAAGCAATTGTTACAATATTAACATTGAACATAGCTGATAATAATCATATAAACAGCAACCGTGATTTAAGACATATCGGGCCTTATTGGGGTGGATGGAAGATACTATTGGTTGAGCAATCTAAGGGAACTCATGGATCAGATCTTAACATTATTCTCTTGGACCTTTCAAAGTATATGAGGAGCGATGGCATACAGAACAATCATATGGTTTCTCTGAAAAATTAAGATGTCGATATTGGGCATTAAAGTGTTAGTAATATACATACATACATACATACATACATATATATATATATATATATATATATATATATATTTTGCCACAATAGACTCTTTGTGGGGCTGTGGAGCCAATTGGTCAACGATCAATGACACCAATTAAGATTATCAAACATCTTAACCAGCATCAATCAAGGCCAAGGTACTGCTGATTAATGACAATTCAAGGGTCAACGATCAAACAAGAATTCACTTTGATAATCACTAGTGCTGCACAATGATATGAAGAAAGGAATGATTCAAAATGGCAAATTACATTCAACATCACTTATCTATATCTAATCGATGATTAAGAGAGAACGTCAGAATAACGATCAGCAATTCAAAGATTATGCAGCAATCATACTTGTATATGAAGGAATGACATGTTAATAACTAAGTCCTGAAGCAAAATAATATCATCTCAGTCAGCAACTTATATAACGATTAATAATATCGGTTAAATCAAACTACCACTTACAGATCACTTATCGATAAAAATTGATTAAGAGTTGAATGTATTAATCATTACTCATCAAGTTATGAGAAGGTATGATAATCATTAGTTATCAGCATTTACAATCATCATACAACGATTATGTAGGAAGTCAATATGAAAGGTTGCGATTAGCGAAGGGTGATTATGGATCGACATGAGCCATGTCGCTTGCAACGTGACTTGTCACTCCAACTACAACATATAAGAAGACAATCCAATCATTCAATTCGGCATCATTTAGAAACCTTTTATTGCTTTCATATCCAGTTTGAATCTGCTCATTTGAGCACTTGCCTACATTGGCAAATCAGATGCACAAGCATACAGAGAGATCAGAGACAGCACCATCGTTGCAAGCATACAAGTAAAGATCAGAAACAGCAACCCATCACTTAAAACGACAATTCATATTGGCATACTCATATTGTTATATCAGACTCAGCAAAGCATATTGCTGCAAGTAGTATCATATCTAGTGCATAACCATATCATTATATTAGAAATAACATCGTTGTACATATTTATATATAATCATATCAGAAGCAACAAATTCTTTATCACTACAAGTGATAGGATATCATATTCCATAGCATACTTTATATTGATACACTAGAGATATGCTACTAGTCAATATAGCAAATTTACCTTGACATACCAAAAGAAGCTAATACATTTGACAAACACACATATTTATGCATGCATGTATGTATGTATATAAATTGTTGATTGAATATGAAACAGCAAGTGATATTGTGCATATTCTCCATTACATAGTTTAAGTGCAAGAATTAGATAGAGTAAGTGTGAGAAGTTGAAGTAATTGTCCCAATATTATAAGATATCTAAAAAGGGACATTACACAACTTGAACAACATTTCGAGGGCCAAATTCCTCAAAAGCTTGGCAAAGAATATTAGCAATAAATGGGTCGTCCTTCACCTGACCTTCACAATCCATTGCTTTCAAAAATGTTGCTCCTTTATGGGACACTACAATAACATTGATCAATGGACAATTTCTTGCATCTTTCCATCCATCAAATACAATGGACACCCATGTTTGAACCCATGAATCCTTGAAAGAATCCTTAAAGGGCTTCAAGGACTCCTCTACATGTTTCAATAAGGAAGTATGCACCTTCTCATAACCTGGGCCCTTAAAACCTCTTTGGAGCCTTGTTGATTGATCTCAGCATTTTTTGCCAATAACGTGAGCGAACAACATTAAATGCCAATCCATTAGCATAGATACATCTAGCTATGTCTTGCTCGGCAATCTTTCTACCCTCATATTGTGAAATGTTGTTTCCAAGCGTCCCTTCGCTCTATTATGTGTCATTGGTTGTTCTTGAGGTACAGAAGAATGGACAGCCCTTTGTAGGTTCAAGATTAGAAGGTGATGATAAGACTTTCAATCCTTTTTTAGTCTTTTGCAAAGGATGAGGACCTTGCTATTTTCCTTGTTGCTTCATCTACTTTTGCTTGCTCTTCAATATGTCATTACTTTTTCCTCTGCTAGAAGGCCTTTACCTTTTGCTGTTCTTGCACAAAGTTTGATACCTTGATGAGGGATAAAGCACAAATGTACTCACTCAACTATACAAGCTGTTATATTGTGCTTTGCAATGAGAACAAATCCAATTGAAACCTACTCCACCAAAAAGTTGCCATACCATTTCCACATATTTCCAAAGGGGAGAATGCGGGTCCGTTTTAAAGTGATATTGGCTCCAGAGCTAGAAGCACTAGCCATTTTAATACCTAACACAAATAATTCTAGAAACAACAAGGATAGGCACAAATCCACTAACCAAAATGAAAAAACACAACAAAACTAGCTTCAAACATGCAACAATGAATCTTCATCAACTCTCTTTGAGCAATAACAAGCAAAAAAAAGTTCAGCAATGGAGCAAATGGTTTTGTTTTTCAATCTATTGAACATAAATGAAATAAGTTTTACCTTTTTGAAGCTTTTAGTTGTCAAATTAGGGTTGGTTGATCAATTTGACCTTTTTGGTCAAAAAAAGAACTTTAAGAAAATAATAAATCACCAAATTCAGCCCTAGATTGACCTTAGAAGTATCTACGGACGAAATTCTGTCTAGTTCCACCCAGGTTCAGAAAGACCGAACCCACAAACAATGGAGTGAACTCTGCCCATCCCCTTAGCAAACCAGATCCGGACCCATACCCTGTTCAAACTGGACCAAGACCCCGGGGGTTCTACTTAAGGACCCAAATTCCCAATAATAAATAGAAGGGAAAGTATCTTATGCCCTGTGCCCAACAACACATAGACCAGATATCGAGGTGATTTGATAAGCTAGCCTAAAATGATAAGCGGACATCATGATAAAGTATTTGCTGATGTTCAGTAATAGTATCTTTAATAATCATCATTAGGCATACATAAAACAATTCCCTTGTGTACACAAAGTGCTATGTCAATCTAAGTAGGCGTATTGTGTGTTTTCCATTGCCAATATAGATTATTGTGAGCATTGTATCTTTTCATTCTTCTTGTGATGGGCCAATTGTAGTTTATATGGAAAGCATTATCAAATAGAATAGGATACATTTATTGCTTACTGGATACTCAACATCATCTTTATCATTTATGGGAGCCTCATTCACAACCAGCACCCTATTTCTATTTGGGAACTCGGTTAAATTGTATAATACCAATAGAAGGTCAAATGGTCACACAAAAAGTAGAAACAATTTCAAATTTTAGTACTTGAATATGATAAAAACATTGACAGATAAAAGACATATTCCTGAAAAGTAAAGCAGAGCTACGAAACTCCTTTGCCTCCATGTACAAACACTTATAAATAAACTAATACATTCCATAAAAACATAATTAGGTTTAAAGAGGAGAATAAAGTGTTTAGAATAATCAACAGCTTAATTCTACCTGTCTTAGTGTTGTTGCAGCTCGTTCATTTGCAGCTCGATATTTTTCAGCCTGAAAAAGATAGCAAACCAAGTTAGAGTTTACTTAAGAATCTTCTACATCCAACTTTTACATATTACCAGTCCCAGTACACTCAATATATCTGCTTTTTCAATCACAGATAAAATGCTATCAATGCAATTTTAGCACATTGTCTTTCTTCTAATAGCATAAACATATTGATATATCTCTGCTTCCACACCACTAATTCGAAAAGGTGTCAGGTCATTAAGGTTGATAAACATTGTATATACGTGATCGTTATTGGTAATTTTGGTGTGCCATTAAGGTTGGTAAACATTGTGCATACAAGATCATTAATGGCAAATTTAGTGTGAGATCATAAGATTTATAAATCCATGTCCACACTTTCATATGTTGGTGCAAAACTATAGAAACAATCATTTCCATCTGAAAATGGTAATGCTTGATGGTGAGATTCTCCATTAAGAAATAAATAAAGGATTGATGATAATATAATAGCACAGATCCATCTTACAGTGCATCTGGCATATGCACAGAGAAGCATCCAAACATTCCAGGTACCAGCCCTTATAATTTTACATCGACCTGTTTGTGAAACATACATAAATATTTGACCACTCCTCAAGCCTTCAACAGAGAGGTGACTTTTACTTCCATATTTACTTTACAGTTTGATTGTGTCATTGACAGAATGTTTTAGAAAACAATTTGCGTTGTGCCCCCTTTCCAGAGCTAAAGAATTGATAATATGAATTAAGTTATGCTTTTTATATTTAAGGAGCAACTTAATTAAATCATTATAATTAACTGAAAAAGTGGTTTTTAACACTTAATTATAGAGAGTAATTTTAATTACTTTGAAGAGAAATTTTAATCCAAGGGCCTGTTTTGAAAAGATTTGAACATGTAATGCTTGGCTTCATTTGGCATCTTGGCTTGGAAAATTTGTGCTCAAATTCACTACCTAGGACAAAAGCCTTTGGCTCTTTAGGGTCTTGGAGGATGAAACCCTCTTGGACTTTACTGTTGGAATCAAGAATGAAAACTCTCATTTCCTTCTAGGGCATCCTCACACAGTCATTGCATTGGAGCTAATTTCAAAGAGTTTGCATCAGGTTTCCAGCTAGGCAAGTTGATTTTCAGGTACTACCAAGGATGCCATAGCTGGTTTCAGCATTTACTCCTACTTAGAGTGTCATCAATCATCTACAGTTTAACATCTCATCAAGGAGGTCCAGCTGTTATAGGGATAGTTTGGGGTTGTTTGCAGCTCACAGCACTGCAGGCAAGGGAGAATGTCGTTAGGAGTATGTGCAGCTGTTAAGACGGGTCAAGGAACTGTCAATTGTTTCCAGTGCTGCACAGAAAGGAGTGGTTTTATTTACCAGCAGCTGACTCACACCATCTTCCAGGAGCAGGTTTAAGGTTAGATAATCTGCCTTGGGATTACCAGTACCATATCACCAAGGAAGTCAGAATCATTGCCACCAGCTTGCAGGGGAAAGAGTGCAGGGACACTTGAAGACTAATCACGGCATTCAACAAGCTCATGGCTTGCTGTCATATCCAGATCTGATTACAAGGAGTATAAGTCAGTGAATTCATGACTAGATGAGGCAGATTGCAGAACTGCCCGCATCCAAAATTGAGGGTAAACTTCCATATCAGGGAGCTACCGCTTGTCAGCAGTTGGATCTGATCATTACCACTGTGTACTCATCATTTAAGAGGGTTTGATCCACTCATCTCAGCACTCCTCCAAAATTGGTCAGCACTTATACCAGTATAAATTCTGTTATTTTGATGTTTTTCATTGAGATTTGTATGTTCCAACACTCTGTTTTTTAATCACTAATCAGCCGTATTTTTTATGTAATGCATGTTACGTCCCTTCCATGTGAATCTTTTATTTGAATAACTGTAATAACTATTTCATGTGAAGTATGGTGATAAACAGTTTATTGACTTTCAGTTATTTGGTTCATAAATTATGATTATGAATGATTAATGTTTATTATTACATTGTTCTGATAATGAATTATTATATGATTTAAATTTCATATGTGGAATATTTGGAAAGAGATATAATGGATTTCATTATGGATGATTTATGTATATTTTGATTTAGTTAATATAAGGACAATGGTATCTAATCCTTCCTTGTCAGTGGAATGCACGGGAAGATCCATCCCGTGAGCAGGGGAAGAGTATCATCAACGTAGGAATATGTGAACGCACAGTGAATGTCGAGAATGCCATCCAAGCTGGGACCACAACTGTTTAATCAGTCATCAAGTCCAAGAGGGGAGTTGCCTTAGATGTCTAGATGGTTGTTTTTCTCTACTGGTGTTAATTAAGAAATTTTGGCCTTAAAATCAATTTAATGCTTTGGACCCTTCTTGTTGTTTTTAAGGAACAACCATGGCGATCTCTTCTACCTTTTTCATTTTACCTATGCATTTAGATATTGGTATATATATGTGTGTGTGTGTACATACATACATACACACACACACACAAATGTATAAGGAATGTGCATAAATGTAATTAAGTATAAGAGTGTATGTCAACGATTATCAAACGTACAAATGCTAACCAAAAAATCATTGCAAGGATCCATGCACAAAGTTGTGCTATAAGACCACAAGGTGGATGTATCCCCAATGATTGAGAAGTTGAGTATGCAAGATGAAAGTTGACACTAAGTGATTATGCACATGTATATTTAATTACACAAACACATATGAAAGTAATGTTTATATATATATATATACAAATACGTATGTTATTCTTATTCCTTGCCCTTTTTGTGCAGCTCAATGCTTTATAGTTATCGCTTATCACTTTTAACTTTGTCTTATGTTTGATTTGTGGAGGGAAGTTGGGTGAGGTGGCAAGAGTAACTCCTCTTGCCCCAAGGGTAACTCCTTGCCACCACAGGCAAGGAGGAGTTACCCTTGCGGCAAGAGTAACTCCTCTTGCCACCACAGGCAAGGAGGAGTTACCCTTGCGGCAAGAGTAACTCCTCTTTCCACCACAGGCAAGGAGGAGTTACCCTTGCGGCAAGAGTAACTCCTCTTGCCACCACAGGCAAGGAGGAGTTACCCTTGCCATCATCCCTTTTCTTGGTGGGCCGGCTATTTGGAAAGGATTCTTTGCTCAAGTGCAGGGTTCTGTAATTGCATTCTGGCTGGTACGAGTTCCTGGTGTGTTCTACTTTTTGTGATTATGGTGTTGGGAGCTGGTACTCATCATTGTGAAAAAATTGCATAACGTTTTCTCTCTGATTGATTTTCATTGAGCTGGACACCAACTTTGACTTGCAGGCATGATTCTAGCTCTTCTTCTGTCATTCTTGAGCTTATGCATTGCCATTTATCTTTGCTGCAATATGTAAGGATCGTTTGATCCTCTACGTTATCTTTATTGTGCATTATGGTTGGGTTGTTCGATTCTATTCATTATTTGATGTCCATTTAAAATGGATCATTGATCCCAGACTTTCATTATTGCTGTGCTTGATAAAGAAAGAACAGAAAATTTGATTGCATTTATCTTTTTCGGATCATGATAGGAAGGGAAAAATCGAATGTATGCTTCATTTTTGCTGTTTAAGAAAGGAAAGAATCATTCGACTGTATGCCTTCATATTGCTGATTAGGAAAAAGAAAGCACCATTCGATTGTATCCACCCATATTGCAGTTTACGAAAGAGAAGAACCAATCAATCATATGCATTCATGATTATATGTGACAGGGGTTGAACCCTTCAAACTTATGAATCTGTAACTGTAAGTCTGGGAAAGACCATTTCTTCATAAGCAAAAGATGAGTTCATAATTTCATCAAGTCAAACCAATATTAATTTGGGTTATTGCATGATATTTCTTAATACATTATAGGGTATGAGAATATAGAAATCTGATTCATTGCATGTTGCATCTTTGAAATCATAAATTTGTGCTTTAACTGAATTTGATTAAGTAAATAAATCTTGCTGCCTTAAGCAATAGGAGGATCTATGTAGGAGGGAATCCAAAATGAACCATGGGACTGATTATGTGAACCCTTTTAGAGCTCAGTTGTTCATCAATCTATTAGATGAGTCTAATCTTATTTCATGATAATATATCTGATCATATATTGTGAGTCTTTAGGACTTATCTGTTTGGGTGAAATCTTGATCTGCATATTCTTGGGACAGCAAACTACCATTGATTTACACCACCTAGAAAAGGAGATTTAATTAAAAGTTTGTAAACCTTATGGGGGAAACATTGTGTTTTGGCCAAGATTATGAGAAGACATGAACACATTTGTATCGTGAAGCCATCAAGATGCCGATATCCAATTAATAAGTCTTTATGGCTTAAAACGAGCCAATGATGACAATGACTACACAAGGATTTGTGCTTGTACTAAAATAAAAACCTTGGCCAAGGTGGTACTATGCAACGAGTAGTAACTGTCAGTCACTAGAACTAGTAGGGCAATGTCTAGCTAGGAAGGTCACCCTATAGGTGAAGATGTCTGTAAGTTAGCTGGCTACAACAGTTGTGGGTTCTACACCAAATCTTGGATGGCAGAAAAATTGAAGCCAGTTCACATGCCCCCGGAAAGGGCTGGGCTACTTCTGTGTGGAAGTTGTGTGGGTGACCGTTAGGACACGATCGAAAGATCCAAGGTTGGGTGGCAAAGATCCCTGATGATACTTTTTCGCTCATGGAGGTTGGAAGCTATAGAAGGTTCAGCAGAATTGGGAGGTGCAAGATCCTCCCATTTCTAGCACTTTGCAGTTCCGGTGGGAATAACTCCTCACCCTAATCTGCATGTTTTGTAATCAAGGACTTGTGTGGAAATTCAAATATTTATTATCGGTGATTAATTCCTTTCTTTGTGTGGGGATTCAATCATTACATCTGCATAATATAATAATTAAAATATTATATTGATTTGGTGACCAATAACCTTAACTAATATCTGACTAGGACTAAGGATGAATTTGGGTGTTGTCTGCTGGCTTGTGTGTATGGTGTGGAGATCGTATGGACCATATGGGTACAGGTAGTGCTGGTCATACAAGAAAGGATTACCATGTGGGTGTTTTACTTGGCAGGATCGTACATGTACGATGGAAGCGATGTGAGTGTTGTTGGTGGAAGTGTCATATGGTTTGACTGTACGGGGTTTAGTGCTTGTCGTCAGTGTGAGGGGTGAGGAGATTGACTATACGGTGGAGGAAGAGTGTTAAGAAGCATTGTCATACAGTGAGAACAAAAGTGTACAGTGAAGGGCTTGTGCGAAAGGTGTGGTTTGCCTGGACCGTACAGATAGTTGGTTGTTTGTGGTACCAGGCTATTTGGTACATCACAGTGGTATCAGAGTTCGTGATCTTGCCAGTCTGTTGGGAGAATCATGGCACCCAGTGATGGAATGGGAAGTGCACATCTGGATATGACAACCATGTTGAGGTTGTTAATAAAAAGTCAACAACAGCTCAATAAGACCCTCACAAGGGGATACCAGCAAATGGAGATGTTCAATTACTTGATAGCAAGTATGAAAGGAGTTTCACAATGGTTCAACTCAAGGATGACAATACTGACCTTCCTTCCCAAGATCGAGCAACAAGAAATCCAAACACCCACTTTAGTTGAGTCATTGAAGCAATTCAAGCAGGATTGGGTTGATGGTGGATGGCAGATGGGAATATCTCTCAAGGGCTACATAGACCTGCGAATGAAGTATCCATCCTCCAAGGGTAATACAGTCTACAACAATAATCTGAAGTGAGAGATTGACAATGGGCTACACCACACCTTAAATTCTAAAGAGGATAAAGACATGCTCGCAGATCCACTTCACTAACAAGAGGATATGAGCCAACAAGAATCAACAATTGTCCCTTCAAAAGGAGAACACCTAAACTTTCAAGATAGACGCAAGGATTGTTAATGTTATGGTAGCTGCAGGAAATATTTTCCATACCTGCAAGTGTTTCCAGCTATTATATCATATGGCGGTTTTGTTATTGATGCTTTGAAGATGGTTGAAAATGTTTCGGCTCTATATGATAACCGTCACCATCAATATTCATTCTTGGCATCATCATCGGGTATTAAGCTGTTTAGAATTAACTATGCTTGCTAAGAACGATTGAAATGTGAGTGTCTTCCTTTATTATCAATTTTTTATTGTTCCTTGCTGGAGTGTTTGTAAAGGATAGAGTTCACGTGACTGTTGAGAAGTAACGGCTACTTGTAACTACCATTAAGTGTTTAATATGCAGCAAGCGGTGACTCTTGGTTTTCCAGTGTTACTAATCCTTTTGGGCGGTATCAAGCTCATGTGGATATAAAAATGTTTTAAAGATCATTAAAGGTGAAGTATATTATCATTGTGATGAAGGAAGAGCTATAATTGGGTTTGCTCCTTGTATTCACATCGATGACTATCGCATCTAGAAGTTACATAGTATTTGTGTGGCTATTATGTCCAGATATATAAAACGAAAAGTATACTGTAAGGTACCCTTGGTAGAGCATCGGGTTCTATTTTACAAGCGCTATGATCATGTTTGAATGATCTGAAGGATGATCATCTATCCCTGCAAAGCCGAGTGGGAGAACAATCTGTTCAGACATTCTGAGAGGAGATCAAGTGTGTGATCATCATGTGCCTAGAGCACAGTGAAAGTTTTGGCTATTTTTCAGTGATTCAATATCTCTCTCTGAGTAATCATCAAATGGCTAGCCTTTTGCACATGATTTGTGTTTTTCATTTAAGTGCAGTTCATATTCTGTAGAGTTGTCTTGTTCTATAGTTGTTTCTTATGCGATAATAGACCTTGTGAAAAGTCATTCTTCTGATTTGGCTTGTGAAGCCTTGTATTGAATGTTTTGAGTGTTCAATAAAGAATCAACCTTTTGGGTGTGGCTGTGTTTTTCCCTTAGGCTGGAGGGTTTTCCTAAGATAAATATTTGTGTCATTTGTTCTTATACTTACTGAGTTTCTGTATATTGCTTTTATACTATTCTGGTTCAAAACATTAACAAGGATGAAGCAGATGTTTGCATAAATTTTGTCAAGCCAACAGTGGTTGATCAACCATATGAAGATGCAAACTCTACCAATGATATTTTGACTGTGCAAGCTCTACAGTTGAAGATGCAGATCAGTAATAGTGTGGTAGAATATGACTCTCAGCATCAGGGACCAACACTTGCTAAAGATGACAAGGAAACTTCAAGGGATCATGACAACCTTCTTGGCAACTGGGGCCAGGGCATTGTTTATATCAAAGTGGAGCAACAAAAGCTTGTTGGGGTTTCACAAGTGGTGCTCACAGTCATGGTGTGGCATCAAGCTTTTAGCGGATACGACCATCAGCATCCACGCTTGGTTTGGGATTCTAGAGCTTCGCAGTGGGCAAACGGTTTGATGGCGGATTGCTTGAGGGCAAGCAATCTCTGCGTGACGAGGATTTGTATGTCCCCGAAATAATTAAATTAATTGATTAAGTGGTCCCAAATTTAATAATATCTTACCAACCATTTAATAATAAAATAAAAAGTAATAAAGTATTGTTGGTCTACTTGTAACCCTTCGGGAACCTTCCTAGAGCCCTTTATAAGGTTGAGTTTGGCATTGTAGGTAGTCATAGTGGAGTTTTTTGTTTCTTGTGTATTTGTGAATTCCAGTTAGGGTTCAGCATTGTTTGCCGTTTCAGAGGTGCAAAATCCTCCCTATTCTGGCACTTTGCGACTTCGGTGGGAGTCACTCCTCATCCTAATCTGCTTGTGGTTAATCAAGGATCTATCTTGTGTGGAAATTCAAATACTTATTATTGGCGATTCATTCCTTTCTCTGTGTGGATTCAATCATTACAATTGCGTAATATAATAATTAAAATATTGTATTGATCTGGTGACCAATAACCTTAACTAATATCTGATTGGGCCTAAGGATGAATTTGGGAGTTGTTTGCTTGCTTGTGTGTACGGTGTGGAGACTGTTTGGACCGTACGGGTATAGGTAGTGATGGTTGTACAAGAAAGGATTATTGTACGGGTGTGTTACTTGGCGGGACCGTACATGTACAATGGAAGCGATGTGAGTGTTGTTGGTGGAAGTGTCATAGGGTTTGACTGTATGAGGTTTAGCGCTTGTCGTTCGTGTGAGGGGGTGAGGAGATTGATTGTACAGTGGAGGAAGAGTGTTGAGGAGCATTGTCGTATAGTGAGAGCTACAGCGTACGATGAAGGGCTTGTACAAAAGGTGTGGTCTACCCATACCATATAGATAGTTGTTTGTTTGTGGTACTGGGTTGTTCGGTACATCACATATACTGACAACTTGAAGATAATCTAGATGATTTTATTTGCTAGAAATGTTATTAAGAGATAGATGTGAGCACAGCTAATTACTTCTTTTGTCAAGGATGTAAGAGAAGATCACCCTCGCGAAGGAAGGGGGAGTATCATCAGAGAGAGAAGATGTCGATGCATGGTGAAGGGGCAAAATTGCCATTTGAACAGGGCCCTATAGCTAAGCATCTTGGTCATCAAGCCACTGGTTAGGGTTAGACTTAGCCTCCTTTATTCATGGTGGGTTGATTGTCATTTCATTATCCTTATTCTAATTAAAGAATTAATGATTCTTGTTTAAAGAATGTTCTTCGTGATCTCACTCTCTCAATCTAATAGAACAACTTAAATATATATATATATATATATATATATATATATATATATATATATATGCAAATGTTATATATATATAAGCATATACGAATATAAGTATATGAAAGATCCCAAACGGAATTCGAAAGGCAATTTCTTAAGTTTTTCATACACCAGCAATTTCTTAAGTCTTTGACCAGCAATTAGGAAAATTTGTCTAATTTTTTTGTTTCTTGGGTCTTTGATGTTTTTCAGATTTTTTGTAGTTTTTTTACAATAGAAATGCAATGCTTGGACATTGATAACAATACTGAAAAGAAACTAACAATGAAAATAAATCACACCAAAGAGCTAAATTCTGAGCTTAATTATTATTCAAAAAATCTCTAATTTGGTCGTACCAGGTTGTACAATTCGGGTGTATGTAACAGAAGCAATTTCCTTGGCTTGAATTAATCTTTGCAACTTCCTTGTGCTGGTGACGCCCAAAAAACCTTGAATCAATGATACCTGCTACTACTGAAACCTCACACCAAGCTGGTGGTGACGTAACCTCTGTCTGGGACTGTACGACAAACTCTAAATGCTCAGAGAATAACTAAAGAAGCTACCTGTACCACTAATCTGCAATCTGAAGTATAGATTCTGTACTAACCAGTCTGATATAATGATAACTTCTCTGGAATTGCTGCCAGCTGAAACCCTATCAATCAATGTTGTTGTACGACTAGGATAGCAATGAATGAAATACCATAAATTTGTTGTCAACTCTTTGATTTGCAATTCTGATCACTCCAAACTGCTTTCAACAATTCTGATTCAAGATTTCTCCTCAATAATTTGATACCTCTGTGATAATAATCCTGATCTATACTGAAACCAAATGTCATCAAAGTTGGGGTTTTGTCCAATTTCTGATCTTCCAAGAGTTTTCATTCCTAGAAGCCCAATTGCTGCTCAAATTCTTCACAGAGCTCAAACTTCAATATGTTGTTCAGAAAATTAAAACTTGGATAATGAAAAATGGCTGCCAAACTCCCTTTTTATTTCTTTTCATTCTCCCTCCAAGAAGTTTGAACCTAATTAGGATTTTGTATTATTTATTTTTAAAGTATTTTATAACACTTTATTTTATTTTATCCTACTCTAGGAAATTGGAACTCCAAGCCCTTATTTACTGTGAGTAAGAATGGCCCCCTTTTTAAATATAACTTACAATTGCATCTCCTAGGAAATTGTGCAATGGGGCCTTTTATTACATTTTATTATAATATAAAGTGACTTGATTAAATCACTTTATTATTATTTTATTTAAATCTAACTTAGGAAATAATTTAATTACTTCCAGCTTGGTCATAAACTGATCATCTAGACTCCAAACTGAAATCTGATTGATGCCATCCGTCCAAGGATGATACGTGAATGCTACAGGTGAACTGATAGTCTCACCTAAAAAATCGGGATCCTCCTTAAATAATAGGAACTGCAACTAAAGTCTCCAAAATGATCCCAGATGTCCCCTGATGCATTCCGATCGACTTCCAGTCAATCCCTAAAAAGTAGGAATCCCTCCTATATTTTAAGAGATTGTCCCAAACTGCTCAAATGGCTCATAAAGCTCCTGATAGCTCCACAAACCTCTGGATGGGTCCCCTATCCATACTGCTGACCTACAGGAACTCGGATAGTAGGCCAACCTCTTCTGACAACTAAGTTGTCTAAGGAGGTGAGTGTATGATGTGTGCATTGTATGCCTAACATCATATGTGCATATAGACAAATGATAAGGACTACATAAGTACATACATACATATAGTTGTAAAATAGTAAATGGCTATAGGTATGTGTCTACAATGAATTTAGCAATCGGACTACATGGACATATATGTTGACACTAAGTTGCATGAGCATGCATGCATTAGACCCATAAATATATGTATGAGTATATATGAATAAATATATATAATATTTGGAGAGAAATATTTATCATCATATTATCATTCACTAATAATTGTTGGCAAGTCTTTATTCCCTCCTTTGGTGGCGAAGATAACTCATCCTTACCACCTGGGTGACAAGAAGAAGTTACACTCCTTGCCACCACTCTTGCTAGCAAAGTTAGCTTTCAAATACCATTCGACCCTCATGCTGGTTGATTCCCTCTATTTGGAAAATTTCTGAATTCAAGAATGGGGAAATGTCTCTATCATTGAAAAACCATCGATTCAGTGATTGCTTTCCACAGAACTGTTACTAAGTTGAATCGGAATTGACATCGAAATATTCATGAGCCGCAGGTAATAGGGAGAATTAGTCTTCCTCAAGCAAAAGTGAATCAGGCATGTACATTTTCATCATAATTATTTCCATGATGGAATCCCAATATCATGTATGCTGTGAATTGATTACAGAGCGTTCGGTTCATTTTAGGATCATGTGCATTTATCTATTCACAATGCATTATGCTGTGAATTGATTACAGAGCATTCGGTTCATTTTAGGATCATGTACATTTATCTATTCGCAATGCATTCAATTTGTTCTGATCATTTATTTTAAGAAATATATTACTGTGCATTTGAGTCCAGTTTTTCTGCTCATATAGAATGAACCATGTTCTCATCATTATCGACCTTGTGAGATGATCATAAAAGTCCCCTACTATTTTAAGGGCAAGAATTTACTGCTCACCCCCCCAAGAGGTTATGACTCACCTAAACAATAGTTCAGGTTACAGGCCCCCTGGGAGGTTCTCTTTTTTGCTCACCTGAACACTAGTGAAGGTGAGGGCCTCCCTTATGGTCCGTGAAAAAAAAGGTAGGCTGTTCTGCTTGTGGGTATGGAACAACGCCGCCGTTAAGTAGAATACAATATAGTTTTGTTTTTGTTTTTGTTTTTTTTGGGGGGGGCAGTTTAGTGTTCACAAATATGGAATAGTGGGGGTGGAATGGAACGGTCATTCCAGAATGCATTTGAACTGTCAATATTATTATGTGGAGAGAATATAATCTCAGCATAATGGATCAACATTTTTGTTCATACATTGGGTTAAATCGTAGGTTCACATACCAATACAGTTGAATTACTCAATTTGATCCTTTGAATGGAAACCTCTATATGCATTAGTAATGAGATGAATTACGAAGTTGTGTCTCAAAGAAATATCCATGGGGAGAAACCGTTTGCTGATATCTTTACTATTGCATTCATTGAAAATCTATAAGATTCAAAATGTTGTATGGCATTGATAGCCATTACTGGCATGCATATTGATTGATTACGATTATGTTTTAATCGAACCTTGAATGGAATATAAACCAGAGGATAAACTTATTTGCAGATTTATACATGGGGCATAACCTTACTCTGAGAGGAATGATTCTTGTGAATCTGATTATTATTTATTGAATTAAAGAACAGTTATGAACCAGTACCCTCCATGAATCTACAATTTAAGGGTCTGAAATACTAAGATTGATAAATCTGATAATAAGAACCTGATCAAAACAGAGAGGTTTAATTTGTCCAAACCTAATATTATTATGCAAACTTGGTGCAACATCATAGGAACTAAAGTCATGAAACATTGGGAAGGGTGAAAAGCCTAACTGATAACTTGTGATAGGTAGTTGTCAAAGGAATGCTTGTCCACTAGCAAGGTCTATGAAGTATTACTGAACCCTATCCTTAACCTAAGTAATTGGGAATGGGCTGAGTAGGAACATCTTAGTAGATTAGGAATGCAAGCATTTATGATTGGTTTATGAGACAATGTATTTGCCATCTTGGACAGCAAGTCCTTTCAAGGTCAAGGAAGACCTTAAGAGTCGTAGGACTATTATAAGAGTTTGGTGGTGATATTGACAGCACAAAGTATAGTGCTTGCAAAACAGAAACCTTGGCCAAGTGGGTGCTATGCAATGGTGTAGTAGCTGTCAATCACTTGAACTAGTAGGGCGCATCTAATCAGGAAGGTCTTTCTCATAGGCAAGGAAGTCGAGTTGTGGGTTCTAAAAACCAAGTCTCAGATGGCAAGAAAGATTGGATCCCGTTTCTGCTCCTCTTGTGTAGGGCTGGGCCACTTCTGAAGGGAAGCTATGTGGGAGACCATAAGGGTCAAGACCAAAAAGTCAATGGTTGGGAGGTAAAAACTCAGATGATGCTCTCCCTCTCCTGAATATTTATGAGGAGCACTTGCAGAAAGAGAAAACAAGAGCAAACACCTACATCAGATTCCATGATTCAAGTTTTGTTAGTTAATTCAGTTATTGAATTATTTCTTTCAGTTAAACAATAATTGAATTGTTAGTTAATTCATTTTCATGTGAAGGTAGTTAGGTGAATATATATTGTGATATCTTTTACTTCAATTAGTTATACGAACTTTACAATCATCATGTTCATGTGGAAAGTAGTTTCTTTATGTTAATATGATCTAAAAGAAAAACTTAATTTCCTGTGATTTGTTCGTTATTTGTTATTATTATCTGGTAGTTAGGTTTAGCTTGTTACAATTTTATTTTTAATTGGAATTGTGGTTTTAGGGCTAACTTTAGGAATGTTCCAAGAAGGGACATTACATTGGAAGTGGTGTTGAGACAAGATCTGTGTTTGCTTGAGAATCCTGTAGTGGATATTAAAGAAAGGGTGGTACAGACAACAGTATCCTCTCAAATGGGTATGAGATCATGTGGCAAGAAGCCAAAAGGTTAGCTGCAACCCTAGCATGTACCAAAGCCGGCCGTCTGATTTGTATTGAATTAAAATGGTGATAAGCCTTTTTATTAGTGTTGTCTTTAAAGGCATGGAACCATATACACGCCACATCTAAATTATTAAAAATATACACCTTTTCAACTTAAAATGAATTTTAACAATGTTTTATGATCAAACAGTTTGCTTTTGTTTTTTGCCAGAGAAAATACCTAATTGTACCGCATGCCAACAAGTGGAAAACAGCCCTTACAAATATGGAACTCAAGGTCATGTTGTTGAAAATGCTTAAACAGAAAACATGAAATGACACAAACCACATCAAACGTGTAAATAACGCATAGATTGCCAACCATCATTGTAGCTTTGGATGTAACAACACTTGTGAAGACAAAGAATGCATTGCATGCAATTGAACTTTTCAGGGTTAAACCTTGAGCAGAATATATTACCACAGCCTCAAACTTAAATTAAACACACTTGGTATAAACTGTTATGATCATATTTGCAGGCCTTTCATAAAGTCCAGCCAAGCTCTGGGAAAAGACAGCCACTGATCAGTGTATCAAAGCTTGGGAGAACAACAAATACATTACCTAAAAGTTCAAGCATATTTTACAGTTAAACCTTAGTAAAAAAGCCACCTAAATATATTAAAATGGTATTTCAAAATACATAGCTTCGAAAAGGGCCAACAAGACTGCAAAAATAACAAAACTCTAGACAAACAACACAAAACATACTGCATGCATCTTTTGCTAATGTTTCATATCATAAGGCATCTTTTACAAACGTGTCCCACTAATATGTGTGAACACGCTCAATCCAATATCACCTAGCATTGTCGTTAGCCTATCTACTTCTTACTGCAACTATTTTGACACAAAATAGGAATGTTCAGAGTGATCGAAGAGAAAGATTAACCCTATTGCTTAACATTTTGTGATCACTTTACAGGAATTCACACATTTAAACTTCTCAACCCCACATTTGATTTTCAAATCCAAGATGCTCTTTTAATGTAATGAGCTTCAAGTTTTCTACCCTGTTGATATGAGTGCAACCAACCCATGAAAAACTACAACCATAGTATCACTGAGTAAGATGATGCTGCTCATATCATTAACCTACCCTAACCTCCACAATCAGCCCACTCATCCAAGATTAGGGTAAGCCTGTCGTACAAATGAAGTGCAATATGAACTAATCAAGTGTAAGAGAGAGCTTATATACAATATAGCAAGCCACAATCACTGATATCTTATGCCCAGGGCTGACATCTTCATACTACATATAAGATTTCAAACCAATATAACTACAAGGATTTATGTGTGGCGCAATTCACACTGGTCACACATTCAACAAAGTGGAGAAACCGAAAGAAGTGGCAAGAAAGAAAGAATTTATATTAATGCATATTAATGATCAAAATAAATTGATAGAATTCAGAAGTACAGCAATAACCAAGAGTACTACAAACAATTTCAACAACCAAAAGGTAAGTATCTAAACTAAAACTAGGAAAGACACATCTAAATTGGTAAATCCTAGAAAATCTAGTAAAAATAAAAACCCTATACCCTATAATACAAATCGAGAAATATGAATAGATGATTTATTATTAGGAAGAATTATACACAACTAAGAGATAGCGTCCTTGAAGAACAAGGATCTAGCCTTGTCTTAGTCACAACCATTATTTAAAAAAGTAGTTTTTTATGTCTTAGCAAAACTAGCTACCATTATAATTTTTTATGTATGAAACCCTCCTTGAAAAGCCGACAAAATTTCTTCTTTTTGTTTGTCTTATATTTTTTTTTATTTTTGCACCCTTTGGTTTCAATCTCAAGAATAATTTGGACCTTACCACATCACTTTAAAATGCCACTTGAGGGGAAACCTTTGCCTTTAATTGACACGATGGAGGATATCTATTCCTTCCAGGATTTCCCCCTGAACTTATCTTGCAAGGAATGCACACCTAATGATTGAATGTGATACCTTAATTAATTTTACTTACAAAGATGTAGAGACAAGCATTTGGGCATAGGACTCTGATTTAAGAGTCGCAATGATTTTCAGCTCACCCTATTGACGGAATTGAAGCCATGTGAGTTCTATTTATTTACCAAGGACTATCACTCGAGTCTTGCAACCGGAATTGTCAAGTGAGATATGACACTTAGAACTGGAAGTGCTACATGTTATATCCCTTTTTCAAAATCTGATGAAAGACTGTTTGCACAAGGAGTCATTGAAGTTCGGGGATCACAGCTATTGTTTGACCATGCCAGGAACTTGTCAGAGGTTGGGGATTAGAGTTGCTGCCCAATGCATGCCAAGGAATTGTTGAGGTCGGGGATCGAGGTCCCTGCCCAATGCACGCCAAGGACTTGTTGGAGATAGAGAACCAGGGATGTCGCCCAATGCATACCAAGGAGTTGTCAAAGGTCAGGAATTGGGATTGTTGCATGACACATGCCAAGGAGCTATCACAGATTGAAGTTGAGAGCTACCACCCAACCCGTCCCAAGTCAGAAGGAAGGAAGAACTTCAAACCTCCATAAGAAAGTCTGTGAGGCTTGTAAGGCAAAACGTCCACTAAGACTGACCTATGATGTTACGTGTAGCTTTCAAATCAGGGCCTTGGTGCCACTTTAGTTTTAGGCTGGCTAGTTTTTCATTCAGGTTGCAGCATACAAAACTAGGAAAGCATTGCATTTTGAGATGATCAAAGTGAATATTGTTTTCACTTCTGGGGTACTTAGTGTTTATAATTTCTTCTGTGAAGGAAAACCCATTGTAAAAAATAACCAGTGGGCAAATATTCTTAAGTTTCTTGAGGGTTTCCTCACTCAAGGAATCATTGTGTGGCTGTTGTACTGACTGTCATAACAGTCCTTTAGCTGTAGTAATCAGATTATAATCAATATAGGTTGCTGCGAGAGTTTAATTTATTTTGTGCAGGTTTATGTGTTATCTAGCTAGTTATTGCTGTTGTTTGGATATAGCTTGCTGAAGATTGTTGTTTATGTTGCAAATCTGTTATTTTTACTAATAATTTTGGAAAGGGACATGAATACATTAATCAATTTTACACATAAACATGCCTTTCAAGTTTTGGGCATTTGAACCTAAGGCTTGGCCAAGAAGACACCATTAATTTCAAGCTCGCCACATTGACAATATGCAATGTTACTACTAGCTGTTTCTTATTAAGTTACAGAATCTGAATATACTAGAGAAGTAAGACAATGCTAGCTTTATTAAACTACAAAATTCAAAAAATTGAAAATAACTGGAATTAGAAAAATAAAATTATAAATTTTTTTTGAATGTTGAATTAGACGGGTTTAACTTATAGTTCTTAGCACTAGCACCTTGCAGGTATGTGCAATCAGTGTTATTTTGCTCACAAAAAGTTTACTTTTTTGCCTTCATTGATAAGTAATCACAGTACATCTGCCACATCTTATTGTGGCATAGGATATAGAGGGTCAGCAATTCCTCTCTACAAATTCAAGATATTACAGAAGCAAGTGATGGTCACCATTTTCAGACATCATCTAGATGAACGTTGGTCCTTGGTGTTACGCACAGTCGCCAGAAAACTATGTGTTGCAGACAGTGACCTCATTACCGTACCTATATCCACATCTCCTGGTGGATGATATATAGATATGCTATAGTTGCAAAATGCAAACTTCTACCACTATTCATACATTGATGTGCCTCCTTTAAAAAGACATTTCTGTCCCTATAACTGTATAAGATGTCTCCTGTTCGCTAATGGTTCAGAAGAGACACTGGAAGGGGTGAGATGTTTCCAGTAAGGATTTCTCAGTCCAATCTTATTATCCTAGCCCGTTCTCCTGAAGGCATTATTAGAATCTACATTAGCCTCTTCATGGTGATTGGTGACGACACAATCTTTTCTTATATTTGTGCCTACAACCCAACTACAGCATTATTCTCCATGAACCCTCTTCTCCTGGCAATGAAGGTGGATATTTTTAACACCAAAGATAATACACAACAATTAATGCACAATCCCCTAACAAATATTTTAGAAGGGCGGATATTTTCTCATTTTGTTGAAATTCTGGCACATTTAATGTTCATGTCTTTCATCAGTACCTCAAAACACAAATCTATGCTAAATGATCAAGACATATATACGTTGCAGTTTTCTCATGGTGTGCTTCTGTGATTACAATATTCAAACTCCAAAATTCAAAATAAGCAAACAATTCAAATTATGCTACAGAGTTGCAAACAAAAAACTCTCTACAAGCTCAAGCAGTGAAAGTGATGGGATTTTCACAATAGTTACCCGGGTTCAAATTCTAGAAGATATGATAAAGTGTTTAGATTGGGTAAAACACAACATCCACGTCATTGAGTGCAGAAGTTCCAATGAAATGAAAAAATTTGGCTTCATTAGTCTAGGCCATTCTTCTCAGGAGATCATCCAAATCTGTATTGATCTTTTCATAGTTATCAGTAAGGATATTATCCTTTCTTATGCATGTACGGTGTAGCTATAACGCAGACTAGAGAATTGTTCTCAAGGGAGCCTCTTCTATTGGCTTTGAGAATGGTTCTTCTTCGGACACGACTTGCAGCACCCATTACATAATCCTTTTACAGATATTTTTAAAGGGTAGATAATACTAAACGTGTTGAAATTCTGGCACATTTACTTGTCATTTTTTAAATATAAATAACTTGAAAAATATTAACCTAGACTAATTGTTTCAGATTATTTCGTGCATTTGTGCTTCTGTGATTACAATATTCTAGTTTATAAACAAGCCAACAAATTCAAATTATGGTACACTATTGCAAACAAAAATCTCTCTACAGTGGCATCAGATGGAACAAACTCAAAAGATAAAGTAGCAGGATTTCATAGCGAACTGGGTTCAAATCGTTGTTCCCCAATAAAAGGCTTCCGCTACACAAAATTAATTATAACTGAGAAAAGTATCCCAAAGAATAATGTACCAAATCTTCAGAAGTGAAAAGCCAGTGCTCTCGATGAGTAGAAGTCGCATAATCTCCCATTGCACTGTACAAATCAAACTGAAACTTGTTCACAAATCTTGCGATTTAATTTGTTTGGAGTTTATATTTTGCTCTGCCATACGATCAGTAAAACCCAGAAATTTCGATTAAGTCTGGTGAGAACAAAAAACAGGGTTATATTGAAGTAGAGGAGCGTCTTTCGGTTTTACTGGAAGCGAGTTTCCTAAGCGGACAAAGAGTTTGGGATGTTTTTATAAATGGAGGAAGATTTTGGAATGTATTTCACAATATTTTGTATAGATTTATATATTGTGACAAGCTTCCGTAGATGTTGTCTATAGGTTGATTAAAATTAAAATATAACATGTTGTATAAAGCTCTCTGAGGAGGGTTAGGTTACAAGAATATTTATAAGTTCTTAAAAATATTTGAAGTGTTCTTATTTATATAAAACTTAATTATAGAAAAAGGATAATTTAATTTTTTTTCTTATGTTTATAAAGAAGAATTTAAAATAAATTGTTGACAAAAAAAGAGATACTGAATTTTCATAGTGTCAAAATTATTATCTAGTTTAGAACTTTTTTCTTTTTTTTAAAACTTGCCTCTAATTTCTATTTTAAAATGTTAATTGCGCAAAATTATTTTTAATACTATTAATACAACTTTAATATGACTGCTGAAAAATAAGTAGAAAAATTAAACATTTATAGGATGCGAACTACATAAATAATTCCTAAATAAGTTGAGGAGTGGCTACTAGAAGTAAGTTAAACAATTGCATAAGGATCTACCATAATATCATTATTTTCTCCAATAAAAGAAAGTGGAGCCAACATAAATTATATTTTGAAGGAAATATTTTTAAAGAAATTATGGAGTACAAATATTTTGGGATTGACTTCAACAACAACTTAAGTCAGGACTTGCCTCTAGAAAAAATAGAACTTTGGAGGGATGGAAAGTGTTATTTGCTCCAGTGTGTGTGTTTGTGTGTGTGTGTGTACACACACAAAGAGAGAGGGGGGTTGGGGGTGCGGCGGGCGGAGGGCGAAGGGGTGGGGAAGGGGAAGGGGACTGGTGGGGAGGGGGTGACTATGGAATTGGAAACCGTCTAGACTCTTTTTGGACTTTTTGTGCTTTAGGTATTGCTCTAGGTGTGAATTGTCGACTAGTGATACCTAAGACTTATAGCAAAAAAATTGAGAAAATCTAAAAATGCTAGATCACAAGCAAGTTCAAAATAAAAGTTCAAGTCCCTATAGATTGTGTTGAGTAAAAGATAGGGTACTCCTATTGAAGCAATTGTTAGGTACATCTCTAAAGTCATTTAAAAAGAATTGAACATATGGAAGAAGGTAGATGACCTATGGTTTTTACAATGACATCTTGACCAAAAGAAAGAAGACCTAGATGAAGCAAAGTAGAAAATGGATGAGTAAATGGAATTTCCACTTGAATGCATGTCACACAAATAGCAAAGAGAAAAAGGCTTCTATTATGGATAAATTTCATGAGCATACATGGGGTGAAGTGCTAGGTACAAAGAAAAAATATTATATCGAGGAGTTCAATCCCACATATGATCATCATCAAAAATGTATGCAATGACTAATATTCCTTGGAGAACCAAAATTCCTATTGTTCAATCAAGAACCAATTATGATTTTATTAGTTCTTTGGTTTGATGTTCATTTTCTTTCTTGCATTAACCTTTCGTGCTCTTATTAACTTAACTAGATTTTTACATAAATTGGAGGGTTTATGGTTGCCTTTTGATGGTTTATGCACATTTAGATTTCTAGTTATACATTTTGGAAAGCTAGTGGGACCTTGTGTCACATAAATTTGCTTGAGTTTTTGTTGATTTCCTAGGAATCATTCTTGATGCTCATATTTCACTATTTGGCATAATCTTTCACCAAATAGGCACATTCATCTAGTACTTTGATGTAATTGTTGATAAAATCAATGCATCTAACTCTTGAAATAGTGCATCTATTTATTGTATGCACTTTTCCTTCTTACATTTTCACTTTTGTTTTTTGGTCAACTAACATTTTTACAGGTTTTATTTTTGTGCATCTGCATCCATTCAACGCTTGTGTTTGTTTTGCCTGCACATTTATTCTATAGAACCACACTTACATTCTTTGTAATTGCACATTTGTAAGGTGTGCCCATACTTTTATTTTCTATTTTTGTGCATTCATTATTACAAGTGTTGTTTTTAAGTTGTGCTTTTTACTAACAAAAATTTATATGAGCTTTCTACTAATGGATGTGTGGAGTGGGTCCCTCATCTGTTGAAGGCCCCATAAAACTAGTAACACATTTTTTATAGGGCCAAATGCTAGAAAGGAGGAAAAATACTAAAACTATTAATGTATGTTTTTTTAGGGTTTTATGCATATGTAATTTATAACATAGATAATACTTCATTTTATAAGGTAAATAACTACTAGTTATTGTGTTTGGTGTGCTTTCATAATCTATTTGACTCAAAAGTTTGTGTTTGTGTGTGTGTGTGTCCTCTCCCCTCATGTGTCCATATGAACTTGGGTTCAAGAGAAACATACTCTTTCCTCTTTTTCTTTTTAGTAGGAGGCCTAACTAAGTACCTCATCATCTCTAGGTTTGACCTCAACCATGCTTCCTAGTGGGGTATACAAAAGAGGGAGAGTGAATATTGTACCCCAAAGAGTGGCTAGTATCATTCAAAGCTAAGTTTCAAGACCCTCAATTCGCCAACACTTGTTTAGTGAGGGGGGTAGAGGAGATTCCTTCAATTTTAGGCTATTATAGAGGGGCTCTTTGTTCATGGTTATGCCCCATTTCAAACCCTTGTTTTTAGAATCCTAAGGAGTTATCGACCATTTCTTGGTGTAGTGCACAAAATGTGTATCATGCCTTAAAGTTACTCATGATGTATCTTCTATGGTAGAGGTAGAAATTTTTAGGATTGTCATCTCTAGCCTCCCAAGGAGATAAGAAAAGTGATGCCTTGTGCCCTTTTGCTCACCAAATAAAGGTCTCTCACATCGATCTTGAGATGTTAGTGCTTGTGTTATGGGGATACACTAAGTATACACTCTAACCTAAATAGTTAGGTTGTGTTTGTCTTTAGATTGTCTTCTTTTATGTGAAACCATTGATGTCATTAGCCTTTTTTAGTCTTAGCCTTATTACCCAAAAATTTGAAATTCAATCAACCATTATGTCTTTTATATCTATTAAGTATCTTATTGCTACCAAATTGACAAAAAATACCAAACACACACCATGAATAATGATCAAATCTACCTCAGAAATAGCATTTTGTAGAAAACTTTGCATATGTTTTTTTCTATTTGGGTCATTGCAAGTTGTTTCTACATAATTGTATCCTAAACCCACACAATTGTTCATCCCATTTGTGTTATAGATCATTGTACCTACACTTCTACAAAGCAAACATTTTTTCATTGTCTCAACATTATGTACTTTTGTAGTCTAACTTTGCATTTGTATTGGTAAAACAATGTGTATTGAACAACTAAAACTCAATTTACATAATATGGAACTAAAAACTATTGACATGTACCTACAAACTTTTGACTCTGGAACCTAAACTACATATAGACTTTGAAGAAAACCAAAATATAGTTTTTTTAAATGTTGAAACTAAAACTAAAACTCTATGTAAGGTGGTGGAAAGGGGTTCACTAGTATAATTAGAAAGAGTTGGACATAATGGTTGGAATATTCTTGTTTGTGATTTAATTAATTAAATATGATTTGAATTAAAGATATGAGAATTAGGTGAAATGATGTAAATTTGATAATAATCAGCATAAATATTAAGGTATAGAATAGATATGCAAATGATGAATACATATCTGGAAAAGGGAATTATAAATGAAGTTGTCACTGAGATATAGGCCTAAAAATGTAGGACTATGTGTCTATGCAGCCTAATATTGAAGGTGTCTGATGTACATATAGAAAACATATTCTAAATCGAGATGTCACTTTGAACATATCCCTAAATGGACTTTGTGGCAAAGCCACATCATCTAGGGTTTTTTGCTCCTTCAAAGTATGAATATCTTCTCTCATACTACAATTTCTAAATCTACAATCTTTAGTTGCCAAAAGTGTATTCCTTATGCAAAAAGTGTTAGCCTATATAGGGGCTTGCCTCACTCAAACCTTGAGTAGCACTTAACCTCCCCTACTATGATAATAATTGGAAAGAGAGATTACCCTTGGATGGAAGAGGCTAAAAATGAAATAAAACATTAAATTGACAATATTATACATCATGCTTCATGAACACAATGCTCTTTAGATAGGATTGTCAAGTGTTTATGCAAGAGCATGATACCACAAAATAAGATTGATCACAAAAGCTCCCTTGAGTGAATATTGTTGTAACTCCTTAATGCTTAGATCTAGAGAATTTTCTCATAATGCTTTACTTTAGGAAGTGATTAGGAATGGATGATGTGATGTGAAATGGATTAGGAATTATGCTCCTACATAGGGTTCCCAAAGTATTTTGTAAATCAGGCCAAGCTCTAATGGTTATATTAAAATATTGAGATCAAATAATAACTAGCAAGAACTAGCATTGCCAAGAGATTCAAATTTGGGCCCAGTTTGATGAGATCTTGGGGTGCCTAGTGTCATGGTCTAAATAGAGGATAAGGACAATGGCATATAGAGTATGCACGACTTAGAGAACAAGTTTTGATCATCTCTATATGAATATAATTTTGTGGTGAAGGAGATAGAAATAGGTATGGGAGATACACTAAGGAAAGGGCCCAAAAAAGAGTGTGAACTTGTAAGGGGTTATGATTTACGACACTATTTATTCCCCACTTTAGTAGGGGTATAAAATTACACTCATACAAGAGAGAGAGAGAGAGAGAGAGAGAGAGAGAGAGAGAGAGAGAGAGAGAGAGAGAGAGAGAGAGAGAGAGAGAGAGAGAGAGAGAGAGAGAGAGAGAGAGAGAGAGAGCAACAAGGGTTTCCAAAAGTGACTAAGAGACCACCCTTCACCTTGATAAAGGTTAGAAGGGTGATTTTTGGTTTCAATGACTTCTTTAGGCTTGCAGTTGAAAAAAATATCTTCTTTAAACAATATCTAAGTGCTTTTTTAAAAAAATGTGGTGTTGTGTAGAGAAGGAACGAATGACAAGGGCCTACTCAAGGATGTAATCATGTTTAATGTTAACATGGTTCTCTCTCTCTCTCTCTCTCTCTCTCTCTCTCTCTCTCTCTCTCTCTTTTGGGTTCCCCTTGGGCATTTTCTTTTGTGTTCACCTCTATTGCTTGTATATTTTGTCCTCTTGGTGATTTGTTCATCTCTTTTTTACTTCCCTCCTTCTATATCTTTAGTTTTCTTGTCTTTCCCTTTAGCAATTTTTATTTTTTGTTAATATTTAGTTTCTATAAATCAATTGCTTGACTTGTATATTTCATTAATTTTATATAATTTTTTACTTTGGAGCAATTTATTGTAATTGAGCTCAGTTTTGACATTTGCACTATTATATTAGCCTCCTTTTTAAAAAAATTCTTCCCTTAATTTTTGTCTTGCTTAATATTACATTTTAGAGTGTATGTATGTATGTATGTATGTATGTGTGGGTGTATGCATACATACATATATACACATACACATGCACATGCACATGCACATGCACATGTACATACACATGCACATGCATGTACATATAATTCATCAATGCTTCATTTCTAGAAGAGATGTCATTGAAGTGAATAGAAGACGACACATCACTAAGAAAAGTAGTAATAATATCATCCTCTTGCACAAAATTATTCTCATTAGGAAAATACATTTTAGAAGAAGGGACAACATCATTCCTCAAAGCTTCATCCCTAGGAGGAATATATTTTTGAAAGTGTTAATAATCTCTTCTTTAACCAAAATTTCCTCATAGGTGGAACTAATTCTGTGATATAGAAAATTATATCTATGAATAGAAGGAAGAGATAAGTTATAATGACATGCATAAAATGGAATATCATGCAAATCTTGGATAAAACTTGAAACTGATTTAATAAAAAAAATAAGATATCAAATTCATTTAACAAGCTCACTATGATTAAAAATATATTCAATAACCTATGTGTATTGATCAATAATGATGTAACTAAAAATAGTTTTCAAGTAGTGAATAAAATAATTTTTTTAATGTTTTATGTAAAATAATTATATCTGACATCTAAATTTAGAAAATATGCACGTGTGTGACACGCCAGGTTCACCAAAATGTGAGACAGTAGAAAGGGGTTCACTAGACTTATAATGCCCCGTTAGGGAACCCAAGAGAAATTAACTTTATATGTTACTAAGTTTATAGAATAATGAGTTTACAAACAATAATGGATAACAAAGCGGAAGCAATATAACCTAAAGATAATAAATACTCATAAGTGTAACTCATTTACATATTACAAATCCCAAGGGTTCCTTGATATAGAATTATGTAAATATAAATAAATTTACTAAGTACACTAACCATTCAAATCTTCTACATAATAAAATACAAGTACATCATCTCATAAAAGAATATCCAAATACAACTGAACCATAATGTATGTTGGAGATTTTCCAGCAAGCCAGTACTGATTGTATGTTTGTCATTGATGACAACATATGGTAAGCAGTATGCATGGAAGACTCACACAGTGAGCTTTTAGTATATGTAGCATGTACATGTTATCAGCATGATATCATGGATGCAGAGGTTAATTGTTAGTACAAACAGTTATGTAGCAGCTTGTGTCAGCAGTGTTCTTGACAGGGTTACATATAGTGTTCTATGAGTAATTGTCCGTACAATTATCATGGAGCCTTGTGCATTTGGATATGTGATGGGGACATGTTAATGTTGTTACATTCATGGACATAGAGTTTGATGTGTAGTAGAAGTGAAGTTATGTAGTCACTATTCACCAGTTGCAATTTCTTGTGTTTATCCAGAAGAACCGACAAAGATTATATTGGTATAGGAGTTGTGCCTATCATTTTGGTATGCATTCTTAGATTAGTGATTGGAGAAGAGTTAAGAATTTTTGGTTAAGAGTGCATGATGTAATTTAGCTTGAGGAGAAAGTATCAGTTAATTTGGTAGAGCCGACAATGTGGAGCATGCGTCTACACTTATTGATTTGGACAGGTCCTAGAGTTTGTGTTGCGTGCTTAGTAGAGCCGACAGAGATGTAATTGGAGTGTTATTGTTTCTCTAATATGATTTCAAGGTGGTTCTGACAGGCCAATTTGATCATATCATTTAGAGGAAAGATACTTATAGCCAGTCATTTGTGATCGCTGGGAGTGTGGCATGGAGATGAAAGAGAAGATCAAAGCAGAGAGTGTGAAGTATTTTTCCATCAAGAAGAGGTCTATGTGACAGAGAAGATATAGTGTGCTATTAATTAGAATTGATCAAGATAGCAGGTCTACCTCGCAGTTCACCAAGATCTAGATATAGTATGTACCTATTTTTCAGAAGGTTGCAACCTTCACCCCTTTGAGCAGTGAGTTCTCAAACAATGCATCCTCACCCATAATAGGGTCAATAATAAAAGAATCCTAAGAGGGTCTGACCTTTGACCATGTCACTGTACTTATTGCATTGTAAAGATCAACTCCTAACAGGGTTGTAAGATCTTCTAACAAGGATCATTATACACTAGTGTAGTTTATTAGTGGGTGTTAATTCCCACTGAGGTTTTTACCTATTTGGGTTTCCCCATAACCAAAATATTGGTGTTGTGTTCAAGTGTTCTTTCATTTTGTTTATTCTTAAAGTTTAAGTATACTTAATTGGATAAAGAATTGACACTTATAGATAATTGATTCACCCCCCCCCCCCCTCTCAGTTATCTCTTGGGACTATTCCTAACAATGTATACATGATAAACCACTTCTATTGCACAAGTCACAAGTATGTAAATATAATCTAAGTACAAAGTACAATATAATAAAAGAAAGATGAGAGTAAGTCTCCAATGATAAACAAGGAGATGCAATTACTACAAGGATCATCCAACATTGGTACAAGGACATCAAAATCTCAAATGGTAAAAGAATCACTACCACCTGACCACATGGAACCAAAATTCCACTCCCACCATGCTGAGGAGATAACAATAGACCCCACTCAAATATCAAACCCCAAAATCCAACACAATACAACACCTAGGCAACGGACCCTGAAATCTCTCTATCTCAAAGAGGTACAACACCAAAAACAAGATAAATATATTCAACCAGAGGCAACAAACACACATAGGAAACCCAAGATGCATAAATGGAAGTGTCATCACATGATTAAAATCTAGAGTTACCCTAGAAATCTCTCTAGACCTCAGCCCCCTAGTGACTCTATGCGGTATCAGTAACCTCTCATGTAGACAAGGCTACTAACTATGTCTCATCCACTCTATGCAGGTGACCAACATCTTCTCACAAACCATCCTAGCCTACACTAGCGCTCAAGTCATGGGTGAGAAACACAAACATCTTATTAATTCATTTTAAACTCTCAATGTATTTATGTTATCACTTTATTAAGTAACTTGCAAAGGATTCCCAGGTAGCCACTTCTAGCTCCGACACCTCCAAAACAAGACACTTCCCATCTATACACTTAGATAACCTACCCTAATGCTCCAATCAAATAACAAAGAGAAGACAAAACCAAAACCACAGAAGCTTCTCATAAATCATAAATCATGATAATCACCAAAGTAAAGTCATGAAGCATAGTAGAGAACAACATATCCTATACAAGGATCAAAAAGTCCATCTCAATATAAAAATTACCAAAGATCATCCATCCCCTAATTTATATCTAAATAAAATAATAGTAATTTTCATGGTCTTATATCACAAGACCAGTGATAATCAGAGCATCAATGACATCCATCTCCAAACATGAAGTAAAATAACCCATAAAGATAATCATCCAGAACATGGAACAATCATAGTAGAGAACATTAGGTGACCAAGTAAACCAAACTTAATTATAATAATGATCATCACCTTTTTGGTCAACTAAAATAAAGATTGAAACGTAATACAACATTTGAGATCACCCACAGATATCACAAAATCATAGATGATCCAATCGAGACTTCAAAATGGTTATAATGATTCTCCACATAAATCAAAGATCAACAAAAAACACTTCAAAGCCTTTGGTATCATTTCCCTAAAAGCCAACATAGATTTCACAATTACTACTATAAGCAAGACACGAAAATAAAGATGTAAACAAGTCATCTAAATAAATCAAATCAACTCCTAGGTCTATTTTTCCCATAATTGCATACCCATAATTTTCATGCCTATTTTATACATTAAAATATTTAAGATGAGAAAACTACAATTAATAATATCCCAATTAAAAATATAATTATTCTTAACTATTAATTAATAATTAACCTTACCCTTAAATATCAATTAATAATATAATTTTTTAATTAATATTCATAATTAAAATTAAATATTAACTAACTTAATAATAATAAAATTTTATTTAATTAAAATATATATATTTAAAATATCATATAAAATATATATATATATATATTATAAATTATAAAAAATAAATAAAGTGTTTGGGAAGTGGTGCAGGAGAACCTTAGGGTCTTCATTTGATCCTAGTCAATTTTGGCTTGTATGCAGTTCTAGCCAACCACCACGGTAATAAGGACTGATGATGAAGTCCCAAGTGTGATGTGATGTGTGTTTGTAGGTAAGAGTCTTTAAGGTCATGTCTTTGGTTTGATCTAGTACATTTTAGTGCTTAAGTCCTAGAAGAGTCAAAGTTGGTCAAACTTTGGCCAAGATCCCAAATTAAAGTAAAAGTTGTTATTTAGTGGTTTTTAAGTTTGTTAGGATCCAAGGAATTGATTTTGGGTCGAGTTGAGCAAGTTAGGATAGAAGAAAGTCAATTTTGCAAAAGTTGTAAAACAAATTGCTCATGACAACTTTGCAACTTTGCAAAGTTGTCATGATAACATTTCCTAAAATATTGGAAAAGGATTTAATGAAGTCCAAATCTTGACCTTCAGGTCTGAGCACATGGAGATGACCTATATAGGGTTAGACAAACCCTAATCGAGGGGTTGGTTGTCAGATTGTACAGATTGATTAGTGAGGAGCATTGAATTCTATGTGGGAGAACTACTTTTGAGCCATTATCCAATCTTAATGGATTGAGTGGACTACTATAATGCATTGAAGTTTTAGAGTTTGTTATGTAATTAAAGTTTGTGGAATCATTTTGGAAGTTTGAAGCATTTCTTTGTCATTTTGTAAATTCTTTAGATTTTCCTAGTTCGTTGTCCTGAACAGTGCTTGCCATGTAAATATGGCTCCTTCTTGAGTTCACATAGTTGAATCACCATGGCCACTTGGAATCAAGGAGGGAACATTGTAAGTAGTGTAAATATGTCTTTAGGGTTCTTTTTGTGTAGGGGAACTATTATTGCAAGCAGGCCCTAGGCGAGTACAGAGGTATCTAGCTAGGAGAATGCACTATTGCAGAGGCAAGAAGCCTTGTTTAATGGATTGGTTTGTGCCAATCAAGAGTGGAAGAGTGTAGGGTCATATATTAACACTATTATTGAGGAGAGAAGTAGAGGATTCCATCAAAGCATGTGTTGAAAGAAAAGAAAACAAACCAATCTATATGCCCTAAAAACCCTTAAAAATAGGGGTTTGTTGAAAGTCCTATGTACGGACACTTTGGAGACCTAAGACCTAGAAAATCTTGAAGCATAGGAAGTCCTTAGGAAGAATCCATGACCAATTTAGAGGATTGTTAAGGGAAGTTTGGATTAATTCCAAGAACCCAAGTTTTAGGAGGCCTAATTGGGCTAAAAAGGCTACAAGGCCTAGAAACTAGGAAAGCATGAGCCCGATGGGAAATCTTTGAAAGAACCCATCAAAATGGGTCTGAATGGATTGAAAATGAAGGGGGAGTAGAGGTAACACCTATTCCTATTGCCAATAATGGTTTGGAGCATAGTTTCTTTGGTTGAGCCTATGATGACTATTGCCTAAAATTTCCTATCTATTCAATTTTGGTCATAGGCTGGATTCTATCCAGGGTCTACATTTTAACCCTATTGAACCTTGAGAAATTTTCATGGTCTTATATCTTTTCTTCTGGTATCTACAACTATCCAAACTCTGGTTTGCAGGTTTTTATTTGAAAAAGTGACTATTATAGCAAGAAACCCTCAAAACCCTATGGCCTATTCTAATTTGCCATTACCTTTTTCAGCCACTTAAGTCTCCATTTCCCATGTGCGCTTTATAAGCTCAGCCTAGTCGCAAGATCTCTAAAACCTGGTGGAATATTCCTTTATTTCTCTTGATTTCATGACTACCCTTTGTTCGGAAGATCTCCCAGTCAGAAGGCATATTTCATTTTCATTCTGTGACTTGGTGATGGTTCCTTCAGTCGGGTAATCGCTTAACATAATCCAAGGTCACCAATCCTTTTAGCGACTAAGTGACTATGTTCGTGAGATCTCCTATTCCTAGTAGTTAAGTGATTAGCATCCTGTGATCTGGTGAGTGGTTAAGGTTTTGTTTGGCGGTCTCAATGCTTAGGAGGCAGAAGCGACAAATGAAAATGTGACACATGGTAGGGCTTGGCCCGATTTATTAAAACCCTAAGCATCCTTGATTAACAGGGTTAATCTTTTGATCTGACAGTTGTCACATGTTCATAAGACTTAATCTTCCCCCTTGTGATCATGCGACGATTGTTGATCTTCATTCCAACACATCGCCTCTATCGTAGTGGGTCCGCTGTCAGTTATTGTCGAGGTGTTTGATCCTGATTGGTCGCAAAGTTATGATGTGGAGCCATGTCAGAGAAGGCCCAGTGTGCTATCTTAACTTTTGATTTGACGGTTGTCTTATGATCTGATGGAATATTCTGAGCCCATGTGATCATACGCCAGCCGTTGATTTTACTTTATTGCTAGGGCTTTGTCTGGTGGGTCCTCGTGTTCTGACATGCTCGCGTTTCATTGGCTGGCTGGATGATGATAGGGATTTGTCAGTGGGACCATTGTCAGAAGATCTACAGGGGCACCAGCTTGATGAAGATCTATGGTTGTCTTATAATCGCATGGAATCTTCTGAGCTTTTGTGATTAGGAGACTATCATTCGATCTTCCAAGTGTTCAAGCCGATGTCAGGTGGGTCCATCTGACATGCTAAATCTTATTGGTTGCTAGGTAATATAGTTGGCATTTGTCAGTGGGTCCACATTTCTTAAGTGAGGTGGCAAAAAATATAAGATCTACGGCTGGCACATGATCTGAAGGAATCTTCTGAGGCCATGAGATCATGCGACAATCGTCGATTGGGTATCAGGCCATGAAGGAAAGCAGAGTGGGTTCTATGCCAGATAGATCTAAGGTGTTTGTAGTTGACCAATAATATCATGATAAGTGGCAGGATGGGCCCAAGATTTCTCTTTAGTCCGGCAATCGCTCAATTGGGAAGAATATCCTGAAGACTTCAAGCGATTCAACAACTATCAAAGTGGAATCAATGCTAGTCGCGTATTTGCCAAATGAGTTAGAGTTAAGAATATAAGCGATGCCCAGGTAAGATAGAAGATCTGATGACCACATTTTAAAGGATAGATCAAATTTGAATATCAGTCATTGAAGAAAACTTAGCGCCACTTGTGACCGTTTAATCAATTTTAAAATTCAAATATCAAAGAGTACCAGATTTGAATAGTTATGGTGAGCCTAAGTTGCAGAGAGGTAGATAGATCAAGGTAGCTTGTCTGCAAGTAGATACAATACAAAGATGGACACACAAAATTATATCTGATCAGTTGGGATATTTTCATGGGTATTTATGATCAGAATTGATAGAATTAGGGTTTCTATTATTTTATGACAATCTGTAAACCCTAATTAGGTTTTGACTCCTACTTGCATGCAATCAAGGAGATGTATATAATGTTTTTTGGAGCTTTTGAAGCTTAGAGTTTACATTTGTAAAAGGAGAGATTTTCTTTCTAAGGATTTATTTGAGACATTCTTTCTGCCCTCTAGCTTCTGCATCTTATAACCTTTCATTGATGTTTAGATATTGAAAAGGTATTTTGTGACATTCTTTCTGTCCCTATACCTTCTTGTCTAAATTTTCTCTTATTGAGTTAAGTATATGTATGTTTCAGTGATATCTTAGGGTTCTTGATCCCTCTTTCTTTTTGCAATTCATGTGTATTCTTGTGGGTGATTTGATTTGAATGATCTTGTGGGTATACTTCAACCCCCTGACAATCTGTCTCATTCCTATACCTATTTGCAGAAGTGGATGTTTGTTTGCAGGTTATAGATTGTGTCCAATTCTTAAGAATGCTATTGTTTATGAAATTCTCTCTTTCCCTGAATAGCCTCTTTCTATTGCAGACCCTTCTATGAAATATTGATGCAAACCTATTCAGTGAGTTGTGATCTCCTAGACCTGAATTTGTGTACTGATTTCATCCTCCATACTGTAATTCATACCATCATTTCGGTGTATCACCTAGTAGGGTAGTTTGCTTTCAGTTATTTCCCTTTCATGCATTCCTTCTATCCCTTTTCCCCTCAAGAATTTACTTTCCTTTCAAGAAGCAAATTCCTAGAACCTAGAGGTCTCATCTTAGTTAGCATAGGTCCCACAACCTGGAGATGATTCCCATGTTATACTAGGTTATCAAGACCAAGAGAGCTTGAAACAAGGGTGCAAACCTAGTGTATAACAATGACTCAGTGGAGTTAAGAAGGAATTGAAGAGTGTTTGAAGTTGGTGGAGAGATTTTGAGGAAAGAGGGAACCATAGGAGAGTTCTCTGATTAGGGTATAGATAAGTACCCTAGGAAGATCCAAGAGAAGGTCTTGAGAAGAAAAAGAAAGCTCTAGAGAAGGAAATATCCCCATCAAAGTGGTATCAGAGCCATTGAAGGCTTGGAAAGTGCATTGTGTATGTCATAAATTAGTGAGTCTATTGGAAACAATACCATGGTGACCAATGGCGAATTGGCAAGAGAAGTGGTTGATCAAAAGGAGAGAAACAAGATTCTTGAAGAGACTGTAGAAGATTTGAAGGATAAGCTTGAAGAAGTTCTAGAGGCAGTTGATAAGATGAAATAAAAGTTGGAAGTTGAAGATGATAAAGGAAAAGCAGTGGATGAGGATGACTACATTCCAGAACCAGATCCTTCAATGCAGGAGGAACCATTCCTTAAAGCCATTAAGGTATTGGGAAGCAAAGCACTTGAGGGGATACCTATGTTCACTAGAAAGATGGATTTAGAGTTAGTCATGGAGGGATTGAAGGGATGGAGAATCATTTTGACTATAAAGGTGTCACAGAGGTACAAAGGGTGAAGGTTTCCAAGTCAAGACTCAGAGGAATAGCTGATGCAAGGGCATTATCAGTTCCTAAAGATTCTTGCAGTCTCGGTAACTATCTGGTGGAGTTTAGTTACTTGGCTATTGATCTTGGTAGAAGACTGGATTTTCTCGGTATTTGGTGATAGTGCTCGGTCAAAGTTTGTTTTCCTTCATTGATGGAGCTTGGTTGTATTGGTGGTGATTCTCAGTTGGAAGTTTTGGTGGATCTCGGTGGATGGTGGTCACTTGGTGACTAGGTGTTTTGTTGATCGGTGCTCGGTTACCAATGAAATCTCAGTGTTTATGTATGTTGCTGATCGCTAAAGTGGCTTAGTCACTAGAGGACTCCATTGCTAAAGGAAGCTCAGTCATGGAAGGAGATTCAACATTTATGGTGTTCGATAATGCTTGTGGAGCTCGGTTGGTATGTTTGTGTGGTATATTTCCTTGCACTTGGTAGTTTGGCTTATCGATGGTTATTCTTAGAGATTTGGGAGGCTGACTTGGTGCATTTATTATTGGTAGATGATGTCACATTCTTCTATGTGGATTTGGAGGCTGACATGGAGAATTTAATTATTGTAAGGTTGTTTGAGAGCTGACTTGTATTGCATTTAATATTTGTATGTAGTAGAAGTTGACTTGGCTTGGGAGTTTTTTTTTTTTACTAGGCTGACTTGTGGCTTAGTTGATTATAAGTAAAGGGTTTGGGGTAGAGTTGTAGGCAAGATGATTTGGAGGATAATCATAGTATGAATTGAGAAGTATCATCTGGGATTAGCAGAACTAGTAGCTTGTGAGCTTGGGAGCAAGAAGATTGCTTGGTGGTTGAGTGCACAAGTTTAGATCTTGTTGGAATTCCCATTAGAGTCTTCCTATTGCAAATTTGACTAGCTAGGGTTAGTTTGGAGTTGGATCGTGAAAGATCTTGCAAAACTATTCCTTTCTTTGTAATTGGCCATAACCAGGAAGGCCTTACAGCCTGACCCATTGCATGTAATCAGTTAGTTGATGAATAAAGGTTTTAGATTTGGTAAATCTATGTTGTGTTCTTTCCATTGCATGGTTTTTGTTGTTGGCTGCCAGTTTGGACAATCCTTAATTAGATCCTCTGACCTAGACTGCGTCAGGTGGTATTATAGATGAGTTGGTCTTGTTTGGGGAAAGGTTGGCGAAGAGATTGTGTGCAATCTGAGTTGTAGATCCATGTTACTGAACTTGTGAAATCATGGCCTAGTTGTTCATGAGAGGTGGTAGGTTGTGATCTGACTTGCATACAACTCAGAGGTTGTCACAAGGTGGTCAGTGTTGGGTTTATTGCAGAGGGTTTTCAAAGATCTTTGGAGATGTCTCCTAGAAGATTGGACCTTGGTGCGATTGCAGATCTCTATGATGTGGTGGAAGTGAAGATTTCTAAAAGGTTTTCTCAGTGGGAAACTGATTTGTTGAGCTAGGTTGATAACCTTGTGAAGGAAAGTGTTGATGAGCTTTATAGAGCTTACCAGAGTTGGAGTATTCTGATCTAAAAGAAAGTTGTCTGGCCAGTTCGTAGACTAGTCCGAGAGAGAAGACATCTTAACAAGGTTTCTTGTGACAATATAGAGGTTGTAGAGATATGCAATCTTGGTTTTTGTGACCAGTTTGTGGACTCTGGTATGAAACCTATAGAGCAACTTGTGATTGTTTTTGAGTTACTTGTGCTTATCGACACTGTGGTTGACCTTGTTAAGGATGGTGAGGAGATTTATTTTCATGTTCAGTCAGTTGTGTCTGACATGGAGATTGCAGAGCATCTGGTTAGGTTTGATCAAGTTGTTGTTCGTGAAGAGTTACCTGTTGTTGAACACCTTTATGATGATGGTGTTACCAACTTGCTTTTGTTCGGTGTTGAGGTGTAGATGTTGTTTTTTGGTTGCGGACTTGAGTTACTAGTTGATAGTGATAAGTCTTGTGATGAGATTCTGAGATGGGATTTTGACTTGATACTTGGTGATGGGTTGAAGGCTCAATTTTTTCTGTATGTTGAGCATATTGACTGGTTGGTTGTAGATCAGTTAAGGAGGGCTTGGCTGATGAACTTGTTCATTTTCCTTGTTTCATGTATTAGCAAACCTTGTGTGAAGATGAAGTGGAATTTTGTTTCTCTTGTAGGAGAAAAGTGTGGAGCACACTTTCTTAGTTACCCCGAGTGTCTGATGTAGGGGCATCCTCAGTTCCTAAAGATTCTTGCAATCTCGGTAACTATCTGGTGGAGTTCGGTTACTTGGCTTTGATCTCGGTAGAAGACTAGAGTTTCTCAGTCTTTGGTGATAGTTCTCGGTCAAAGTTTTTTTTGCTTCACCAATGGAGCTCAATGGTATTAGTGGTGATTCTCGAATGGAAGTTTTGGTGGATCTCGATGGATGGTGGTCACTTGGTGACTAGGTTTTTTGTTGTTTAGTGCTCGGTTACCGATGGGGTCTTAGTGTTTATGTTTGTTGCTTGATCGTTGAAGTGGCTCAGTCACTAGAGGACTTTATCGCTGAAGGAAGCTCGGTCATGGAAGGAGACTCGACATTTCTAGTGCTCGGCAATGCTTATGGAGCTCGGTTGGTATGTTTGCGCAGTATATTTCCTGGCACTTGGTAGTTTGGCTCACCGATGATTGTTCTTGGAGATTTGGGAGGCTAAATCCATGCATTTATTATTGGTAGCTAATGTCACATTCTTCTATGTGGATCTAGAGGCTGACATGGAGAATTTAATTATTGTAAGGCTATTTGAGAGCTGACTTGTATTGCATTTAATATTTGTGTAGTAGAAGCTGACTTGGCTTGGGAGTTATTTGTTTCTACTAGGCTAACTTGTGGCTTAGTTGAGTATAAGTATAGGGTCTGGGGAAAAGTTGTAGGTAGGATGATTTAGAGGATAATCGTAGTATGACTTGAGAAGGATCGTCTAGGATTAGCAGAGCTAGTAGCTTGTGATCTTGGGAGCAAGAAGATTATTTGGTGGCTGAGTGCACAAGTTTAGATCTTGTTGGGATTCCTATTAGAGGCTTCCTATTGCAAATTTGACTACCTAGGGTTAGTTTGGAGTTGGATCGTGAAGGATCTTGCATAACTATTACTTGATTTGTAATTGGTTGTAACCAAGAAGGCCTTACAACCTGACACATTGCATGTAATCAATTAGTTGATGAATAAAGGTTTCAAATTTGGTAAATTCATGTTGTGTTCTTTCCACTACATGGTTTTTATTGTTGGCTGCTAGTTTGGACAATTCTTAATTGGATCCTCTAACCTGGACTGTGTCACTAGCTCTAACATGGTGGAAGTTCCTTAAAGAAGAGAGGGAAAAAGGGGAAAATACCAATAGCTAATTGGAGGGCTATGGTAACAAATATTATGGATAAATACCTACCAGAGGATCATGAGAACCAAATGCACAAGAAGAGACAAAATATTAGACAAAAATAAATGGATGTGGCCTCTTACACTGAGGAGTTTCAAAAACTTTGCTTAAGGTCTAAATTCCAAGAAGAAGAGAGTATTCGAGTGGCTAGCTATTTGGGTGGTTTAAGATGGAGCATCCAAGAGGAGATCAGTTTGTGGAATCCTACTACTATTCACAAGTGCTTCTAATTGGCACTTAGAGTGGAAGAGAGAAACAAGAAGAAGCAAGGCTCTACTTCTAGGAGTAGGGGAAGAGCAAGAGACTCCAGAGGAGGACATAGAGGAGGTTCTACTGGTAGAAGTAATGAATCCAGGGGTCAAGGAGACTCCAAACTAATTGAACAAACTAGTGAACCAAGAAATAGGGGAAACTATGGCAGAGGAAGAAGTTTTTATAGTGGTGGCAAAGGTAGGACAAGTGGTTTTGGGAGAAGCTCACATTTTGCTTCAATGAAATGCTATAATTGTGGATAGTTGGGTCACCTTGCTTATAGGTGTCCAAATAAACCATCATCTTCAAAAGGAGAAAAAAAGATTGAATATGTACAAGAAGAAGAAGATTTCACTAAACACCCTAAGGTAGGTCTTGATTCAGAGAAAGGAGAAAGTATAATGCTTAGGATGATCTTGATCAAAGAACCTAACAAGGATGGACACAAAGAAAGGAGAGAACTCTTTAGAGTCAAGTGAAAAATTCATGGCAAGGTGTGTAGGGTCATAATATACTCAAGGTCCATTGATAATGTGATCTCACTAGAGGAGACAGTGTAGAAGTTGAAACTGAACAAGATACCACATGTTTATCCTTACAAAGTGACTTGGTTGAACAAAGGGAAAAATATACTTGTCAATGAACAAGTGTGGGTTGAATTCACTATTGGTAAGTATCAAGGTAAGATACTTTGTGATGTGCTACCAATGGATGTTTTTCATCTGTTTCTTGGAAGACCATGGTAGTATGATAGATAAGTAGTCCACCATGGCAAGGAGAACAAGTATTCAGTCAAGAATGATGGAGTCACATATAAGATACAGTCATTGATAGAGGAAGAGTCAGGGAAAGATATGGACTCCAATACACTCCTAATGAGTGGAAAATAATTCTAACATGACATAAAACAAGAAGAAGGGGTTAGTTATGCAGTATTAGTGAAGCCAAAGGAGGAATAGTCACCTAAACAAGCCCCTATGCCTGCAGAAGTTATCAACTTCTAGACCAGTTTAAGGACATTATTTGTGATAGGACACTAGCCACCTTAGCTCCACAAAGAGCTATCGATCATCACATTGATTTTTTCCAGGGGCATCTTTTCCTAATAAGGTTGCTTACAAAATGACACCTGAGAAAAACAAGGAGATTACAAGGCAATTGCAGGAGCTATTAGATCAAGGCTTGATTAGAAAAAGTATAAGCCCATGTGTTGTACCAGTTGTCCTAGCACCCTAAAGGAGGCACATGGAGGATGTGCACTGACTCAAGAGAAATAAACAAGATAACCATTAGGTATAGATTCCCTATCCCTAGGATAGAAGACCTAATGGATTTTTTAGGGGGTGCCAAATGCTATTCTAAGATTAATCTTAAGAGTGGGTACTATCAAATTAGAATGAAAGATGGGGATGAGTGGAAATATTCTTTCCAAACCACAAAGGGTCTCTATGAGTGGCTAGCAATGTCATTTAGCCTCACAAATGCACCTAGCACCTTCATGAGGGTTATGAATGAGGTCTTAAAGGACTACATAGGTGTGTTTGTAGTAGTGTACCTAGATGTCATCTCAGTCTTTAGCAAGACAAAGAAAGAACATATGAAGCATCTAGAGATTGTGCTAAGGAGACTACAAGAAGAGAAGTTGACCATTAACCTTGAGAAGAGTGAGTTCATGAAACAAGATCTTTTCTACTTAGGTTTTGTAGTTTTATAAGGGGATCTCAAAATGGACAAAAACAAAGTGGAAGCAATCCTAAGTTGGCCTACTCCTAGGATAGGGACATAAGTAAGAAGTTTCCATGGGTTAGCACAATTCTATAGGAAGTTTGTGAGGAGATTTAGTGAGATATGTGCACCCATCTTAGAGACTATAAAAGGAGGAGTCAAGACCAAGTTCATATGGACCAAAGAAGCTAATGAGGCATTTGAAAGATTGAAGAAAAAAGTGGTGACACAACCCATCCTAGTTCTCCCAAGCTTTGACAAATTCTTCATTGTAGAATGTGATGCCAGTAATGTAGCAGTGAGTGCAGTCCTAAGCCAAGAAGGGAGGCTAGTAGCTTTATTTAGTGAAAGGCTAAATGAAGAAAAGTCTAGATACTCATCCTATGATTTGGAGATTTATGCATTGGTTCAAGCTCTTAAGAAGTGGAGGCACTATCTATTGCCTAAGGAGTTTATTGTATACACAAAAAACCAAGATCTAAGTTACATCAACACCCAAGAAAAGCTCAGTTTGAGACAGATTAAGTGGATGGAATTTCTACAATCCTACACCTTCACAATCAAACATAAGAAGGGAGTCAAAAATAAGGTGGTGGATGCACTTAGCAGAAGGTTGCTCGCTATCCAAGAGATACAATTGTAGAGCATAGGAGTTGAAGGATTCAAGGATCTATATGAAGGGGATACATATTTCTCAGAGATATACAAGGTATGCACTGATTTTGATAACCATTTCCATAGTGAGTATGCTGACTATACATTGTAGAATGGTCGATTGTTTAAGGGTAAACAACTATGTGTTCTAGGGGGTTCCATGAGGGAGAACCTCATCCAAGAGAAGCACAATGGAAGTTTGAGTGGGAACTTTGGGTTGAACAAGATCCTAGACCTGGTAGAAAGGTTTTATTATTGGCCTAAGATGTAGAAGGATGTAAGGAGGTATGTTGAGCAATGTGGAGTATGTTAGAAGACAAAGGGGACATCATCAAATTTAGACCTCTATCAACCATTTCCCTTCCCAAATAGACCTTGGGAGTGCATAAGCATGGACTTTATAGTGGGGGTACCTAGAACACCTACTAGTTTGGATAGTGTATTTTTGGTAGTGGACAAATTTAGTAAAATGAGTAATTTTATCCCTTGTAAAATAACTCATGATTCTAGTCATATTGCCCATCTTTTCTTTAAGGAAATAGTGAGGATACATGGGTTGCCAACCAGTATAGTCTTAGATAGGGATGTAAAATTTATGGGGCACTTTTGGAAGACACTATGGAGGAGATTAGGAACCAATTTGGCACATAGCTCTACCTATCATCCTCAAAAAAATGGACAAAAGAGGTAATTAATAGAGTTTTTGGTAATTTGCTAAGGTGTCTAACTAAGGAGTATGGGCAAGGATGGGAACACGTCATTCCTATGGTGGAGTTTACCTATAATGACAGTACAAACAAGACTATTGGCAAGAGTCTATTTGAAATTGTGTATGGATTACATCCAAGAGGTGTACTTGAACTCAGAGACTTAAAAGACCATGAAGGGATCTATGGGCATGCTGATGATTTTTCTTAGTTGATGAGAGAGGTCCATGAGCAAGTGAAGAAAATACTAGTGGAGGCAAATCAAAAGCTTAAAGCTAAGAAGGATGAAGGGAGAAGAGACCTATAGTTTGAAGTAGGAGACTTGGTGATGGTATTCTTGAACAAAGATAGACTACAAAAGGGCATACCAAGCAAGCTTTAGATGAAGAGGATTGGACCATGTAAGGTGTTGGCTAAATATGGCCCCAATGCCTACAAAGTGGATTTACCCAAGGAGATGTCTATTTGTCCTATTTTCAATGTGAAGGACCTAATCAAATACAAAGGACTAGAAGTTAAGGAGTAGGATTACAGTACAAACACAGTAAAGGATGTGGAAGAACTTAGTGTACCTATCCAAGCTAAGCCACAAGTTGAAAAGATTCAAGATACAATAATAAAGAAGAAGACTAGGCACACAATATATATGGAGCACTTAGTGAAATGGAAGCACCAACCTAAATTAGAGCCTACTTGGATAGAAAAGGGTGAATTAAAGAAACATGGTATCAGTGTGGAGTTCATCACACCTCAGGTACCCTAACTTTCTTGTTACAGGGGGAGGATGGTGCATGAGCACCTTAGGGTCTTTATTTGATCCTAGTCAATTTTGGCTTGTAGGTGGCACTAGCCAACCATCAGGTTAATAAGGGCTGATGATAAAGTCCCAATTGTGATATGATGTGTGTTTGTATGTAAGAGTCTTTAAGGTCATGTCTTTGGTTTGATCCAATAGGTTCTAGTGCTTAAGTCCTACAAGAGTCAATGTTGGTCAAACTTTGGCCAAGATCCCAAATTAAAGGAAAAGTTTCTATTTAGTGGTTTTTAAGTGTTTTAGGATCCAAGGAATTGATTTTGGGTCGAGTTGAGCAAGTTAGGATAGAAGAAAATCAATTTTGCAAAAGATGTAAAAAAAATTGCTCATGACAACTTTGCAAAGTTGCCATGACAACATTTCCTAAAATGTTGGAAAAGGCTTTAATGAGGTCCAAATCCCAACCTTAGGGTCTGAGCATGTGGGGATGACCTATATAGGGTTAGACAAACCCTAATCTAGGGGTTGGTTGTTAGACTATATGGATTGATTAGCAAGGAGCACTGAATTATATGTGGGAGAACTACTTTTGAGCCATCATCCAATCTCAATGGATTGATTGGACTACTATAATGCACTGAAGCTTTAGAGCCTATTATTTAATTAAATTTTTTGGAATCATTTTGGAAGTTTGAATCATTTCTTTGTCATTTTGTAAATTCTTTAGATTTTCCTGGTTCGCTGTCCTAAACAGTGCTTACCATGTAAATATGGCTCCTTCTTGAGTTCCTGTGGTTGAATCTCCATGGACACTTGGAATCAAGGAGGGAAAATTTTAAGTAGTGTAAATATGTCTTTAGGGTTATTTTTTTGAAGGGGAACTATTATTGCAAGCAAGCCCTAGGTGAGTACAAAGGTATTCGGCTAGGAGACTGCACTGTTGTAGAGGCAAGAAGCCTTGTTTAATGGATTGGTTTGTGCCAATTAAGAGTAGAAGAATGTAGGGGCATGTGTTAAGACTATGTATGCTAGGAGAGAAGAAGAGGATTCCATCATATCATGTGTTGAAAGCAAAGAAGATAGACCGGTCTACATGCCCTAAAAACCCTTAAAAATAGGGGTTTGCTGAAAGTCCTATGTACACACACTTTGGAGACCTAAGACCTAGAAAATATTGAAGCCTAGGAAGTCTTTAGGAATAATCCACAATCAATTTGGAGGATTTTTAAGGGAATTTTGGAGTAATTCCAAGAACCCAAGTTTTAGGAGGCCTAATTGGGCTAAAAAGGCTACAAGGCCTAGAAATTAGGAAAGCATGAACCCGATGGGAAATCTTTGAAAGAATCCATCAAAATGGGTCAGAATGGATTGAAAATGAAAGGGTAATAGAGTGAACACTTATTCCTATTACCAAGAATAGTTTGGAGCATAGTTTATTTAGTTGAGCCTATGATGACTCAGTGGAGTTGAGAAGGAATTGAAGAGTGTTTGAAGTTGGTAGAGAGATTTTGAGGAAAGAGGGAACCATAGGAGAGTTCTTTGATTAGGGTAGAGATAAGTACCCTAGGAAGATCCAAGTGAAGGTCTGAGAGGAGAAAGAAAGCTTTGGAGAAGGAAATATCCCCATCAAGAAGGGGGGAAACATAGGCCCATCCTCCCGCTATCATAACCAGCTAGGATTGCCACTGGTAGCCTAGCTTCTACGAAAGGCTTCGGCCACTGTAGGCAGCTATGCTATCAAGGGGCGGGGGAAAGAATACACTTGCCTCCCCTTTTAATATATATATATTTTATAATTTTTTTGTTATATATATATATATAAATCTCTATTAGAGATTTTCTTTGATACAAAACAACAAGCCTTTTTTTCAAATTTTATTTATTTATTTATTTTTAGAAGAACATCCATATATATACACGTATATTTATACACACACGCACACACACACACACACACACACACACACACATATATATATAAACATATATACATGTATATATGTATATATATTTTTTCCATAGGATTAATCAATGAGAAATTTAATGGTTGCTTCCTACCAGGGAGCAAAACCTTCTTAGATCTATGAGGTAATTATAGCCATTTGCAAAATTATTTAAATATTTTATTTTGATTCAAACCCTAAGGTTTTCAACAAATTTTTTTTAACAAACCCTAACTGATTCAATACAAGATCTTTCTATAATGTTCTTAAAATACCAAGTATTCACAATACAAGATTTCTTCCAACAAAACTTTTAAAACTGAAATTTAAGAAAGACGAGAATTCCAAAACAAATATCAACAAAATCTGTCAGGGATGAAGCAAATAAATTTTCTTGAAAAAGAATCAGGTCTACGAGGGTTTTCAAATCCTACCTTAAACCACCAATTGATAGAAATGACAAAGAAAATCAAAACCATGAAAATTCCAAGCTTTTACAATTTCCTCCAATTCAACCTCAGAGCCAAAACCTGCAAATCTATGTAAAGAATAATAGCCAAAATCCTCCTAATAAAGGAAAACTAAGCAACCTAGGATTTTCCAAAACTCATGCAGAATCAAAAAAGAAGTCAACCTTAAATTGAGTAAAAATAATTTATTTAATTATTATTTCTTGTTTTTATCAATTCACTCAACTTGAATTTTAAAAGGTAAAGTTTTAATTTCTTAATAAAGTGTTTTCTAAATATGAAACTCAACATTAAAATCACTTAACTCCTTTGCATTTAAATATCAATTATTTTTAATTAAATTAAAATTCCTAACATATTTGTGTCCAGGGGGAAAATGGCATCAATAAGTCTAACAATGCAAGCTAGGTATATCAAGTTTAACACTTTCTCCCTAAGCCATCAATACAAGAGAAAGAGGGGCTTTTGAGCATAACTCTCAATACAACCTAGGTTAGATTAGAAAAACCCAAAGGTGATAAGGGATGCCCATGCCAAACCAAAATTATATCAAGGAAGTACACTAGCAAGGCCTCTTTCATGCAATGTAATTTGATTATAGATATATAATGAAAATGATAAAATTGAACTAATTGATTAAACAAAAAGTTTAAAATGAGCCTAGGAACCAAGTATATGCAATCAACCCAATTAAGATAAAAAACATATCTATTCTAACAAATGAAACAAATGATAAGGTACTTACCTTGAAATATGCAATGGAATATGGCTTTTTTCTCTGAAAATTGCAGATTTGAGACTATGGCGGGACTTCTGATTGCAGATTTACGATCACAACTGAAAACCCAGAAAATGCTATTTTTCTCAAACCTCCAAGAACAGGTCAACCTAGTGCAATATGTTCCAGACACTTTTCCAAGAAGTCACCGTGTTCCTAGGACACCGTAGCAAAGTTGACCTAACTTCTTCAAAAAGTCTTGGGGAGTAGATTCCAAATATGTGGTCACCAAATTGATAACTTACAACTCGATTAAAAAATTGGGTGTGTGTGTGTGTGTGTGGCTATAAAGGGGTTTACCTTAGTCAACCCCCCATTTTGGTGATTTCCACCTCCATGAATAGCCATGAGGAAAGATGTTGTGTGTGTATATAGTGCTCTTGAATCCTAGATTGTAGATCTAGAATGTAAAAGAGCTAGCAAATGCTAAGAATCTACTCTGAGTGAAACCCTAACATGTAAGTGTGCTTGTAAATGTAAATGTGTTCCAAATATGAAGAGACAAATATCAGATCTAAATATAGCACATAAACAATACCAAGCCCCCAAGGGTAAAGTACTCTAACCATATTCATGATCCCCTTACATTTCCATGATGTTATGTAACACTTGAATGCTTGAATTGAATAAATGTAATTGGAGGCCTCACTTTTCAATGAAAGAATTAGATTTAGCCCTTAGCTTCCACCTTTCAATTACTCTATGTTGGATTCAGGTGTCTACGTGCGCTTGTACCTTGCTTCTATTATCACCCATCATAAGGAAAATGAGGCATTGGATGTCTTTTTATAGTGAATTTTTGAAATTACTCCCACAGGAGCCGACTGTAGTGAGCAAGAAATAATGGAACTTTTAAAGTCGCACCTTAGAGGGTGTGACTGGGTCACAACCTTGGTTGTGACCAGTCTTACCCCCTAAGGGGTAGCGACCAATAGTGAGGAGGAGATGTGACTCCCCCTCCCACTCCCACTCTCATATATATATGCATGGAGAAAATGGTAAGGGGAGTAGAAAATAAACAAAGGGAAGAAACAAAAAATAACAGGGAGCATGGAAATACAAAACAATGAAGAGAGGGAAGGAATAAAGAGAAAGGCTTGCAATCGACAGTATTCAGTCTTCTAATTTTGTATATAATTAAATTTGAATAAAATGATTTTATTATTATTATTAATATATATATATATATATATATATATATATATATATATATATATATATATATATATATATATATATATATATATATATATATATATATATATATATATATATATATATATATATATATATATATATATATATATATATATATATATATATATATATATATATATATATATATATATATATATATATATATATATATATATATATATATATATATAGGCACACACACACACACACATTCAAATGATTTTATTTCTTTTATCTATAAAAATGTGTGTATGTGTGTGTGTGTGTATATATATATATATTGATTGATATATATTAAATATATATACATGTGTGCAATTAAGATTTATGAAATTATGTTATAGGCATTTTTTTGTGCTCTTGGATTTTTTATAAATCTCAATATATGAACATATAATTTACATTAATTTTGGTACATTTATATGTCCACCCCAAATTGATGATATGGAGACCATATAAAATGAATCTTATATTCATTAGAGATGGATCCCATATCTAGAGGGGACTAGAGGAGATTGTTATTGTTTCCCTAGTCTCGAAATTGTTATAATCTCACATAGGCAATATATATACTGATGCCAGTTGTATGCATATGCATAGGCTTGGATAACATTTATTGCTTCCAATAGGTTCTTATGGGAAGTTCTCTATGGGATGATGTTTTGATAGCCCAGTTGCTTAGAGTGGATCTTATATCCCTCAAGATGAGAATTGGGAATTCTGTGAAGCTTGACCTAGAGGCAACCTTAAGAATCAAATCCCCCCTTACTAACTTAGAGTAGCTTATGTGTCATGTAAATATTGTGTATTGTTTTTTGCTAACGTTGGTTTTGCAGGAAATTCTGAAAGGAGAATAAGAAGGGACATTATAGTGGTATCAACGCATAATCCTGCCATCATGTGGAAGATAGTTCATGCAAACATATAAACATAAGAAAGGCACAAATGCTATGGGTGAGAAATTAGCTAATGAATTAAGAAGTTTCATGGAGAAAACTAATGAGATATTTGAGTGCACCAATCAGTTAATCCTTCAAGCCATCCAAAACATGAGCAATAACAATAACCACAATGGCTGACCCACTTCTCCAATAGGAAGAGATATACATTCTAATCATTCTAAGAATGAGCCCTCAAATCAAGACTCCACCATGAGACCAACCATACCATCATTTCTTCCAAGAGAACAACCTTTCATAGGAGAGGAAGAACCATCTACTCACTCACTAGAGGAGATTTCCCAAATGTATGTTGGCTTCGAGCTAGAGATACAAAGACTTATTCCCTTTAAAGAATACTATGAAACCAAAACTTTAGCTAGCCATGGTCAGAAAAGAAATCATGGGGAAGGAGATATTAAAGCTAAGATAGGAAAATGTCCCTACCACACTTCAACGGGTCAGGGAAAGAAAAAGCTCAAGCTTGGGTTCAAAAACTAGATACTTACCTTTCCCTTATCCCTATGACTGAAGACAATGCCATTAAATTCACCATAATCCTTTTGACCGGAGAGGCCCAAAATTGGTGGCACCATGGCATCATCACCCTGGGACATAAAAGTATTAACACCTGTAGTGAATTCACTCAAACACTCATTAGTTGATTTGACCAAAGAGAACCAGAATGGTACTTCCAATAATTAACCCACCTCAAACAAATAGGAACTATTGAAGAATTTGCCAACAACTTTCATAGTCTATCAGTCATGGTTCTTGATATATCTCCAAAGAGAAGGGTCTATATGTTAATTGAAGGACACAAAAAACACCTCAAGATAAGGGTGAGACCCTTCGAACCCCAAACTCTTGAAGAGGCCATTAGGAAGGCAACAATGGCAAAATATGACACAACTAAGGAAAAACCAAGATGCCTTTTATCAAAAACACCAAATCAAGGAGAGGAACCCAAGAGAGATTAATCCAAGTGTTTTCTATGTCAACAAACATGGAGTAAGGACCATCGGTGCAAAGAGAAAGGAGAACTCATTGGGAAGGGATTGTGTTTCAAATGTAAAATGCAATGGACTAAAGGTCACCAATGCAAGAGAGGAAAAATAAACAACATGGAGGAAGCACTAAATGAAGGTCTGGCAAAGAGGGTTAGATTAGAAGACTTGAACATAAAACACTCACTGACCACTCTTAGTAAAAAGGAGGATACCCACTCAAGAAATTAAGGAATCAAACAATCATTGAACTCTTTGTAACATAGGAAACAGAGAAGAACCTCAAATTGCTTGAGGACAAGCAAATTGAAGATGGGGCAACTGTAATGTCCCTAAATTTAAACACCTGTGCTCTATAATTTGTATTAAAAATGTTGCCATTTTTTTATAAATTGAACATTATAACATTAAATCTATTTATATAATATTATATATATATATATTATACTATATTGTAGAATATATATTAAATATCATTATGATTAATTAAAACATTATTAATAATATATTAATTAAGATCAATATTATTAAATAATAACTATTAATAAACATTATTAAATTAGTGTTAATTAAATTAATAATAATAAACATGAAAAAATATAATATTATATATATTATATAATATATTAATAAAATATATACATATTATATAATACATATTATAATATATACATATTATATAATACATATTATACTTTATATATATATATTATAATATAAACTATAATATGTATTATGAAATAAAATTTTTAAAAAACAAGGGAGAAGGTTTAACACTGCAATCAAAGTCGCACCTTAGAGGGTGCGACTGGGTGTGACTAAGGGGTAGTGACCAGAAGTGCGGAGGGGACGTGACACCCCATCTCACTCCCATATATATATGCATAGAGAAAACAATAAGAAAGGGGAATAGAAAATAAAATAAAAAGGAAGAAACAAAAAATAATGGGGAACAGGGAAATACAAAACAATGAAGAGAGGGAAGCAATAAAGAGAAAGACTCACAGTCAACAGTATTTGGTCTTCCAATTTCGTATGTAATTAAATTTGAACAAATTTTTTTTATTAATTATATATATATATATATATATATATATATATATATATATATATATATATATATATATATATATATATATATATATATATATATATATATATATATATAAAAGATTGATTGATATATATTGATTGATTGATATTTTATTAATAATAACAAAAGTTGAGTACATAAGCGGCCTTCAAAGCCCAGATTTTACAAGTCCATCAGAAACACCCAAAAAACCGACTTGCCATAATCAAGAACATAAAAGAAATTTTTGACAACAACAAAATGTGACCACAACTATTTCAATAGCCTCAAAAAGGATAACACTCCCAATAAAAAACCTATACTATGGCCGAGAATACGTAGACACTACTTTTCCAGATTTACAATGCGTATTTTGATTACAAAAAAACTTCCATTAAAATTCTTTCCTAGTGTAATACCCCAAAAATGGGCTATAGGTTCATTAACCTCTATATCGACACATCGAACGAAATTGACATCAAAGTCCTAACCAAAGGCACATCTGCACATCATCGAATCCTAATTGATTATCTTAAATTCTGCATCGGGGAATAGTCCTAGTAATATTCCTAATCATCATAATTATCTTTAATTTAATGATTATTTGGCGATAAATCTTATTTATCCTAAAGTTTGATTAATTGAATATTCTAAATATTTAATTAATTAGATTTAATACTGCCACTTAATTATTTAATTGAATTTAATTCCATTATTCCTAATTATGATATTTAATTTTGACAATAAATCCAAAATCTTACAAATAATTGATTAAATATTTTATTTAATTAATTAAATCACTTTGTCAATTTTTAATATTGTAATTTTGAATAAAAGTTTGAAAAATGATTGATTAACCTATAAATCAATTGTTTTATTTTTCAAAATCAGTTAAGTTGGAAATAAATCACTTTATTTATTTATTAATTCATAATTATCCATGTGCACAATCAAAGAGCAGTTAAACTTCAAATCAGAAAATCAATGCAAGTTATTGACTTTTTGGAACTCAACATCATTTTTGAGTTTTAAAGTTGATCTAAACTTCTAATTTGAGTTAAAAAGCTATTTTTGCATGATTTGCATATTTTTGTGAATTAAATTATCTTTATTTAAAAATAACTCAAAAATCAAGTTGGGTTTATTTGAGTGATTTATGGCTTTCTTCCCATGCACCTCCAAAGCCCTAGATTTCTATAAAAACAAGGCTCAGCTCTTCATAATTCATCTCTCAAATCCACAGAATCTCATAATTTGCGAACTTATGCTAGTGAATTGCTATCTGGAAAATCGGAGCTTCTTTGTGAATCAACCACGTTTTGTGAGATCACTTTTATTTTCATTTTATTGTTAGATCATTTTAGCATATCAATTTCCATATTAGCATAGATTCATATCAGTTTTCATCATATCATTGCATCTAAAATCTAAAAAAATAGATTAATTGCAGTCATATTTCATATCAAGTTTTGCATTCAAATCCTTCATTTAGGTGTCGTCAAGGTCACTGATCTCGATAACAATCTGAGAACATCATACTTGCACCTATTAGAAGGCAGTAAATTGCCTGATTAGTTTAGCTTTCAATTCATTGCATGATTTCAATTTTTGCTAACCTCTAATGTTTTATTAAAGTGTTGTGTCTACAGATCAGGTACAAAATTCACACACACATTTCTGGTGCCCACCATGGGGCCACCCACCTTTACATGCTAGTTTTGATTTTTTTGGGGAGCTAAAACCCTAAAGTTTCAAATATTTAATTTTATCTCCCAAACAGATTGGAGTTTTGCTCTGAAAATTTTTTAAAAAGTTGGACACATATTAGGGAAGCTACAATAAAAAATTTAAAATTTTCTAAGATTTTTTGAATTTTTAATATTTTTTTCTTGAAATTCCAGAAAAAATCAATATCTGACGCAAATCAGCATATTTTTTGGAAATTTTTATATTTTCAGAAAGCTCTTTAAATTCTATAGGGGGTCCATTCTTTGTATTTTAAATTTGGACACACTATAATAGCTCAAATAGTCAATTTACAAAAACTAGTCTATTTTGGTAAAACGGGTCTCTAGGGCACAAATGAAGAGATTTTTCTAAAATTTTTACATTTTTGGAAATCTCTCTATTTTTTAGTAGGGGTCTCTATTCTAAATTTCTATTTTTGTGGCCAAAATCATATCAAAAAAATTATATCTTGTTGACTAGGTCAAATGTAGCAAAAAAAATAAAATTTTGTGATGGGTATGCACTTATTTTTTTTACATGGTTCAATGAATGATATGAGTTGTCATTTGGGTTAACTTATGGTTATTATTTCTGATAATAATTTATTTTTAGAGCTAACCCTAGGGTTTACATAAGTTGAAGATACGTTGCATATCTTGTTTGCTTGTTTTCTTATCAAAGAGTTTGTTGCTTGCTTGTGCAAGATTGCTTAACAAAGATAAAAATCAAGTAAATATCTACTAAGCGCATCATGAGGATCTCAAGTATTCTACTTATTCTAATAATATTTTGATTTGGACTTAAAATAAATCTCTTGTGTGTCTATCTTGAGTGCTTCTTTTCATGCTTTTGTTTTACACACTTGCATAATTGATACTAGGTTGTGACACCTTAGGTATTCATTTAAGCAGTCTTAGATACTTGTGATTGATCTAGATTGCTATCTTGGATTATTGGACTCGCTAATCCACTGGCCCCTCATTGCACCTTGTGCTTGCAATCTCAAAGCCATAAAGGGGAGGGGTCTAGAGGATAGAAGCGTTAATTGTTCCACCAGGCCAACCCTTTTGTACTTTTTAGAACTCACTTGTTTTCTAAGTTGTGGACTCATTTTTAGCTTGTGTGAGGGGTTAATTGTTCCACCTTGTGGACTCACCTCATATTCGCTTTAAGCGATAAGTGTTCCTCTTTCTGCTTTTGGGTACTTTTGGTAGATTTACTTTCAGAAATATATCTGTGCTCACATAGTAATTAGGCCCTATGAACATAATTTGTGATTCTTGAGAGATTGGATTCCTAGTGAAATCCTTCTTGACAACGAAATCCTTGTAGGTAGGGAGGATACTTAGTGAGTTTCACATTCTACTCGGTTAGTGCATCTTCTCTTATTGATCGATACATTCTCTCTCTGAAGAGGTTGATAGATCACGTGGGGTTAACATCACAGACCTTGGTGAAACAAACTTTGTCTTAGCGTGTTAGATTAATCCACTTGCTTTGTTTAGGTTAAAAGTGAAGAGGCGTCAAAAACCTTGGATCTAGAGCCAAGTCCCCTTGTGGTATCATACTATGAGTCACCTTTAGAGAGGGTTAACTATAGCAGACGATCCTTTCATAGGGAAAACTGCGTTGACGGAACCTCAAGCGGAAATAGCCATTTCAGACGTGGTAGTAACAACTGCTATATAAATGTCCTTGTGGAAGAAATCCTCATAGGTGTGGTTCATTGTTGGGTTGTCAGATCTCCCTAGTAGCTCCTGATTGATTTAATTCTCAGACTGTGTCAAAACCCTGGTGCGCCGAGATTGGAGTTCACCCCTTTGGATCATAAAAGTTGTAGATTCAAACCATTACTAAAAACCCTAGCGAGGCCAAATTTTTATTTTCTAGGGTATGTGTGCATTATTGCAAAACATTTTTGGAACATACACAATTAGCGCTTATGAGGATTAGAACAAATAAGTCACTTGATTGTTCATGCGCAAGGTTCCTTTTGCCCTTGTTCATTATTTTCAGACATGCTTGAAATCACTTGCTTGTTGTTTTGCATGCTTGTTTATCTATCTGGTTATTGAAAATGGACAAATCTATTACAATCCTCAAATCTGGACATTAAAATTTGTAAACAATCCAAATATGAAAACTCAAAATTTGCAAAATCTGAAGTAAAATTCTTTTCTGGAGTCAAAAGTCATCTCAAGAGGTCAGAAAGTCATACGAGTTTCTATCAAGTGTCGTTTCATTACTGCCCATCTGTCGTATGGTAAAGAACCCAGTGTCGTACGAGTCTTTCTGCCAGTCAAATTCAAAAAGTCAAATCCTGCTAGCAACTGTCATGCAAGTTTTTCAACTGTCATTTCATAGCATACCCACTGTCATATGAGTCTGTAGAGTGTCGTTTGGGAAAATTTTGAAAAGTTGTCAAAAAATGTTCAGAATTGCCAAATACTTAGCTTTTTTAGCCTAGTTCCAGAATATGTTGAACAAATCACTGTGTCAGGAACAAAGTAGTAGCTATTGAGAATCAGTACACATGTCTCAAAGAATCAATACACATGAGGAATAAATTCTAATCACAACTATGATGAAGCAGATGCAAGCTATGCAAGTCAAACTTAACAAACTTGAGAAAGAAAAGGAACCTAAAGAGTTCTCCATGGAAGCTCTATGTCCTTTTCCATTTGATAAAAACTTGTACATGTCACCATGCCCCCAGACAAAATTTGAGCAATGTGATAATCCTTATGATACCTCTTCCATGAAGAGTGACACATCCATCTTTGGAGACTATGATGACTATGATGATGGACAATATAATGATACCTATGACACCTCTGTTCCTAAGAGTCCTCCTCATCATGTGTTCCTACTTACTGGAAATGGGATGTCACATTGGATAGATCATGATGGTGATCCATATGATTCTAATTTTGAAAAAGACTTTGATGATTTTTGTGAACAATACCTTGATTATGATCCATCTACTACTGCTGAGGATTATAAAATACATCATGCTAGCTTGAAGCATCAATATTATAAGAATCCTTCTCCTAAGGACTCTCCTACTGAAAATAAAGATTATCTTCTCAAGCAAGATCATGTTAATGTTGGACCTTTGTCTTGTGATGGTTCCCTTCCATCCCCTACTTCCTCCAATACCCATACATTTTCTAAAGTTTTTGAGTCTTTCAAATCTTTCACAGAACCTTCATCCAACACAAGCCCTTATACTTTTCATACAATTCCCTATAGTTATCCTATAGGGCTACCTCTTCAAGAAATTCAAGCTAACCTTCACTTGGCTACTAATACTTTCAATAATGCTAAACCTAAAGAGCCTAAGCCTTCATACGCTACAATGCCTACTTTAGCTAGTCCTTCACCATCTCTACAACAGTCTTCCATACAATCCCAACATGCTTCCTTGTCTTTAGAAGTGGCTCCATGTCAAAAGAACTCCATAAATGATAAAGAAAAGAACATTAAAAAAGATCAAGATCAAGAACCCTCCATCTCATCCAATCCTTTTCATGATGTCTTTTATCCGCTTCAGGGTTCTTTTGATCCTACACACCCTTTTTCATGCATTCCACTATGTCTTAAGTCTTCTCCTAAGCAAGATCAAGCTACTACTTACATTGTTGAGCTTATTGACAATCAAAATAAACTTACTACACTTTCGCTTTCCAAAGATGATACTTCTATTAAGATTGGTAAAAATGGTGTTGTTCCTTCCAATGTTAAGCCTATTGAAAATCAAGAGAAAAATTATGTGCTTATGCTATCCAAAGATCCTTGTCAAGATCAAAGTCTTCCATCTTCTTATTCTACCACTCCATGTTCACTTCCACTTTCTACTCTTCCTAAGTCTTTGCAAGCTTTGAACAATCCTATCAAAGAAGGTGCTCATATTCAAGATGTCCACAATTCTATTGAAAATCCTAATGCTCACTCTAAAGATGTTGATGTCCTTGGTTGTCATATAAATGTTGATGAACTTGTTGATTATCCTTTTGCATCTTCCACTTCCATCCTTGGACATCTTCCACCATTACTAAGGGCTTCACGTCTGCCTTCCATCTTGGGTCCTTATGTCCCTTCACTTTCCCCTCCTAACTCTCCTAATTCGCCATCCATCTTGGGTCATTACATACCTCCATCTCCCATCTTTCCTCAAGATCAACATAGATGCATACCCTTGAATCTTTTTCATTCACCCACCCATTTAAACCAGTCATATCCTCCTTCTTCCACAAATCCCAAGTCTTTTGGAAGTAACTTGAATGTTCAATACAAGAAAAAGAAGCAATACAAGAATCCATAAAAAAGAGAAGATCACCATGTCTCCTCTAAACGACATGGAGGCATAAAGTCAAAAGAGATATCTAAGAAAAAAACTACAAGACAAGTATGGGTTCCAAAATCCATCATTAAAGATATTCTCTCTAGATCATCAAAAAGAAATGAAAAGCCTACAACTATATGGATTCCAAAGTCTCTCTTGAAAGAGTCTGGTGTTTAGCAAAAAGTGAAGTTGACATTCAAGCTTCCAAAGACTTCCACTTCATCTTCTTCCAAAAACATTCTTCCATTCCATGTGCCTAAACCACAACCTCTGCTATCCATTCACCATATTCCTTCACGTATTCTTTCATTCATGTTTCCTCCACCCTCTCGCCACCCTTCAAGGTGTGTGTTGATGTTGATCTTTCCTTCCTTTCCATTTACCCTTTCACAATCCTTCCATTCATTATCCTTCTACCTTCTATCCTTTTTCCTCATTTGCCTATTCCTCCTATCTTCCAACCTCACTCGCTTTACATAAAACCTTATCCTCCATTTTTCTCTTCCATCTCCCTTTCCCTATCAGCATCTTTGAGCGTATCATTTTGAATCCTTGGCATATCATGGTTTATCCTTTCAAGGAGCATTATCTAAAAAGCTTGCCTTCTTCCAAAAATAAAATAAAAATAAAAATAAAAATTTGAAAATGTGCCTTTGTGGAAACCTGGAAACAGGTGCCTTGGTAGCAAAAGTAAAGATAAATAAATTCATCCTATGGTGAAAACCACTCCCTTGTGGTGCCTTGGATAAGTACCATGATTAAAACCTGGCAATCAGGCATCATGCATAGTTCTTCTACATATTTCATCCATTTCATCTTCTCTCTTTGATCTTGACAATGTTGATCTATACACGAACATTTGGCTATTTTGTGAGCTATCTTACGATGATTTTGTTTTCATTCCCTTCCTTTTTAGCGTTCATATTTATTTTCCTCCATCATTCTAGTCTTTCACTATCATTTCCCTTTTGGCCTTGATCTAATAAAAAAAGAAAGAAAGAATAAAACACAGTGCTATGAAGCATCTTGACATGTCTACTCTTTTGGACTACATCCTTTCCTTCTTTGGCATTACGCTTTTGTGACTTATCCTATGCTGGCCTTTCATTGCTTGTCCAAATGTGCCTTACATGACAATTTTTCCTTAGCTTGAGTATTCTTGAGGAGTTTGCCCTCGAGGATTTCTTCCCTTCATTCTCCTTCATTCTCTTGTCTTCCATCTCTTCCACCAGCTTGCCCATCCCTCGTGTTCTCCACCTTGCTAGACATTGGGACTGCATGATATGATCTTGCTTGGGAGTTTGCAATGGAAAAAGATGCTATCAAGTATACCAAGTATCCGAACAAGTATAAGAACAAGTACCAGAACCAGTATCAGAACACCTACTGGGGCTACACCTTTTGCTTTAGTTTATAGGTCTGAAGTGGTACTGCCTATTGAGGTTGAAATCCCATCACTAAGAATCAGAATGCATGGTCTAGTAATTGATGATGACTACATAGTGTCTAGGTTGCAAGAACTTGAACTACTAGATGAGCACAGACAAGCAGTGTATGATCATCTTAGAGTATATCAGAAGAGAATGTCTAGAGGCTACAACAAGATGTCAGACACAGAGAATTTCAGGTTGGTAATCTAGTCTTGAGAGAAAATCTTAAAAATTAATCACATTGGGAATGCAAGGGGAAGTTTGAACCCAACTGGCTAGGTCCCTTTATAATCATTGCTACTTTTGGCTCTAGTGCCTATCAAATCTCAATGAATGAAGGAGAACAACTCTAAGAACCAATCAATGTTCTCCATCTGAAGAAATTCTATGCCTAAGGCATTCAATATATGGTAAAATGTCCTGAAAAAAATCTTTAAAATTAGAAAAAGTCCTGAAAAAATGAACATCTTGGTGAAAACCTAGCAATAGGCGCCTTGATGATTCACAAAAAAATTGAAAAATATCAAAAATTTAAAAAAATTAAAAAAATGAAAAATACAAAAAAATGAGAAAAAAAAAGTGCCTTGGTGAAAACCTAGAAACAGGCGTCTTGGTAGAAAAAATAGAATCTCTGCCAAGATGGTGAAAACCTGGCAAACAGGCACCACTTGTTTCAAAATGCTCCATCTATCAGTGTAATCTTGGTCTTTCCCAACTTTCAGTCTTGCTTTAGTTTGTACATATCTCCCAGTTTGTTTCTGCATTCTTGTTCTCAATAAGTCGGTCTATACACCAATCAGCTCAAGCGTATGTATCCTGTCAATGTTTAACACTTGGGGGCAATCACAGTCATATCCTATGGTCTCTAGTATATCTTAGACATATCATATCCAATCAGAGTCCTTTGAAGCTTCATGTGAGTTAGTCAATCAGTCTTGTCTCCAGAAAGGATTTTGCATCAACAATGCAATCAAACATCAAAACTCAACTGAAAATAATCTGTTCTTTTTACATGCTTTTATCTCCTTGTATGCTTACTGATTCACATTGAGATTTTTGCATATTGTGTCCCTTCGAGCTCTTCGATGACGTCCTTTATAGGATTTAGAGAGTGATGACTGGGGGCATAATCTTTTCTTTATCTTTTGCTTGTATGTGAAAATCTAACAACTTTGGAAATTTTGGATTGAAATGGTGTCTGACTGTAAGAGCCTCTATCTCAAATTGGATGGCCATGTGTACCTCGACCATTGATACCCAAAAAATTCAAGGAAGTTAGATCTAACTATTATCTTTTTGAGTGAGTTCTTTTCTCCTATTGTGAATGCGATCTTACCTAAGGATGTGAATGATAAAGGGTCACTACGGGTAATTCACATTGGATTTAGAATGATCTCTTGACTGCTTGATGTGTTTGTACACAAGGCATATTCAGGTCATCACGATGTTTATGTTTTGATGCTTATACAAATTGCTATATCAAAATGGACATGATATTCAGGTCATCTTGGTGTTTGTGCCTTGGTGCTTATATCTAATCCGACATTCTAAAAACAAAATCAATATTCATATGTCCATGGTTGTCTAGCTAGTGGGTGTTGTATTGATTCTTGCGCATACAAATCAATATTCATATGTCTATGGTTTCATAGCTAGTGGGCATTGTATTGATTTATTTGGTTACCTAAAAGTTCAATGATGATAACAAATCGACATATGATCAGTGAGTAGGTCCTAGGTCCTAGGTTGCATTTCATTTTGCATGTTTCTTTGCATTTTGCATGTTTGCATGATCTCACAATGGTCGACTAAACTTCAATGCTTAAATGATTCTTCAAATCTAATAAGATTTGAATCTCACATGAAGGTTCCTCCAATGAAATAGTAAGTAGAATCCTTTTTTGGGATCAAAATCGAAATCTGAGATCATTCATATTGTCTACTACTTACATAATCAACCTTCCATCATCACAGAAATCCATAATTCAACTTAACTGATTATCTTACATCAAACTATCAAAATTTCAACCATGGTCAACTCATGGTCAAACCTAGTCAAACTTGGTCATCTGGACCTCTAAACGATGCAACATGCATTCTGAGACGTGTTTAACCACTTCTCAAATCAATTAACATGCTTCTAAACTATCAATGCTGACTTTTCTTGTCAGATTTCAATTTTAATCCCGAAGGGGGCATGGTATTGCACATCATTCAAAGTCTGTAATCTAATTTGAAATCATATCTTTGTTGAAATCATATCTTTCCTCAGTAATCAAGACAACAACCACGTCTAGTTACTAATTCATCAAAAAAAAACCTCATCGCTTGGGGCAAATCAATCATCACTCAGGGCATATCAGATTCATCAAGATCCATATCAATCTGGTATTCTCTTAATCTTGTAAATTGTATCAGTTTTTGCAACTATCAGTTCAATTGTGTTATTTCCTTGATTCTTCGGTAACTGAAGGGTTCAGATGTGATACCTACATGATTCTTCTAAGGACAATCGAGTCTGGAATCGGTCACTCACTTCTTCACAATCATAAGGTTCAAAATCAGGCATTTTGACACTTCTTTGCAATCATTGGTTCATTAATTTTATAGTTTCCATTATCTTTGGTCATTTAGGACCTAATATCTTTGAATCTTTCAATCAATCTTTGTCTCATATCATAGTTTTTGTTTCATATCAATTGCAATCTCATATCAGATCATTAGTTTCAAACATCATACATAGACTGTCTTTGAACCACTGTGCTTTGCACAGTAATTCAAAGAGAGGCAAAATGTAATACCCCAAAAATGGGCTATAGGTTCATTAACCTCTATATCGACACATCGAACGAAATCGACATCAAAGTCCTAACCAAAGGCACATCTGCACATCATCGAATCCTAATTGATTATCTTAAATTCTACATCGGGGAATAGTCCTAGTAATATTCCTAATCATCATAATTATCTTTAATGTAATGATTATTTGGTGATAAATCTTATTTATCCTAAAGTTTGATTAATTGAATATTCTAAATATTTAATTAATTAAATTTAATACTGCCACTTAATTATTTAATTGAATTTAATTCCATTATTCCTAATTATGATATTTAATTTTGGCAATAAATCCAAAATCTTACAAATAATTGATTAAATAATTTATTTAATTAATTAAATCACTTTGTCAATTTTTAATATTGTAATTTTGAATAAAAGTTTAAAAATGATTGATTAACCCATAAATCAATTGTTTTATTTTTCAAAATCAGTTAAGTTGGAAATAAATCACTTTATTTATTTATTAATTCATAATTATCCATGTGCACAATCAAAGAGCAGTTAAACTCCAAATCAGAAAATCAATGCAAGTTATTGACTTTTTGGAACTCAACATCATTTTTGAGTTTTAAAGTTGATCTAAACTTCTAATTTGAGTTAAAAAGCTATTTTTGCATGATTTGCATGTTTTTGTGAATTAAATTATCTTTATTTAAAAATAACTCAAAAATCAAGTTGGGTTTATTTGAGTGATTTATGGCTTTCTTCCCATGCACCTCCAAAGCCCTGGATTTCTATAAAAACAAGGCTTAGCTCTTCATAATTCATCTCTCAAATCCACAGAATCTCATAATTTGTGAACTTATGCTAGTGAATTGCTATCTGGAGAATCGAAGCTTCTTTGCTAATCAACCATGTTTTGTGAGATCACTTTTGTTTTCATTTTATTGTTAGATCATTTTAGCATATCAATTTTCATATTAGCATAGATTCATATCAATTTTCATCATATCATTGCATCTAAAATCCAAAAAAATAGATTAATTGCATTCATATTTTATATCTTGTTTTGCATTCAAATCCTTCATTTAGGTGTCGTCAAGGTCACTGATCTCGATAATAATCTGAGAACATCATACTCGCACCTATTAGAAGGCAGTAAATCACTTGGTTAGTTTAGCTTTCAATTCATTGCATGATTTCAATTTTTGCTAACCTCTAATGTTTTACTGAAGTGTTGTGTCTACAGATCAGGTACAAAATTCACACACACACCTACATCAATAGAATCTAAGGATTCACAATCCTAATAACCCTTCCCCCGTGTTGTGGATATGTCGACCATCACCTGCGTAGGTTTGGAATCATGAAGCCTACCTCTCATCTCATGCCAGAATCTTCAAAGGCCTGGATTTCCTCTTTTAGCTTTCGCCATTCTACTACAATGGCTACTTTGTAGGGATCTTTATCTACCGTCGGCAGCCACCATAAAAAGGAGAAGCATCCTTTGCAGATTCCTTTAGCCAAATCTGCAAAACATTCACTATAATTGAAGCCAATCCCAGAAGAGGTCCATTCCAATAGCAGGTCCATTCCAACTATCAAATCACTCAGGAACAAAGAAACAATGACCCATTTAACCGTCTCCTCTATGTCGCCCAGCTCTAGCCCCCAATCCATTATCATGGTTGCAATTTCTACATTAACCTTCCACAGATGTTGAGCATCTTGGTAGAGGGAACCCAAAGTTTTTTGAACATCATTTATCACCCCTGGCATAGGATATTTTAATAATCTTTTCAGTCTAAGATTAGCCACATGGCCAAATAGGGCTTTATGTTGTTTCCCAATCTTGAAAGTGAAGGTCGGCTCCATACTTGACCTATCACTTTCAAACAAAAAACCCTATAGAATAAACCCATCCACTCCACCATTTAAAACAACTCCCACGGATGACATTAACACCTACCACAAAATAATGACCAAGACATCCCTCGAGCGCCGCCACTTTCACAAATATGTTGGGAATTAAAGGCATGAAATCATGCCTTCCATGTCATCTATCAACCCACACCTTGATTTGGCATAATGACACATAACTATAATCACTTATAGTTCGGTCCCTAAAGGTGAAGCCTTTACCAGGGATCACACCTTCATAAATTTCCAATAATCACAATGTTTAAAAACTTCTAACCCAAACATTTCAAACTTTGAAGCCCATTTAGACAACATATCTGCCTCTCCATTACCTTCTCTAAGTACATGGCCAACCTAAAAATATTCAAAACCTGTTAGGAGAGTTTTGATCTTTAAAATATAATTGCTTAGATGCCAAGCCTAAATCTTACCCCGCCTAACAGCTTCCACGATCACCAAAGAATCACCTTCTAAATACAATTTGGAAATGCCCATAGCTTTTGCACACTCCACTACCCATAAAGTTGCTTTAACTTCAACTAGATTATTCATTCCATCCATCAGTCATTTTGCTCCAAATGCCAAGGTTACTCCCTCTTGATTTCTAAAGATAATCCCTACCCCAGAAGGACCCAGGTTACCTTGAGCAACTCCATCAAAATTGGCCTTGACCCAACCATAAGGAGAAGCCATCCAATAGATCAAATCTTTATTTTTAAACCTAGAATTTAAACTACTACAAGGTTTAGCATACCTTAATTTCACATCCGACCACATATCAAGCAGTTTACCATCCTCTTTGGTAAAGGTTAGCCTTCCCAAAACTTTCCTCAAAAGGGAAGAATTCATCACTTCTAAAATAGCATGCTCAATACGCCATAATAATCTCTCCATTGGCTCGACCCGGTCCTGAAAGATCCACCTGTTTCTTTCCTTCTAAACCTCCCATACAAAAATTGAGAGACTTGTAATCCACAAACTTGAGAGAACAAATTTCATCTTCACCTGAGGCCAGCTACCAAAGAAAGCCTTCACATTCGGCAACCAAGGACCCAAACAATTAAGCTTACCTTGTACCATCCTCCAACACTCCTCAGCAATCAAGAAATTCAAAAGGAGATGATCATCCATTTCCTCCTGACTGTTACATAGAACACATTTGGTTGGGCCACAAAATCCCAACCTTTTTCATCTTTCAACCATAAGAATCCTTCCCTAAACAACCAACCATGCAAAGGATCCTACTTTTGGAAGACAATCCTTGTGCCAACATAAATCTGCTACCTCAAAACACTCACCCCCATTATTAGATATTGCTTTGAAACCAAGCTTAACATAATACTCACCCGAAGAAGATCTACACTAAAAAACCAAGTCTTCACCAACCACCCTACACACCTCCCTATTGCTGAAAATATCTTTTGATAAAAGTTGCTGATGAGCTACAAGGCCAATAGTTGAAGCATCCTTCCATTACCAGGATTGCCCTAATGGGTTATCCATCCAAACCAAATAATCAGCCACTTTCCAATCCCACTTCTCAATAAGAGCTTGCTCTAGAGATCTAAAATTAACATTCTCCCTAAGAAAAAAATATCCATTCCAAGAATCAGCCCAAAAGTGAGCCTTTGATCCATTACCAATCTTCCAAGAGATATGATTGGTAACAAAATGCTTGCAAGAAATAATAAAGTTCCATATGGCAGAGCCTGTCGGAGGATTTTTAATAGTGAGAATCCTCTCATCCTCCTTTGAATCAAGATACTTAGCTCTAAGGATTCTTACCCATAAAAAATCAGCACATTTATACATCTGCCAAACCAATTTAGCCCCAAGTGCAATATTCATTAAATTCCAGTCTCTAAGACCAAAACCCCCATATTCTTTCAATATGCATATTTTCTTCCATGCTAGCAAATGTAACTTATCAGTTTCTGAAGACCCACTCCAAAACAATTTCATCATCTTTTGTTCTATTACCTTTAAAACCTTTTTGGGAATGTTCAAACACATCATAGAGAAAATAGGGATAGCTAAGACAATAGATTTTAGCATGAGAATGTGTCCAGCTGCTGTTAGCCATCATCCATTCCATCCCTCCAACCTCCGCATACATTTGGACATTACATCCTTCTAGACCTCAACCTTATTTCTTCCTTGAAACAAAGGGATCCCCAAATATTTGGTCGGTAAAGATCCCTTCTTAATATTTAAGATCTTACAAATAGATCTTTGAACACATCGAGGGGTGTCAAAGAAAAAAATCTCAGATTTATGCCAATTAATAACCTGTCCTAAAACCTGCCCATAAATATCTAGAGTATTTTTCATATTTCTTGCTTCCTTTTCAGAGGCATCCCCAACTAAAAGTGTATCATCAACAAATTGAAGTGAGTGAACACCTCAATACCTTCTACAACCTTAACACCACACCACAAGTTATCCTCTCTCCTACAAGAGATCAACCTCCCTAAAACTTCAACCATGATAATAAAAAGAAAAGGTGACAAATGATCACCCTGCCTAATACCTTTTGAGGACTCAAAAAAACCTTGGGGACTTCCATTAACCAAAACAAAAAAATGGGGAGTATTAATATAGCTGCTCACCCACATTATCCAATGTTGATCCAAACCAAATCTTTGAAGCACTTTCAGCAAGAAGTCCCTATCAAATTCATCATAAGCCCATTTAATATCTAATTTAACCATCATCTTTTCAAGTTTCTTCAATCTAATAGAATGAATCAATTCATGGGCTATAATAACACCTTCATAGATTGAACGGCTAGGGGAGAAACCACTTTTCTTAGTTGAGATAACAACACTCAAAACCTTCTTAAGTCTGTTAGCCATAACTTTTGAAATAATTTTATAAACAATATTACATAGGGCTATAGGTCTGTAATCCTCAAAGGACTACACCTCATCTTTCTTTGGAATAAGGGCAATGAAAGTATTATTAAAATCTTTTAGAACAAAACCCCCTCTTCTAAATTCTTCAACTAGCACACATACCTTTTTTTCCACAAGATCCCAAAAGGTTTGGAAAAAAAGAGAAGAGAACCCATCAAGACCAGGTGCCTTATCACGCCCCAAACCCTGAACCACTACTTTTACCTTCTCTTCAGAAATTGATTCTAACAAGAAGTGATTTTGAGTGTCTGAGATAGAGGTTGGAATGTACCTTAAAACATCCTCCTCCAGGATCAAATTTCTAGGTTGTTTCTGCACTGATGCAAAAAAAACTCAATGGTAGCTTTGTTAATCTCCACAGGATCTTGTAACAATGCCCCATCTCTGTTCTTAATGGAAAAGATTATGTTCCTAGCTCTGAACACCTTAACTAAATTATGGAAACACTTTGTGTTATGATCACCCTCATCTAACCAAGTTTCTCTGGACTTCTATCTCTAGTATGTCTCTTATTTAGCTAAGATCTCTGAATACTCTTTGCTCAAAAGTTTCTCTAGCTCAAAGTCCTCCACTTCCATACTGGTGTGGGAGCACCTAGGCTAGCCTCCATTGTTAATTTGTTTTTGGCTTGTACTTGACTCTAGCCAAGTCAAGAAGTTATCTTAGTTGTTTTTAGACCTTAGAAGGTCATTCACAATGTTGGTTAAGTGAATTAGTCACTATGACTAAGGTCACTAATTAACCTATGTTTGTTGTTATTTCAATTTCTTAGTGTTAGGAGCTTAGTTAAAGGTGAGAGTCTTTAATGTGTTCTAAACACATAATTGTTAGCATAAAGATGCCATAAGGTCTTAAATGGCCTTGGATACTTGAAACATAGGAGGTTATGAGTCCTAGAATATAGGATTGAGGCACATGACAAAGTTTCCAAGTGTTGAGAAGAAGTTGTTACCAAGATTTGCACTAATTGCAAAAATGGCATGCAAATCAGATAGCTTTGGATCCCCTAAACTTTAGGAGGTTGGGAATTGACCAATAGGCCCTAAAATGAAGGAAATGAAATCTAATGATACCCAAGACTCAAACATAAAGTATTATGGAAGCATTGTAATAGTTTAGAGAAAGTTAATAAAGCTCTGCAAGCATTTTACAGTGAATTTTCTGTTGTTTTGTGTTGATAGTCATACTTAATGGACTAAAAGAATAAATATAATTCTGGATTAGTGTTCTATAGGTTGTTTATGAACTTTTTCATTTGAATAGAAGGTCATTTTGAGTTCATCTAAGTACTGGTTTTGGGCGTTTTAGTTCAGGGAGTCTATTTTTAGCTTGTTTTGAGTAGTTTAAAGAGTCATGGCTCCTCCATGAAATATAACCATGGATAATCATTCATGGTAGATGTAAATGGAAGAGGAGTCATTTTTGTACATATTTTTAGAAGTTATGAGTCATGAAAGCATGAGGAACTATTTTATATGCTAGGCCCTAGGCAAGTTTGTGTAGCCTGGTTAGAGGTTTAGAGGTTAAAAGAGTGAAGAAACATTGCATGGTTGTATGGATCCGTACTGCTCCAAAAAAATTTCATGAAGGTAAAAATAATATCTAACCATTTTGTGAAGATAGAAGCCATACCAATCATTTAGGATTTGGTTTGAGCAAGTTTGCTATCAAAACCACAGTTCAGTCCTAGAAATTAGGCCTATTAGGCCTCTTGACCTTGTTTATAGGAACCCCCTATATGGTCATTGTCAGACCTAGAAACTTTGTGAATATTTTTAAAATTCCAAAAGGGTATCCAAATCAGGTCTTATTTTTTCTATTTGTTTGGAAAAGTTTTGCAAGAAACAACAAAAGGTGACTGGTAAAGGCTACTAGAATAGGCCTAGTTTTAAGGTCAATTCTTGATGAATCATGGAAGCCGATAAGAAGATGCTTGAAGACCACTTCAAAATGGATCAAAAGGGAAATAATAAGGATTTTTTCATGAAGGAGAAGACCCCTGCAATTTTGAAGCAAGTTTATGGAGATTTGGCACTTAGAGCCTTCTAAGTGATAGTGGGAAAGTGAATCAAAATCAAGGTGTGGATCATTCAAGGTGAAGTTTTCAAGGTGTGACTCTTGTAATAGAGTTTGAATAGGTCTTAGTTAATGATCTAAGCCTATTAGGAGATCCTATAGAAGGATAGGATATTAAGAGTCAAGAGAAGTCTCTTGGAGGGAGTTGAAATCTAAGCCTTGAAGTTTATCATACACCATATTGGTATTAGAGCTTGGTTGATCAAGCTTGTGGTTAATGTTGCAATCTTCTGAATCAGTAGGAGAGAATACACCAGATAAAGCAATGGTGACTAATGCTGAATTGACAAAGAAGGTTGAGGAACAAGAAGAGGATAACAAATTGCTAAGGCAAAGACTAACTCAAATGGAGTAGCTCTTGGGTGAAGTCCAAGACAAAGAAGATAAGGTCAAGTACAAGATTGACCAAAAGGAAGAAGTTGAAGCAAGGGAGAAGGAAATAGAGTTGGAAGAAGAAGCACCAACACTTGACCCTGTTCTTCTTGAAGAGCCATTCTTAAAGGCATTAAAAGCATTGAGTGGTAAAGCTTTGGAAGGTGTGCCATTATTTAGTGGACAAATGGATCCAGATTCAATTGTGGATTGGATTGATAGCATAGAGAACCATTTTGAATGTGATGGTATCTCTGAAGCACAAAAAGTAATGGTGGCCAAGTCTAGACTAAGAGGTTCAACTCTTACTTGGTGGAAATTTGTGCAAACCGAGAGAGAGAAGGATGGAAAAGGTCCTATTGTGACATGGAAGGGTATGGTATCCAAAGTCAAGCAAACCTACCTTCTTGATGACTATGAAGTCCAAATGCATAGAAGGAGACACAATCTTAGGCAAAAATATTTGGATGTCCAAGCCTACAACGAGGATTTTCAAAAATTGTGTTTGAGGTCCAAGGTAGTTGAAGAAGAGAGCATCAAGCTTGCAAGATACTTGAATGGCCTCAAATGGTCTATTCAAGAGGAGATGAGTCTAGTGAACTTAAAATCCACTAGGAAATGCTATCAAATGCCTTGAATATAGAGGAGAAAAGTAAGAGAAAACAAGAAACCTCCAAAGGAAAAGGTAAAGGCAAAGATACCAAAGGTCAAAGAGGTGGCTATGGTGGAAGAAGTTCTAATTCAAGAGCTCAAGGTGAGGTACAGTTCAGTGAGCAGAAAGAAGGAAGTCAAGTAGAGGTGGTAGAGAAAGAAATTCTAACTCTAGCTTTAGAGGAAGAAGTGGTGGTTCATCACAAGGAGGAAGAGGCAATTATTTTGCCAATATGAAGTGCTACCATTGAAATCAAATGGGGCACCCTGCCTATAGATGCCCAGAAAAAGGTGGTTCATCACAAGGAGGTGATAAGAGGACTAACTTAGTTCATGATGAGTCCAATGTAGTAGAAAAGCATGCTGAGGTACCATTAAATTTAGAGGAAGGAGAGAACCTTATGATGAGGAGGACTTTAATCAAGGAATTGGTGAAGGAGGAGCCAAGCCAAATGAGATCTTTGTTTAGGATCAAATGCAAGATAATGGGAAAAGTATGTAGGGTCATCATTGATTTAGGCTCTACTAATAATATAGTGTCAGAGGAGGTAGTCAGCAAGCTCAAGTTGACAAGGATACCCCATACCAATCCTTACAAGGTCACTTGGCTTAACAAAGGCCAACATGTGTTAGTGAATGAGCAAGCATGGGTGGAGTTCTCCATTGGAAGGTACAAAGACAAAGTGTTGTGTGATGTGTTGCCTATGGATTCATGTCACCTACTCCTAGGTAGACCATGGCAATTTGATCACCAAGCTATACATGATGGAGGGTAGAATTCCTATTCTTTTAAGAAAGATAATGTAACCTTCAAAATTCAGTCATTGTTGGAAGGTGCAAAAGTGAAGACAACAGGTCCAAATGTTCTTATGGTAGGTGAAAAAGAGTTCCTACAAACCATGGAAGAGAGTGAAGGCATAGGCTATGCATTGGTGTTGAAACCAAGAGAGGGAGATGAAGGCAAGGCAGCCAAGAAGACTGAATTACCAAGGGAGATTCAAGGTATGTTGTAGACTTACCAAGGCATTGTAAGTGATGGTCAACCATCAACCTTACCCCCTCAAAGATCCATAAGCCATAGGATAGATCTCATCCAAGGAGCTACCCTACCTAACAAAGCTGCTTATAAAATGACCCCTCAACAAAATGAGGAAATAGCAAGGCAAATAAGAGAGCTCTTAGACCAAGGCCTAATTAGGAAGAGTATTAGTCCATGTGTTGTACCCACTGTACTTGCACCTAAGAAAGGAGGAACTTGGAGGCTATGTACTAACTCAAGGGCTATCAATAGGATAACCATAAGGTATAGGTTCCTTATCCCTAGGATTGAAGACTTAATGGACTGTTTAGGTGAAGCAAAGTACTATAGCAAGATAGACTTGAAGAGTGGCTATCACCAAATAAGAATCCATGAAGGTGATGAATGGAAGACAACCTTCAAGACCAATGAAGGGTTGTATGAATGGCTTGTCATGCCATTTGGTTTGTCAAATGCCCCCGCCACATTCATGAGGCTCATGAATGAAGTACTCAAGGACTACACAAGCAAGTTTGTAGTTGTATATCTAGATGATATATTGATTTTTAGCAAGACAAAGAGTGAGCATTTGGAACATCTTGATATTTTCTTCAAGAAGCTACATGAGGAGAAGTTGATGATCAACTTGGATAAGTGTGAGTTCATCAAATCAGAATTAGTGTACCTTGGGTTTGTCTTATCACATGACAATCTGAAAATGGATAAGAGAAAAGTGGAGGCTATCATGAATTGGCCTACTCCAAGGTCAATAATAGAGGTAAGGAGTTTTCATGGTCTTGCACAATATTATAGAAAGTTCATAAGACAATTTAGTGCAATTTGTGCTCCTATGTTAGATATTATCAAAGGAAGAATGAAAACCAAGTTTGTGTGGAATGAAGATGCTAACAAGAGCTTTGAGTTGTTGAAGGAGAGGATAGCTACCTAACCTGTTTTGGTGCTGCCAAGATTTGAGAAGCTATTCACCATTGAATGTGATGCTAGCAATGCAGAAATTGGGGCTGTTCTAAGCTAAGAGGGCAGATTGATGGCTTTCCATTCTAAAAAGTTAAGTGAGGCTAAGAGGAAGTACTCCTCATATGGCTTAGAGATGTATGCATTGGTCCAAGCTCTAAGAAAGTGGAGGCATTACTTTCTTCTAAAAGAATTCATTATGTATTCAGACAATCAAGCACTTAGTTTCCTGAATTCACAAGAGAAGTTGAGTCACAAGCACATGAAGTGGGTTGAGTACCTAGAAGGTTACACCTTTAATACCAAGCACAAGAAGGGTGTACTAAACAAGGTGGCTGATGCATTGTCAAGAAGAGCCCTCACACTACAAGAAATTCAGTTGAAAAGTATGGGGATAGATCATTTCAAGGATCTATATGCAAATGATGAGGACTTTGCTGACATCTGCAAGGTATGTGCTGAATACAAGAATCATTTTCATAGTAAATATGCTGATTATACTTTGCAAAGTGATCTCTTTTTCAAAGGGAATCAATTGTATGTTCCTAGAGGCTCTATTAGAGAGAATTTGATTCAAGAAAAGAATAATGGTGCTTTGAGTGGTCACTTTGGGATCACTAAGACTCAAGACCTTGTTTCAAGGTTTTACTTTTGGCCTAGAATGAATCTTGATGTTAGGAGGTATGTGGAGAGTTGTGTAGTATGTCAAAAGGCCAAGGGCACTTCTACCAATGTTGGTCTTTATCAACCAGTACCAATTCCTACTAGGCCATGGGAATGCTTAAGCATGGATTTTGTTGTTGGGCTACCCAAGACAAGACAAGGGATGGACAATGTTTATGTTGTTGTTGATAGGTTTAGCAAGATGGCTCACTTTGTGCCATGCAAGAATATAAGTGATGCAAGTCAAATAGCATCTCTATTCTTCAAAGAGATAGTGAGAATCCATGGATTGCCTATCAACATTGTATCAGACAGAGACACAAAATTTATGAGTCATTTTTGGAAGACTCTTTTGGAAAAGATTGGGCACCAACTTATCTTTTGGGTCAGCCTACCATCCCCAAACTGATGGTCAAACTAAGGTTGTTAATAGAAGCCTTGGGAATCTTCTAAGATGCTTGACTAAAGAGTATGGTCAACAATGGGATCAGTTGATTGGGAAAGTTGAATATGACTACAATGACACCTTGAATAGATCTACAAGGAAGAGTTCATTTGAGATAGTTTATGGACTACATCTAAGGGGTGTCTATGAGTTGAGAGATCTCAAAGAAGGAGTCAAAGAAAGTGGATATGTAGATGATTTTGCATTTTCTATGAAAGAGGTTCATGAAACAGTGAGGAAGACATTAGTGGACAACACCAACAAACACAAAGCAAAGGTGGATGAAGGTAGAAGGTGTGTACACCCAAAAATGGTCACCTAGACTATTAGCCCCTTTTGCTAAATCATCAATTGCTTATTCTTGATCAAATCCTAGTTCTATCATTTATTTGATTATTTTCTATGGGCTAACCATTTTATCCTAAGTCTTTATTTATTTAAAAGGAATATTTCCTCCCCTTTTAATAAATAAAAAGCCCCCACTTTTCCTCTTATCCTAAGTTGCACAAATAAAGCATTATTCTTATTTTATAAAAAGGGAAAAAACACTTTTTGTCTCATATGGACACAAAAGTCAACTCTTATTTTCCCATTGGAGGATATGTGTGCACATAGATTGCTCCTCTTTCAAGCTCCACCGTTGATTGAATCTTTTGCCTCTTAATCTCCATGGTCCATTTCTCCTCATTTCCTATAAAAGAAGAGCTCTCTTCTTCATTCTAGATACACAAACTTTTTATGCTAACATTATGCTGCAGGTTTTCTAGGTCATCTTGGAGCTTTTGAAGATTTGGAGCATTCTTGCATTCTACATCTCATTCTTGCATTCTTATCTTAGCTTCATATTTATGCTTTCTTAGATTAGCTTCATTTCTATGCTCTAGATTAGCTCACATAGATTAATTAGCTTGGGTTGTAACACTTGCATATTTCTTTTCATAGCTTAGCTTGCATTTTCATTTCTAGCATAGCATTGCATTGCATTTTCATTCTTGATTCTTGAGGATATTGGCATTCTTTCCCTTGTCTTCATTTAATCTCCCATTGCATGGTTTACTAGCAAGGTTATAGGCTAAATAGCTCTAGCTGAGAGCATTCTTAAAAGCCCTTGCACTCCATGCCTCGGGAGCTATGGATCGATTTGTGAGGGCTCATTCTTGAGTTTCCTTGCATGTAATGATTCATAGAAGTGTGACACAATTATAGCACACAGAAGGATAGTTTAGTTAAATGTTGGTGATCTTGTCATGGTGCATCTAAACAAATCTAGATTGCAAAAAGGAGTCCCTCACAAGCTGCAAATGAGGAGGATAGGACCCTGTCCTATATTGGCAAGGTATGGTGACAATGCTTACAAAGTAGACCTGTTGGATGATAGTGGACTGTCAAATATTTTCAATGTTGTAGACCTTGTCCATTATAAAGGGCCTCAAGAAGACATGGACCAGACCATACATGAAGTGATTAGGGATGAAGACTTACAACTCCCTATTGCTGCAAATACAGGACCAGATAGTGTACTAGACACTAGAGTCTACAAAAAGACCAGACTCAAGGAGTATAAAGAACACCTCATTCAGAGGTATGGGAAGAATGCTGTTGATGAAATTTGGGTCAAGGAATTAGAGTTTAAAAGGATGGGCATTGATCCTACCATCATCAATCCAAGGGTGGATTGAAGTTCTTAATTTTGGGGAGGATGGTGTAGGAGCACCTAGGCTAGCCTCCATTGCTTATTTGTTTTTGGCTTGTACTTGACTCTAGCCAAGTCAAGAAGTTAGATTAGTTGTTTTTAGACCTTAGAAGGTCATTTTAAATTTTGGTTAAGTGAATTAGTCACTAGGACTAAGGTCACTAATTAACCTATGTTTGTTGTTATTTCAATTTCTTAGTGTTAGGAGCTTAGTTAAAGGTGGGAGTCTTTAATGTGTTCTAAACACATAATTATTAATGTAAAGATTCCATAAGGTCTTAAATGGCCTTGGATACTTGAAACATAGGAGGTTATGAGTCCTAGAATATAGGATTGAGGCACATGACAAAGTTTCCAAGTGTTGAGAAGAAGTTGTTACCAAGATTTGCACTAATTGCAAAAATGGCATGCAAATCGGATAGCTTTGGATCCCCTAAACTTTAGGAGGTGGAGAATTGAAAAAAAAGCCCTAAAATGAAGGAAATGGCATCTAATGATACCCAAGACTCTAACACAAAGTATTATGGAAGCATTGTAATAGTTTAGAGAAAGTTAATAGAGCTCTACAAGCATTTTACAGTGAATTTTATGTTGTTTTGTGTTGATAGTCATACTTAATGGACTGAATGACTAAATATAATTCTGGATTAGTGTTCTATAGTTTGTTTATGAAATTTTTCATTTGAATAGAAGGTCATTTTGAGTTCATCTAAGTACTAGTTTTGGGCATTTTAGTTCAGGGAGTCTATTTTTAGCTTATTTTGAGTAGTTTAGAGAGTCATGGCTCCTCCATGAAATCTAACCATGGATAATCATTCATGATAGATGGAAATAGTAGAGGAGTAATTTTTGTACATAGTTTTAAGATTTAGGAGTCATGAAAGCATGAGGAACTATTTTATATGCTAGGCCCTAGGCGAGTTTGTGGAGCCTAGTTAAAGGTCTAGAGGTTAAAAGAGTGAAGAAAAATTGCATGGTTGTACGGATCCGTACTACTCCAAGAATTTTTCATGAAGTTAAACATCATATCTAACCATTTTGTGAAGATAGAATCCATACAAATCATTTATGATTTGGTTTGATCAAGTTTTCTATCAAAACCATAGTTCAGTCCTAGAAATTAGGCCTATTAGGCCTCTTGACCTTGTTTATAGGAACCCCCATGTACGGTCACTGTTAGACCCATAAAATTTGAGAATATTTTAAAAATCCCAAAATGGTATCTGAATCAGGTCTTATTTTTTCTAGTTGTTTGGTAAATTTTTGCAAGAAACAACAAAAGGTGACTGGTAAAGGCTACTAGAATAGGCCTAGTTTTAAGGTCAATTCTTGATGAATCATGGAAGCTAATAAGAAGATGCTTGAATACCACTTAAAAATGGATCAAAAGGGAAAGAATAAGGATTTTTTCATGAAGGAGAAGACCCCTAAAATGTTGAAACAAGTTTATGGAGATTTGGCACTTAGAGCCTTCTAAGTGATAGTGGGAAAGTGAATCAAAATCAAGGTGTGGATCATTCAAGGTGAAGTTTTCAAGGTGTGACTCTTGTAATAGAGTTTGAATAGGTCTTAGTTAATGATCTAAGCCTATTAGGAGATCCTATAGAAGGATAGGATATTAAGAGGCAAGAGAAGTCTCTTGGAGGGAGTTGAAATCTAAGCCTTGAAGTTTATCATACACCACATACCCTTCTCAATAAATTTATCATTAAGAAGCTTCAAAGCATCTTCCAATTTAAGTTTATGAGAGAAAATATTCTGGAAATGGACCCTATTCCATACCTTAAGCTATTCTTGTACAAACTAAGATGTGCACTTCTCTAAATCATTGCTTCCAAGAGAATCCATAGATTGGAAACCTTGAGAAATCAATTTAGAGCTCCCTAGGCATGGAGTGCAAGGGTGTTTAAGAATGCTCTTAGCTAAAGCTATTAATCCAATAACCTTGCTAGTAAACCATGCAATGGGAGATTCAAATGAAGACAAGGGCAAGAATGCCAATATCCTCAAGAATCAAATGAAATGCAATGCAAGCTAGATTAAGATGAATATGCAAGCTAAACTATGGAAATGAAAGAACAAGTATTACAAAGCCTCCTAGTTAAGCTAGATGAAGTAATCTAAAGCATAAAGGAAAATAAGCTAAGCATGAAGCTATGAATGCCATGATAATGCAAGAAATGAAACTATGATAACATGTAGATGCAAAAGCCAAGAATGCTCCACATCTTCAAAAAGCTCCAAAGTGACCTAGAAAACCTACAACATAACATTAGCATAAAAAGTTGGGGATCTAGAATGAAGAGGAGAGATCTCCTTTTATAAGAAATGAGAAGGAATGGACCATGGAGATTAAGAGGTAAAAAATTTAATCAATGGTGGAGCATCAAAGAGGAGCAATCCATGTGCACAAGTATCCTCCAATGAGAAAATAAGAGTTGACTTTTGTGTCCATATAAGACAAAAAGTGCTTTTCCTCTTCTTATAAAATAGGAATAATGATTTATTTGTGCAACTTAGGATAAGAGGAAAAGTGAGGGGCTTTTTATTTAATAAAAGAAGAGGAAACTCCTTTTAATTAAATAAAGACTTAGGATAAAATGGTTATCCCATAGAATATAATCGAACAAATGACAGAACTAGGATTTGATCAAGAATAAGAAATTGATGATTTTAGAAAAAATGCTAGCAAGGGTCTAATAGTCTAGATGACCATTTTTAGGTGTATACAATTCTTTCAAGAGTTGTAATTTTTTAACGAAAGAGAAAGCTTTGTTAGCTTTAACAACCAGGAAGGAAAGCCACCATTATTTTACCAGATCCTTGAAACCTTCAGCCCTTAAACACATTGCCTCAAATTTGAAAGGGCATCAAATCAGTGTCGATTCCTCTTGTAAGTGCATCACTATTGGAAAGTGATCTGAGCCATGCATAGGGAGAATGCTCACATCCAATGTCCAATTACATTGTGACTAATCTCCAACCAACAATAGGAAATCCAATTTCTCTGCAATATTAACAAACCCATCCCTACGGTTTGTCCAAGTGAATTCCCCTTTCTTAAAAGGAATGTCCAGTAGACTATTATCTACTACAAACTTGTTGAAATCTGCCTGACTTGGAAGCTGCCAACCTCTACCCCCTTCCTATTCAACCATATTTAAAACAACATTGAAGTCACCACCAAACACCACTAACTCATATGATAAACCAACTAAAACCTTTGAAAGCCTTTGCCACACTAATCTCTTCTCACGATCTTGAACAAGGCCATACACATTGATCAAATTAAAGTTTTCCCTGAGCTGCTTTGAACTCACCTTACACCACAGCCAATGATGATCATGTTGAATCACCACTTGCTCCACTGAATCAACCTTCCACAACAGACCAAGGCATCTCAGAGCACCAATAGCTAGCTCCCAAGAGCTTTTCCATCAACAAAAACATTTGCTAATAAAACCTAAATCATCCTGCTCAATCTTAGTTTCTTGAAACAAAACAATATCAGGTCTCACTTGATCAAGAAAATCTTGTTAGAGGCATTGCAACCTCTTACATTCCATGAAAGCAACCTCATTGCTTCTAGGAAGAGACATAGGCTCTTCCTGATCTTAGTTTTCTTTGACCAGCCGTACTACCTGCTGCTTGAATCAAAGACTTGTTTGATTTGCGACCCCTTTTCTTTTTCTCACCAACTTTGACTTTGGAACGTAAGGCTTTAGTTTGTGAGAGGGTGCATCTCTCAAAAATTCCCTGGTCACCATCCAAACCCAAAAAGTACTCCTCCATCAAAGAATCTATATCATTGTCCATATTAGACCCCGAAAGACCATCACTTGACTCCTATTCTTCATTAAATGAAGATTCTAAAATTTGGATGGGTGAGATTTGGATGTCCTTAAAGATGTTGTTAGCCTCTTCAACCAAATTAGACTCTTCACCCTAGAACCCCATGGGTGTGATTAAGGGTGCTATATTAAAAAATTTAGGCTCCATAACTGGTTTTTCACACAAGGCTGCCAGAGATAGATCCACTGTTTCCAAAACTAGTTGTGAAGAAGGTGGGAAATCCTATTCCTGGTAACTTATAATCAAGGTCTTATCTGTAGCAACTAAATCCACCCTAGAGAAGTCACCACATAAACCCTAAAACTCTATGACTTCCACATCTCTTAAAAACTTATTAGAGCCAATATTGGGGCTATCCTAAACTTCCATTATAGGCATGTCTCCACACTCTTGAACTAAGGTTTCCAAACCTCTTAAAGGGATCCTCACTATCCTATCCTTTTGACCAGAAATAATATCACATTCCCAAGCTATTGCTAAAGCAAGTCTTTCACTACAAGACTTACCAAGCTCTCTTTCTGATTTCTCCAAGATCCTCAAGGCCCATTGTAAAATCAAAGCTTCCATCAATTCCTTTCCTTTACCCTGATCTTTTACCAAACAATCTTTTGAGTCATGATCTTCACTCAAACAAGCTTCACACACCATTAGATCATCCTCATAGGAAAGAGGTTATTTCCATTTCTCTTCTATAGAGATTAGTTCAAGCATATCTGGTAATGGATGGCTTGCATTCCATTAGATACAAATCCTGGGAAATATTTTTAAGGTAATCTTATCAATCATCTCGACTGCTTTAACAAATGTACCCAGTTTGTCACCAATGCACTTGTAAGATTCCTTGTTCCAGTATTCATGTGGAAGACTTCTCAGACCCACCCAAATGGGATAAGAAAAAATGGTCTCCTTTGATGGTTCAAAATTTGGTTCCCATGCCTTCAAAAAAACCTTTCCCTTCTAAGAAGTATGACCCACTATTTAAAATCTAGTTTTTATCATGAGAACTATCCACTACTATTATCATGAACCCATTTTATAGAATCTTAAAGCTTTTCATCATATCCCATTGTTTATCACACCAGGCTTTTATCTTCCTAATAGCTAACCATTCACCCCCCCCATTTCAAGAAAAAATGTGATCCCTTAAAAAACTTATTGATTCCATCACAACCGCATTTGAAACATTCAAGCCTACTACTAAGCAATGAAGACTTGAAGGCTCGTCAATCTTTTCATGTTCCTAACGCTCAACCATCTTTGGTCTCCAAAATTTTTTAGCCACTTGATCGATATCGACATTTCCTCCAAGTGTCATTGAGGTGAATCAATTTACTGGGTGAACACCTCTCTTCTTTCCATTACTCCTATTCCCAACAAATCTACCAATCTGGGTATTCAAAAACTCCACCTCATTCTTCATGGACTCCCTACCTCTTGACCACCGTGATGAACCTTTGTGGTTGTAAGAATGTGAGGGCCATCCAACTATTCTATACACAAACCCAACATGTCTCCTAAAAGGGGCTAGGCCATTCGCTTGATCCTTGCTCCACTGCCAAGAACGATCATTGTTCCTACTCCCAAACCATAGCTCCTGACCTCAGTGATTTCGTTCCATCCATTTTAGGATGTCTAACAATAATATGTAAATATATATTGATTGATGATATGGAGACCATATAAAATGAATCTTATATTCATTAGAGATGGACCCCATATCTATAGGGGACTAGAGGAAATTGTTATAGTTTCCCTAGTCTCAAGATTGTTATAATCTCACATAGGCAGTATATATACTGATGCTAGTCATATGCATATTTGTAGGCTTGGATAGAATTTATTATTTCCAAGAGGTTCTAATGGGAAATGCTCTATGGGATGGTGTGTTGATAGCCAGGTTGCTTAGAGTGGATCTTATATCCCTCAAGCTAAGAATAAGGAATTATGTGAAGTCTGACCTAGAGGTAGCCTTAAGAATCAAATCCCCCATTATTAACTTAGGATAGAATACGAGTTATGTAAATATTATGTATTATTTTGTGCTAATGCCCATTTTGTAGAAAATTATGAAAGGAGAATAAGAAGGGACATTACAGTGGTATCAGAGCATAATCTTGTCATCTTGTGGAAGATAGTTCATGCAAATATATAAACATATGAAAGGCACAAAAGATATGGCCAAGTAATTAGCTAATAAATTAAGAATTTTCATGGAGAAAACTAATGAGAGATTTGAGTGCACCAATAAGTTAATCCTTCAAGCCATCCAAAACATGAGAAATAACAATAACTTCAATGGCTGACCTAATTCTTAGGTAGGAAGAGATATATGTTATAATCATTCTGAGAATGAGCCCTCAAATCAAGACTCCACCATGAGACTAACCATACCATCATTTCATCCAAGAGAAGAATCTATCATAGAAGGAGAAGAACCATCTACTCACTCAGTAGAGGAGAATGCCAAATGTATGCTAGCTTGGAGTGAGAGATACAAAGACTTATTCCCTTTAAAGAATACTATGAAACCAAAACTTTGGCTAGCCATGGTCAGAAAAGAAATCATAGGGAAAGAGACATTAAAGATAAGATAGGCAAAATGAACCTACCACACTTTGATGGGTTAGAGAAAGAAATAACTCAAGCTTGGGTTTTAAAACTAGACACTTACCTTTCCCACAACCCTGTGACTAAAGAAAATGCCACTAAATAATCCATAATCCATTTGACCAGAGAGGCCCACAATTGGTGGTGCCATGGCATCATCACCTTGGGACATAAAAGTATTAACACCTATAGTGAGTTCACTCAAAAAATCATTAATTGATTTGACCAAAGAGAACCAGAATGGTACTTCTAAGAATTAACCCACCTCAAACAAATAGAAACTATTGAAGAATTTTAAAAACAAAATTTAGTCTATCATTCATGGTTCTCAATATGTCTTCATTGAAGGACTCAAAGAACACCTCAAGATAAGGGTGAGACCCTTCAAACCCCAATCTCTTGAAGGTGCCACTAGGAAAGAAAAATTGATAGAATATGACACAAATGAGGAAAAACCAAGAGGCCTTTTTATCAAAAATACCAAATCAAGGTGAGGAACCCAAGAGAGATCAATCCAAGTGTTTTCTATGTTAAAAACCATGGAGTAAGGACCATCAGTGAAAAGAGAGAGAACTCATTAGGTTGGGCTTGTGTTTCAAATATAAACACCATGGAATAAAGGTCACAAATTCTAGAGAGGAAAAATATGTTAGAAAGTAAAGTCCACCAAGATAACTGAGAGGGGGGGGGGTGAATCATTTATCTGATAATTATAAATTTTATCATCTTTAATAGAATTAAACCATATAAGCAATATAATTACCAACCATAGAAAGATATTCATACACAATAACACAATAACACAAGATATGTTGACTAGGGAACCTCTTGATCAAAGAGTAAACCCCAGTGGGAATGATGCCCACAAAAGATGCACTAATATGAATATTCCTTGTGAAAGGATGTACTATGTTAGGAGTCTTATGAAATACATTCAGTACATATGAATCCCTGTTAGGAGATTTTGAATCCCTGTTAAAATATTCTAACCTTGTTAGGATTTATGGAAGACAAAAGGACCCATTGCCCAAACAACTTCAGGGTAAGATCACTGAACACACTGTCCAAATAATCTTTACATTAGTCAATAGAATAATTGACCCCTTAAGACACACTTGAGCATTCCAATGTGTCAAAAGGGGTGATGGGGAATCCCTAGGGGTCATAATTAATATGTTACCTCTTCTCTGACTGTGCCAAACCACACTCACTATTACATCAGATCTCAATTTCAGATCTCTGTACTTCACATGTCTTCCTTCACAAATTTGCTTTCATACTTAGATCTTTTCTTCACTTCATGCATACAACATATCACTCCAACCATATCACAATTACATAAAAAATACATGCTACTCCATTACAACAAATAAAATACATTGCTTCCTTTATACCACACTCAAATAATTACAAAGGAGTTGGCATACAATTACAAAATAAAAGTTTCCACACGCTACACCACAATTACACAAAACTGTCAGCTTCCAAATACAATAAATCTTCACTCATGTGACCTCAAAGTTTGTGCTATCATCCACATCACTACCAATGTGTCTCCAAATTCCATTTAACTATGCAAAGCTAGATTCCATCCCGATTAGGAGATATCATCCGATTTCCACAAACCACTACTTAGGAACACTGCCTGAATACTGCTTCTACCAAAATGATCATAACTTCCATGAATAAAAGAATTACTATCTACGATCTTAACCATAGACATATAACATCTCAAAGAGTATATCCTGAACATCACATAGCTCCAACTGTAATAACCCATGTGCACTAATCCAAACTTTGTCTGCTTCTCTGCAAGTCTTCGGTAAATCACTGTGTTGACATCAATGACAATCATAGTCATGAATGCAACAAAAACTGCTATAGATTGGCTGCAAAACATTTATCATTCATTCCTAAAAAAATATACAACATGGAGGAAGCACTAAATGAAGGTCCTGCAAAGAGGGTTATACTGGAAGACTCTGAACATAGAATACTAGTACAAGAGCACCTAGGGCATTTAGGCTACCCTAGTCCAAGTTTTGGCTTGTAGTGACCTTATCCAAGTAACTGAATAATAAGGAATAATAGGAGTCCAAAGTGTGTGTGTGTGTGTGAATTCTAGCAATGCATTAGGAAGTTTGGTTAAGTGTTTGTCTAGGTCTTCTTAAGACTTTCCTAGTTTTGGCTTTCTTTGTGAAATTGCTACCTTAGTATTCAAAATGTTCAAAGGTTAGTTTGACTTCCCAAAATGTGGGAATGAAGGAAGAAAAGGTCCATTAGGGTTAGTTATACCCTTGAGATCATTTGGAATTCATTTGAGTGATCCAAGTAAGCTTGACAACAAAAGTTGTCAAAGTTTTCAATGACAACTTTGCAACTTTGAAAAGTTGTCATGACAAGAATAAAAAAATTGCCTTAAGGAGGGTAGAATCAGTTAGGGATTTTTTTGTATAGTTTTTTTTCAAATTTTATAACCTATTTAAGTCATATTCTAACCAATTCTAAAGGTTGTCAACTTTTTAATGTTTTTTTTTTTAGATCAATACACTGGTATTCACTACAAATCAAGAATAGTGTGAACAACTCGATCCTCCTTTGTGCTATGGATTTACCTGAGACTAAAATTTGCATGCTTAATTAGTATTGTGTATTTATTTACTTGGTGTGTGATTTTAGGTTATAGGTTTTGTTTTTCATTTCTTTTAATAAATATTTCCTTTGTGACCAGTTCACTGGTCTATACAAGGTTGAGAGATAAAAAATGGCTCAAGCATGAAATCCACCGGTGGGTATTGTAAGACCCTATGGGAAATGCTAGAGAAATGTGTAAATAATTTAAATATGGAGTCTTATGTACAAATTTTTAGGGGAACTAATTTTGACATCAAATCCTAGGTGAGTCACAGTGAACCTGACTAGGAAGCTTGACTATTGCAGATACTAGATGGAAGGTTTGTGGGATTGGTAGACTCAATCCAATGAAAAGGAAATAAAGAAAATAGATCAAAGACTTTGTGATATGAAGGATAAGATTTTGTAAATCTTTTGGAGTGAGGTGGAGACAAATTCATTACTGTGATCAGAGAAAAGCTAGTAGCCCTTAAAAATAGGCATAGGCATAGAAATGTGTTGTATAGATGCAGTGAGGTCCATAAACCCTAAAAATATTCAAGGTCTTCGAAAAGGGTGTCATAATCTCTAATTTTTTTGGGTACTTGTTAGGAGGGCTACCTATTTATAGCCTAGAAAGTGAGTAAAGAGACTGAATTAGGCCTAATTGGGGATAGTAGCCTCTTTGCCTAAGTTTGAAAAGATCAACTCTTGGTCATAGAAGTCTGGAACCTAGAACACCTCAAAATAATTGAAGATGAAATTTTAGAATGCCTTCCATATACTTTGAAAAGGAATTCAATTTTATGGTATGTGGTGATGGACTTAGAGAGATGAGTCCATGGAGAGTAAGAGGAGTTAGATTTGAGATTACAACTTGGTAGTGAGGTCATGGAGAGAGAGGAGATTATGGAAAGAATCCCTCTTAGAATAGGGTCTTAGGAGAACCCTAGATAGGTCAGGAGAAGGACCTAGACTTACTCCTAAAGGGAGTGGACTTGAAGCAAGATACCTCCCTATCAAATGGGTATCAGAGCCTAACTAGTTTTGGACTAGAAGTATATATTAGAATAGGTGGGTGAGTCAGCCATGGTGACAAATGCAGAGTTAGCTAGAGAAGTAAATGAGAAAAAAGAAGAGAATATAATTCTTAGAGAAGAATTGGCATCCCTTAGAGATAAGCTAGGGGAGGTGGAAGAAAAGACTGAGTTGGTAAGTGAGAAATTGAAAGAAGATGGAGACAAGGGTAAGGCTATACATGAAGATGATGAAATCCCTAAACTTGGTCCACCTATGCAAGAAGATCCTTTTATCAAGGTCATCAAAGCCATTGGAGGTAAATCCCATGAAGGGGTACCTTTGTTTAGTGGGAAGATGTGTTAGGAATAGTCCCAAGAGATAACTGAGAGGGGGGGGGGGGGGGGGGTGAATCAATTATCTACAAGATTCAATTCTTTATCCAATTAAGTACAAAATAACATTAAGCATAAATAAAATACAAGAACACTTAACACAACACTATGATTTTGGTTATGGGGAAACCTAAATAGGTTAAAACCTCGGTAGGAATTAACACCCCCTATAAATTGCACTAGTGTATAATGATCCCTGTTAGATGATCTTACAACCCCATTAGGAATTGATCTTTACAATGCATTAAGTATAGTGACCTAGTCAAGGGTTGGACCATGTTAGGATTCTTTTACAATTAACCATGTTAGGGGTGAGGACACACTATCTGAGAGCTCATTGCTCAAATGGTGAAGGTTGCAACCTTCTGAATAATAGATACACACTATATCTGGATCTTGGTGAACTATGAGTTAGACTTGCTATCTTGATTAGTTCTAATGAATAGAATACACTCTCTTCTTTGTCACATAGACCTTCTACTGATGGCTCATTACTTCACACCTACTCTACTCTTTCTTTCAACTTTCTGCCATACTTAGCGATCACAACTTGACCGGCTATAAGTATCTTTCTCCAAATGATATAATCAGGTCAGCCCATTAGAACTTCCTTGAAATCATATTAGATCAACAATATAACTCTCAAAAATATCTCCAATGGCTATACTAAGCACACAACACTAATTAGGACCATGCAACTCCATATGAGTAGATGCATCGCTTCACACTGTCGGCTCCACAAAATTAACTGAATCTTTCTTCTCATACTGAGATAGGTCATGCACTCTTAACCAAACATTATTAACTCTTATCCAAACATAATACCAAGCACACATATCATAATGATAGGCACAACTACTACAACAATACAAACAATGTTAGCTCTGTTTGATAAACTCAAGAAACTGTAATTGGCAATTGGAAATATCATAACTCAATTTGTACTACACAACTGATTTTGTATCCATGAACATAGCTCCACTAATATGTCTTCAAAATAAATACAAATATGAAAGGCTCCATCATAACCATACTGCAAATCACATACATAACTCTTCTTGGGACCTGTTCAGGAACATTACTGAAACAAACAATTGTATAACTGTCTTCACTCAAAATCAACCTCTACGCTTATGATATCATGTTGATAACATATCTAGGCAACATATGCTCAAGGTGTTGGAAATTTTTTTGAGTTAGATATCTATTTGTTTTCATTATGGCAACATATAGTTTGTATGAAGACCGTATATGACAGGAAGTAGTTATGACAGAGCACAAAGTAAAATTGTCTAAGTGTAAGCAATATTTTCCCAGTCTAACCAAAGATAGTTTTGGTTGTAGATGTCGATATAGGTAATTTCAATGCCTATGCACTTGAACATGGATACTTTGATGTATATTGAAGACTCACCTCAGAGAGCAAGTCTGTATGACATGTACGAAAGAAGTTATTGTAGTATTATCGAAGAAAGAGTTGAAGCCGACAGGATAAAGAAAGAAGACATAATGAGTAAATAGTTAAGGGATTGATGTGTTTATCAAAATAATAACTTAATCATATAAAGGGATGACATCCTAGATGTTAACCCTTGGGCAGCGCAAGTTAATATGTATTTTGTAAGGTGCTTTATGTTTTGTAAAGCCGACTGTAAAAGTTATTATTCTTAATAACTTGTATAGATGTAAGACATATGCAATGCAAAGATATAAGTGTAACATATGTATGTGAAATATATTGATGCAAAGTTGTAAATTGTGAAATTCAAGAAAACATATTTTGTATATACAAGTGAAGAGCAAGATCAGAATAGGAAAGCTATTTAGCAGTAGTGAAGGTTATATACCTTATCTTTTTGTAATTAGAAATCATTATACATTACATGTTTGGGTAGTGAGCTCATCTTGTAATCATTCTAGGTGTTCTACCAACTCTTAGCAGGGTTGAGGCTTTTAACAAGGCCTAGAGTCCCTTAATCAGGACTGAGACACTATATGTATGTAATAGGCTCCTAACAGGGTCAACATCCTTAACAAGATACTTTTGACTAGTGGATCATTGTGGGTATCATCCCCACCGGGGTTTTCCCTTGGCTAGGGTTTCCTCGAGAACAAATAATGTGTTATGAGTTCATTTTCTTTATTGCTATGCATACTATTTAGTTTACTTTGTTTTGCAAGCATCAAGTTAATCTATTATATCCATAATTGGGCAAAAGTAAAAGTTTGTAGAATACTGATTCACCCCCCCTCTTAGTATTCCCTATTTCTAACAATTGGTATCAGAGCTTAGTTACTCAAAAAAGAATCATTCAGAGAAAGCCTAGCAGCTTGAGTAAGATCTTTATGGATATGGATCAACTACAGAAGAATCTTGAAGAATCTCTTGAATAGATTGATATACTTACTGAAGAAGGAGATAATCTAAAAGGAAAATATGATGATGTAAAGAACCTCATTGAAAAGCTAAAAAATAAGCTACAAGAACTGAAATCAGAAAAGGAATCTACAATTCAAATTGAAGATTGTGATGAAAATCTAGAAAAAGAAAATGAGATCCTTAAACATGAATTAAAGATAGCAAATCTAAAGTTAAGTTTGAAAGATGGAAACAACAATAATGAATCGAATCTAAAATCTGAGAATAAAGATCTGAAATCTAAACTCTATAAAGTGACATCTGAACTTGAGAAAACTGACTTATAGTATGCTAAACTTGAAAAGTACAATACAATTGTGAAAGGTGAACTAACTCAGTCTAAGCAACATCTTGAGAGACTATATTCCACCAGTGAGAAGATTGATGAACAAATGTCTTATCAAAAGCCATTCTATGATAAATTTGGTCTTGGATTTAACTCATCTAAGGTAAGTGAAGAAAGAAAGGAACCATATCTAAAAGTTTCTGCTAACAAAGATGAAAATAAATCTGATGAAGCTAACAAATCTAAGGATATACCTAAAGAAGAAGAACCACCTAAAGGTATGTAGAGAGAATTTAAAGGTAGATGTTTTGTATGCAATACTTTTGGTCATATGAAGAAAGAATGCATAGGTAAGAAATTCAAACCACTTAATGGTTATTGCTATATATGTCATGGTTTTGGACATAGAGCTATTGAATGTAAGAAGCCTAGATTTAATGATAATAGTAGTAGTAGAATTTTTAGAGATACTAACTATGGATATAAGAGACCTATTGAAGATATGAACAAAAGAAATGGAGTTGTGTGTTATAGATGTAACAAGGTTGGACACATTTCCAGGAATTGCAGATCACAAATCAATCAGACAGGACCGAGATATGGAAATAATGGAGTATTTTTCCAGATATGCAACAAATTTGGTCATACAACAAGATTTTGTAGGATGAACAATAGGAACTACACAAGAAGAAATGAGAATGCAAGCAACGGTGAAAGAGGATGCTGTAGTAATTCAGAAGAAGTGAAGTTTTTTAAAGGTACAAATCAAGGAGACACATTCAACACAGAAGGTAATCAAACATGTGAACTATCTGATAGTAAGTGTGAATCTCTTCCTAGCCCATCTCAAAGTACTTAATTCATAAAGAATGTATTAGAGTAGGAACTTAGGATAGTGTAGAAATTAGTATAGGATGAATTGAGTCTTGTGCAATTAATGTAAGGTATTATGTGATGTAATGATGCTATGGTTAAGAGCGCATGAGCTAATATGAATGTATGTGAGTTCGCAAGAAATTTGAAGTTTTGCAGGAAAGCAGGAATAACTTTTTGGAAAGAAGTGACAAAAGAATTGAATGCAATGTCAGAATCTTGTAATATTAAAAGGTTAAAAGCTTATGATCAATATTATTTGATCATTAAAGTGACTACAAGTGATAAGGAGATCATTACAATAGTGATTGAAAGTAGTTTGCAAGATTTGGTGAAAGAACTTCATGCCGGATCTACGTAAAGCCCTAAATCATGAAATTGAGGTATTTTACTAAGAAAATCTACCAGTCAGTTAGAGCATTTGTAGAAGATATGGATGCTTCATTTGTTCACAACATAAGAGATACAATTAGACCTAAGATCAAAAGGGAACTAGTAGAACCCTTGGAAGAAGACCCTAGTCTAGCATTATCATCTATACCAAACAAAGTTTTGCATTTAGAAAATGTTAAAGGTAATTTGGGATGCAAACTTGAAACTCTCAGTGAAAGTGATTATACTAAGGAATATGAGAAATTATACAATCAAGATATGTCATTGAAAGTAGGGTTTGAACATTTGAATGAAAATGAAATCATGAAGTATTCACTACAACATGAATTTGATAATGATGAATGCACCAAAATCATTTTGAGTAGAATTCACAATGGGAAGTTTTGGTTAGATGACAAAATAATTGATATAATAGTAGACCTAATTCATGAAGTAACTAGTTTATCAAAATCTAGAGTTATACCATTTAATGAGAAGAATGTAAAGAAGATAATATTGGACAATACTAAGTCATCCTATAATGGTAGAGGGATAGTAATCAACAAGATACAACAAGATGATGTTAGATATTTATGCAAGATCTTAACATCCAAGTTTTGTGCTAACTCTAGAGAAGATGACAAGGCAGTTGGAATGATTCATGCAGCCTATTTGATGTGCGCCGATAAAGTTCAAGTAGATATGTGTGAAATTTTGAGAATTCAGTTATTTGAGAACCTTGAGAAGATAAAGAAGACTAAAAACTCTCAGTTTAGATTCTCATCCTTGATTACCTATATGTTTTTCCATTTGCTGAGAAGATTTCCATTCACTATTGGAGATGATTAGAATGATAATAGGACCACTCTGGACAGAATCAAGAAGGTGTATCTAAGATGCCCTATAGACAAGGTTAATGAGAGTGTAACCTTGGTAATCAAATCATTTCTGAACTTGATGAAGAAAAGATCAAGGATCCCACAAGCTATAGTTGAGAAGTACAAAGATGAAATATGCTTTATGGTTGACACTAATTTTACCTTTATTGAAGCAGTTGAACCTAGCGTAGAATTCATAGATCCTCTTAGATACAAAATTTTAGAAGTTGAAGCAGAAGAGTATGTGAGTAGATTGCTTAAGAGTAAGTTGGATGTAAATAGTTTTAGATTTGGAACTTATGAGGAGAATTTCAACTCCACAAAGTCTTTACAAGAAGAAAAGTTGTCAAAGAAAAGAGTAGAAAGCACTATCAAGAAAATTCTTAAAAATACAAGAATGTTAGAACAAGAATTTCTAATTGCAAAGCAGACTGCAACAACAATATAAGACATTGGACAAAAGGAAGTTTTTTCTATTCCACCCTTATCATCAGCTGCAGATCAAACTAGAAATATTTAGAATGTAGTGAAAGTGGAGAAAGTTGAAAAGGAATAGGAAACAAGAAAATCTACAAGATCCTCCACCACTCCGCCAAGTAAAAGGGTAAAGGAAATGGCTAGTGGACTTGGTAAGAGATAGAAAACAATATTTGCCCTAGTACAAAGGAAAGTATTAGAAATAAAAGATGATGAAGTTACTGAAGTCAAGAAGAAGAAATGGAAATGAAAGATAGAAAAGGTAAATGATCAAATCATCAATGATGGAGACTTTTGTAAGATGAACAAATACTATGAGTTATACATTTTTTTAGAGAGATTGAGCTTATAAAATGCAGTTGTTAGACACATGATCTTAGTAGACAAGAAATTTGATAGTATTCAAGGGAAGATACCTGATGAATTGTTTGAGAAATTAGTTAACAGAAAGAAGAGAGCAGCTGAAGAAGACAATAAGATTAGAGAAAATTTTATGAGAAAGCTCTGTGATATTAGAGATGAAGACCACTTCAAGGAAATCATGAAAGATCTTAGCACTCACTTAAGAACAAAAAGAAGAACAATTCAGATAATGGGAGGAAATTATGAAGAAATTAACAAGGAAACTGAATAAGCAATTGTAAAGATAATGACTACAGGTGTTAGTAAGCACTCAAGTGCAGCAGATCAAGCTTTGGAAGCTGAGCACCAAAAAAGTACCTCTCCACCACCATCAATCAAAATTGCAAATGAATCAATGAATGTGGAAGGAACACATATCATTCTGGATAGTGATGAAAAACCATTTAGCAACCTTGAAAACATTGTTGACAATTTGGCTTTGGAAGAATAGGACATGACAGTTGAGGAAGAAAGGAAGGAAACAAGGAAAGAAGAAGAAAAAAAATTAGAGATTCAAGTAAATATAGAGATTATAGGACATAAAGGTGCACAAGGTAAAGAAGAAATTAGTCCTACCCCTAAGAGTGCAGTAGAGAAACCACAGTTAGAATCCATTTTTGCTAATCTTGAAAAAGAAGTGGATGATGATGATCAAATGGAGTCGATCTCATCCCTAAATAAAATTATTGGTAAAACAAGAAAGTGAAAAGCCTTGAAGGATCATTGCTGGAAGTGACAAAGAAGTTGTAGAGTGTTGTGACTAGTCGGATAATAGAGGAAGATCCACAGGTAAAAGCTAAGGAAGTTGTGAAGGAATTTGACAATGAATTCACTAACTTATTAGACATAGCTGGAGTAAAGGCTCAGGCAGCCTATGAGGCCAAAATATTTCAAGATATAAGTCAGAATATAAAAAATGATATTAATAATCTGGATGTGTGTATCAAGGACCTTAGAAGGAATTTGAACTGGGAAAATCCCTGTACATTCAGTGTACAAAAATAGAGAATCATGTATTAGAAGTGACTAAGAAGATAAGAGCAAAAGAGGCAGAAATTCAAACAGAGGTAAATCATTTATCCAGCCCAAATGCAAAGATATTATATTTTGAGAAGAAAATCAATAAATTGAATGATGAAATAAGAATTCTTAATGATGAAAGAGAAAGGAAATTGAGAAGATTCACTCTACTAAGAGAGCACATTTCAATTAAGATAAGCATCATTGAAGGACAATTGGAAGAATGTCTTTCATCCAAGACATCTTATGAGAAGTTTAACTTTGCAAACCTTCATGCATGGGAGATTGTATCTTATGGTTTATGTACACTACTTGGTGTTTCAGACATCGTGAAGTAGACATGGGAGAAGGAGATAGAGAGCATAAAAGTAAATTTTGCAGATTGTGTTGCAAGCCTACCGGCTCTGCAATTGTGAATCAAAGGTAAACATTTTTTTAGTACACAGTTTTGGCACCCTTTTTTGTCATTGTTGTCAAAGGGGGAGTAATAAAAGAAAATTGATATATTGATATGGAAGTATATTCCTAGGGGTATCATAGATGATATATAAGATATTTGGAGATATAAGGATAGTGAAGATATATTTTTGTTGGCCACAATTATGAAGTTTTGTATGACTTAGCCAATTTTCTCATATGTTGCCACCAATGACAAAGGGGGATATTGTTGGCAAATTGGCTGAGTTAGATATCTAGTTGTTGTCATTATGGAAACATATAGTTTGTATGAAGACCACATATGACAGGAAGTAGTTATGACAGAGTGCAAAGTAAAATTATCTAAGTGTAAGCAGTATTTTCCCAGTCTAACCAGAGATAGTTTTGGTTGGCAATGTCGATATAGGTAAGTTCAGTTCTTGTGCACTTGAACATGGATACTTTGATGTATATTGAAGACTCACCTCAGAGAGAAAGTTTGTACAACTATACGGAAGAAGTTATTGTAGTATTACCGAAGATAAAGTTGAAGCTGATAGGATAAAGAAAGAAGACAAAATGGGTAAACAGTTAAGGGATTATTTTGTTTATCAAAATAATAACTTAATCATATAAAGGGAATACATCCTAGATGTTAACCCTTGGGAAACACAAGTTAATATGTATTTTGTAAAGTGCTTTATGTTTTGTAAAGTCGACTGTAAAAGTTATTATTCTTAATAACTTGTATAAATGTAAGACATATGTAATGCGAAGATATAAGTGTAACATATGTATGTGAAAGATATTAATGTGAAGTTGTAAATTGTGAAAGTCAAGCAAGAAGATTTTGTATATGCAAGTGAAGAGCAAGATCAGAATAGGAAAGCTAATCGACAATAGTGAAAGGTTATATACCTTATCTTTTTGTAATAAAAGAACATTGTACATTACATGTTTGGGTAGTGAGCTCATCTTGTAATAATTCTGTGTTCTACCAACTCTTAGTAGGGTTGAGGCTTCTAAAAATGCCTAGAGTCCCTTAATCAGGACTGAGACACTATATGTATGTAATAGGCTCCTAACAGGGTCAACATCCTTAACATAATACTTTTGATTAGTGGATTGTTGTGGGTATTATCCCCATCGGGGTTTTCCCTTGGCCAGGGTTTCCTCGAGAACAAATAATGTGTTATGAGTTCATTTTCTTTATTGTTATGCATGTTATTTAGTTTACTTTGTTTTGCAAGCATCAAGTTAATCTGTTATATCCATAATTGGGTAAAAGTAAAAGTTTGTAGAATACTGATTCACCCCCCCCCTCTCTCAGTATTCCCTATTTCTAACACAAGGCTCTCTCCATAAGTCTTCCATGCACAAGGCTTACCATATGTTGTCATAAATGACAAACATACAGTCAACACTGGCTTGCTGGCAAATCTCCAATAATCTCCCCCTTTGGCATTGATGGCAAAATATGGAATGAAAAACCCTTTGGAATTGATGGCAACATATGGAATGAAAAACACCACCAATCTAAAAGTACAATTATTTTATAAAATTCTCTATTTCCTCAAAAAAATTCCCCCAAGGATGAATCCCCCATCTACTGTTGAATGCTCTAAATATCAACTATTGTATCTCCTTACTGTATACTCCCCCTTACTTCTTACTCCTCAATTGTATATACTCCTTCTAAGTGTTTTGTTTTTCATGACTATATATTTACTCCCCCTTTGACATCAATGGAAAAGGGTGCCAAAATAAATAAGCACTAGTACTACTCCTGAAGTAGAGTAGTCAACCATTCATCAGTCACTGAGGACTGATGCACTCTTGCAAATGCTAATCAAATTCAGGGAAGGGAATTAATCCTAGCTTCTCCCTGAGATATGCAAATGTATCCTTTGGTAAAGGCTTTGTGAATATGTCTGCTAATTGATCTTTTGTACTCACATAATCCAACTTTACTTCTTTCTCTACAACTTTCTCTCTTAGGAAGTGATATTTTCTCTCGATATGTTTTTTATTTGCATGCATCACAAGGTTCTTTGACATATTGATAATGCTAGTGTTATCACAATGAATAACAATAGGATAATCAATATAAATTCCAAAATCCTTTATCATTTGCTTGATCCACACAATTGTATATCAATTTAATGCTACTGCCACATACTCTACTTCTACTGTGGACTGAGAAATACAATTCTGCTTCTTGCTTGTCCAAGTAACACATCTATCTCTAAGAAATACTGCTCCTCTTGATGTACTCTTTCTATCATCCACACAACCTACCCAATCTGCATTTGTATACACATGAAGCTCTACATTTTCTAAATTAGGATGCCATAAACCATAGTCTATAGTTCCCTTCAAATATTTGAATATCCTCTTTAATGCCATAAGATGACTTTGTTTAGGTTCTATTATAAATCTTCCAACTATGCCAACTGCATTAGAAATATTTGGTCTAGATTGAGTAAGATAGATGAGTTTACCAATCATAGAATTGTATAGGGTTATGTCTACTGCTATAGAATCATCTTCTTTTGAAAGCTTGCATACTATTATCATAGGGGTACTTACTGGCTTGCAATCATCCATATTAAATTTCTTCAATATCTCTTTCACATACTTAGACTGATTAATGAAAATACCTTTGTTTTTCTACTGCACATTCAGTCCCAAAAAGTACTTGATAGGTCCAATCATGCTCATCTCAAATTTGCTTTGCATCTCTTTAGCAAATTCTACACTAAGCTAGTCATTACCTCCAAAAATAATGTCATCAACAAAAATAGCAACAAGTAGTAATCCATTAGGTGTCTCTCTTATGAATAAGTTACAATCTGCTGCTCCTTTCTTGAATCCAATCTTAGTCAAGTATCCATCTAGTCTTTCATACCATGCTCTAGGGGCTTGCTTAAGTCCATAGAGGGATTTCTTTAGTCTACATACCATATCAGTTTTGTCTGATAAAGTAAAACCTTCAGGCTACTCTATGTATACTTCTTCCTTCAACTCACCATTCAGGAATGTTGACTTGACATCCATTTGATATACCTTAAAGTCTTTGAATGTAGCATAGGCTAAAAATAACTTTATGGCTTCTAATCTACTTACAGGGGCAAATGTATCTAAATAATCAATTCCTTCTCTTTGTGCATATCCTTTACATACTAGTCTTGCTTTCTTCCTTACTACTGTACCATCTTCATTCATCTTGTTTCTGAATATCCATTTGGTTCCAATCACATTCTTGTCACTAGGTCTAGGGACTAATTCCCATGTGTCATTCTTAATTATCTGATCTAGCTCTTCTTTCATTGCTTCATGCCAATCTGAATCATTACATGCATCATCAACACTTAAGGGTTCAATTTGTGATAGTAAACATACCTCTTCATCAACTGTTTAACTCTTTGCTTTTGATCTTGTCATGACTTTGTTGTTTTAATCTCCAATGATGTCTTCCTTTGAATGGTATCTAGATGTGAATTTTGGAACATTAGGTGTGCTCTCTCATCAGATTTATGTGATTCTTCTTCACTTGTATTGGGGTCATTGAATAATAAATCAATGATGTCAAACATTTCTTCAACAAATACTTCTCTAGTGGTAGGTCTAGGTTCTTCTTCAATCATAGGTGCATAATCATGATATCTCTCTTGAATCATAAAATTTTCATCAATCTTCACATGAGCACTTTCAATGATCTTCTTCAATCTTAAGTTAAGACATCTATAAACTTTTATTTTAGTAGAGTAACCAAGAAAAATACCTTCATCTCTTCTTGCATCAAACTTGCCAATAGCTTCATCTCTCTTGATGTAGCACTTGCTTCCAAAGACTCTGAAGTATTTCACTATAGGTACATTACCAAACTATATCTCATAAGGTGTCTTGTCTTCTCCTAGCCTTAATTGAATTCTATCGATAGTATAGACTATTGTATTGATCACATCTCTCCAATAGGTGTGTGCAACTTTTCCTTCAATCATGATGATCTACATTGTTTCAAGTATGATCCTATTTCTCCTTTCTATAATTCCATTCTGCTAAAGGGTTCTAGGTGCACTTAGCTATCTCTTTATTCCATGTTCTTCACAATACTCATAAAATATGTTAGAGGTGAATTCTCCTCCTCTATCTGATCTTAGACATTTTATCTTTAATCTAGATTAATTTTCAACTTTATCTTGAATATTTTGAGCTTCTCAAATGCTTCTAATTTGTCTTTTAAGAATGCAATCCACATGATTCTAAAATAATCATCAAAAAACAAAATAAAGTACCTTTCACCATACTATGATCTTGTTTGAGTTGGTCCACATAGGTCTATATGCACTAGATCCAATTTGTTCTCTACCAAATTATTCTTGCTTCTACATGAATTCCTCACATGCTTTCCCATCACACATTCCTTGCATATTATATCAACTGGCTTTGCAATACTAGGAAGGTCTCTAACTTCTTTTACATTACTTATCTTCACTATGTTGTCAAACTTGATGCAATCATTTGACCTTCTTTGTTATTAATGATGCACTTTTTGTTTTTGAATTCCATCTGATATCCTTTATCAAGCAACTGTCCAACACTGAGTAAGTAATGTTGCAAACCATCAACATATAAAACATCATCAGTGTTATTCTTTCCATCCAAAGTGATAGCTCCTCTACCTAGGATAGGTTTAGGGGTGTTGTCTCCAAATCTAACCATGTCACCTTTGTACTTATCCAAATGAACAAATCTATCTTTGTCTCTTGTCATGTGATGTGAAAAACTGATGACAATGATCCAGTCTGTCCTAATGTCTACTTGTGAAATCAAGGCTAGTTCTTAAGCTTTCCTCCCATCTTCCTTATCCATTTCATCAAACATTCTTTCCATTTATTCAATAGCAACAAATCCAATTTCATCTTCTACTGAATTTTCATCTGATACTCCATCTTCAACATAGTAACACTCTTTATACTTAGGCTTGTAATTTTTGTATTTCTTGACTCTTGTAGGAAACTTAGATGCAAAGTGACCAATCTTGTTACATGAAAAACATTTGAATTAAATTGACCTTCATATTTTCCTTTTACTTTTCTTTCTTTCTTAGGAATCATAGCAATGAATTCATCTAATTATTTATCATCATCTTCATCATCAAAATTACCAGAAGTGTTCAAAGATTTCTTATCGTGGACTGAGGCTTTGAATGTTGTTCCACTTTTAGGTTCTGTCTTCAATCTTGATATCTCAAATGTTGAAAACTTGCTGATTAAGGTCTCTCTTTTGAAGTCTTTTGTGGACTACATAGTTTCATCAAGGATTTTTATCTTGCTGTCATATTCTGCTGTGAAGGTAGTCATCAACTTGTCCATTATGTCTTCTTCCAAGATCTCTCCACCATTCTTTCTGATTCTTGCAACTGCTTCATTAATCCTATGATTGTAAGCTCTGATGTTCTCTTCAAGTAGCATCTCCAATGTATTGTATCTTTTCTTCCATGTCTTTTTGCATGCATTCTTGGCTTGAATATCTCCTTCAAATATGTCTTCTAGATACTACCATATCTTGTAGGCTTTATCTACCTTCTTGATCTCTAAAAATTCACTGTCAGACAATACACTGATAAGGGCTTCTTTGGCAATAGCTTTTTGAGTGAATATCTTCTTTTTCTTCAACATTACATAATCCTTTTCAAGATTTGATAAAGATGGAATCTGAACTTCTTTAGTAGCTACTTCAAAGATCTCAAAAGCAATGCACTACAAACATGTCATCATTTTGTTCTTCCAGTCTAGATAGTTCTCTCCATCAAACTTAGGACTTTCTTTTCTAAAGAATGCCATCTAATCAACCTCAAGTTGTTAAACTTTCTCTCTGAGGCACTTGGCTCTGATACCAATTGTTATGAATAGTCCCAAGAGATAACTGAGAGGGGGGGGGGGGTGAATCGGTTATCTACAAGATTCAATTATTTATCCAACTAAGTATAGAAGAACATTAAGCATAAACACAATATAAGAAAACTTAACACAACACCATGATTTTGGTTATGGGGAAACCCAAATAGGTAAAAACCTAGGTGGGAATTAACACCCACCATAAATTACACTAGTGTATAATGATCCCTGTTAGAAGATCTTACAACCCTGTTAGGGGTTGATCTTTACAATGCAGTAAGTACAATGACCTGGTCAAGGGTCAAACCCTATTAGGAGTCTTTTACAATTAACCTTGTTAGGGGTGAGGACGCACTGTCCAAGAGCTCACTGCTCAAATGGTGAAGGCTACAACCTTCTAAATAATAGATACACACTATATCTAGATCTCGGTGAACTACAAATTAGACCTCCTATCTTGATCAATTCCAATGAATATCATACACTCTCTTCTTTGTCACATAGACCTTCTACTGATGGCTCATTACTTTGCACCTTTTTCTTTGCTCTTTCTTTCAACTTTCTATCATACTTAGCAATCACAACTTGACCGGCTATAAGTATCTTTCTCCAAATGATATAATCAAGTCAACCTATTAGAACTTCCTTGAAATAATATTAGAGAAACAATATAACTCTCAACAACATCTCCAACAGCTATACAAAGCATGCAACACTAATTAGGACCACGCAACTCCATATGAGTAGATGCATCACTTCACACTATCAGCTCCACCAAATTAATTGAATCTTTCTTCTTATGCTGAGATACGTCATGCACTCTTAACCAAACATTCTTAACTCTTATCCAAACATAATAGCAAGAATGCATATCATAATGATAGGGGCAACTACTACAACAATATAAACAATGTCGGCTCCATCTGATAAACTTAGGAAATTGTAACTAGCAACTGGAAACATCATAACTCAATATGTACTGCATAACTGACTCTGCACCCATCAACATAGCTCCACTAACATGTCTTCAACATAAATATAAATGTGCAAGGTTCCATCATAACCGTACTACAAATCACATACAAAACTCTTCCTGGGACCTGTTCAGGAACACTACTGAAACAAACAACTGTATAATTATCTTCACTTAGAATAAACCTCAACACTTATGATATCATGCTAATAACATATCTAGGAAACATATACTCAAGGCTCTCTCCATAAGTCTTCCATGCATGCTGCTTATCATATTTTTTCATCAATGACAAACATACAATCAACACTGGCTGGTTGGAAAATCTCCAAGAAGATAGACCTTGAATTGGTGATGGAATGGATAGAGGGAATGGAGAACCACTTCAAATGTGAAGGGGTTAGTGAGGCTCAAAAATTAATGGTGTCTAAATCTAGGATGAGGGGACAAACATTAACTTGGTGGAAGTTCCTACAAACTGAAAGAGAGAAGGTAGACAAGAACCTCATAGCTAGTTGGAAAGCTATGGTCACCAAGATCAAGGAGAACTATTTACCAGAGGATTTTGAAATCCAATTGCATAAGAAGAGGAAAATCCTTAGGCAAAGGGAAATGGATGTTGCAACCTATGTTGAGGAGTTCTAAAAACTATGCTTAAGATCTAAGATCTATGAAGAAGAGAGTGTCAAAGTAGCTAGATATTTGAATGGACTTAGGTGGAGTATTCAAGAAGAAATTAGTCTATTGAGCCCTACTATTGTTCATAGGTGCTATCAATCAGCCATTAAAGTGGAGGAGAAAGGTAGAAAGAAACAAGAATCTACTTTAAGAGGCAGAGGAAGAGGAAGAGACTCGAGAGGGAGTCATAGAGGCAACTACAGTGGTAGAGGAAATGACCTAGAGAATCAAGGCGAAGCCAAGATGACTCAACACTATCGTGAGCCTAGAAATAGAGGTAATTTTAGTAGGGGAAGAGGATTCCAAAGTGGTGGAAGAGGCAGATTTGGAGGATTGGGTAGAGGTTCACACTTTTTCAATATGAAATGCTACAATTGCAGTCAATTAGGCCACCCTACCTATAGATGCCCTAACAAAGCATCAAGTTCACAAGGAGAGAAGAAGATAGATTATGCACAAGAGGAAGTTGGAAGTGTCAAATCTATGGAGGTGAGTCTTGATTATGAAAATGGGGATAATATCATGTTTAGGAGAGTCTTGCTCAAATAATAAGTCAAGGAAGAACCCAAATAAAGAAGATATTTATTTAGGATCAAGTGTAAAATCCTTGGAAAGGTGTGTAAGGTCATTATTAAATTAGGCTCTATAGACAATATAATCTCAGAGGAGGTAGTCCAAAAGTTAAAGCTCACTAGGATACCTCATACACACCCCTACAAAGTTACTTGGCTAAACAAAGGGTAGAATGTCTTAGTAAATGAACAAGTATGGGTTGACTTTGTTATTGGTGAATATAAAGACAAAATGCTATGTGATTTCTTTCCAATGGATGGTTACCACCTATTATTGGGAAAACCATGGCAATATGATTGAGATGCAGCCCATCATGGGAAAAAGAACTTGTATACCTTCAAAAAGAATGGGGTCACCTATAAGATACAATTACTTGTTGAAGAAGGAGCAACAACTTTAGGGGACACTAATGTACTTCTAATGAGTGGTAAGGAGTTCTTGCATGAACTCAAGGAAGAAGAAGGTGATGGAATAGCCATTGTTGTTAAGTCTAAAGAGGAGGATAAACCTCAACAAGAAAGTATACATTTGGAAGTGAGGCAACTATTGGAGTAGTTCAAGGACATCATTAGTGATGGAACACCAACCACTCTACCACCACAAAGAGAAATTAGTCACCAAATAGACTTCATACCAGGGGCATCCTTGCCTAACAAAGCATCATACAAGATGACACCAGATCAAAACAAGGAGATTGTAAGACAATTCTAAGAGCTACTTTATCAAGGGATAATCAGAAAAAACATCAGTCCATGTGTTGTCTTATTGGTCTTGGTGTTAGAGTAATTATATGTTCACACTTATTAATTAGATCACTTTGATTTAATTAATTAAGTTGTCTATTACTCTAGTTTACTTAAGTTGTCTCTTAGGTGCATATAATTAATATTTTATATTAATTATTATGTGCAACCTAGCTTTTTACCCTTTTTAGGGTTTCGTTCACCTTATAGGTTGAACTCTTGTAATTATGTACTTACTTCATATTAGAATGCAATTTCTCTCACTCCGCTGAGATTTTCTAATCTTTTGCTTTTTGTGTCTTTTGCTTCCTTCCAGCAACAGGTCATTTGCATGCAGGTGTTCTTGGTGAACTGTGAAGTTGGATTTCTCAACTTCTACATGGTATCAGAGCTTCCCTGCTGCTGCCTAGTCTAGAGGTCTTGAAGCCGTGATTCGAAGACAGAAAACATAGCTTCTCTAGTTTTTTTATTCGAGCTACAGGAAGCATTTTTTTTGGAGCATTTCAAGAAAAAATAGATGTCGCCATTGTGCTCAGAGGGCCCAGGAGATCAACTTTTCATATAAAATTTATGTTTTTTGGCCATAGTGACCTCTGGGAAAATTTTTCACCCTCCTAGGCCGTACGACATGCAAATCGAGAAAAAAAATTAAAAAATCTCATTTTTTACACCCATTTAGGGCTTTCTACTATGATGTCAGCCGCACTGTCAGCGCATGGCCGTCGCGCTACTGCCCAGCTCTGCCACCACCGCCCTGCCGCCACCTAGCCACCACCTTCATTGGCACCGCCACCCAATGCACCACCCGGAAGCCACATGTGACATCACTTGTTGGAAAAAAAAATAATTTCGGCAACCTAAATTTTTTCCAATGAGATGGTCCCATGACATGCAAATGACTGTCAAATTTTTTCTCGTCTCTGGTTTTTTCCAAAGAGCTCTTTTTTAGAGGTGTAGTTTTTTTTAGCCGTATCTTTTGCATACGGTGTCCATTTTTGAAAAACAAAATATCACCGAAAAGGTGTTTCTGAGCTAGAGACTATGGTGCTAGTTTCATTTACTGATTTGGATGTTTGAGTTCATATTTTTGGTGTCAAAGTAGAGGCTTCTATTTCCTCAATCTCTACATCTGGCGATTAGGTTTTTTCCTTTTTTTTTGTGCTTACACACTTATTTTAAGTGTACGGAAGATAGTAGAATTTTTTTTTGGGGGGGGGGGGGTACAAATTATCTTTCTATCATTTATTTCAAAGAGACCCTTCTACTTCTGTCCACCTTCTCTCAATGGCAGACTCTTCTATCACCCACCTTACACCTCAAAACTACCACACTTGGAAAGGACAGATGACCAGATTTCTTATGTCAAAAGGGTTATGGTCATGCCTCGATGAGGCTCCACCAGTTCTACAGAGGCCTTATGAGGCTCTTATACAGAGAAATAGGATGGATGAGGCAATGGGCCTCATTGCACTGAATATTTCAAATGAGTTTTTGTTCCACCTAGATGGTTTGACCACACCTAGGGTAATGTGGAACAAGTTTTCCAACCTTGTTTGGCACAATGAATGAGTTCAGGGTTCTATAGATAGATGTAGAGTTCACCTCCTTGGTACCTGAATCTTTCACCAACATAGATGACTTCTTGATGAAGTTCAAGTCTCTTTGATCTATTTTATAGGTTTCTGGGAAGACGAAGTCAGATGATGAGTGTATCTTTCTGATACTCTCAAAGCTTCAAGGTCCTTATCAAATTTTCACTTCTACCTTCTACTCCACTATGGATGTAATGGGTGCACGACATATTATGCCCTCTTTTGAGACATTCTGTTATAGGTTGACTCATGAGCAGTCCAAGCTCACTTAGATGGATTCACTTATAGGTTCACAGTCACAGGCATTGCTTGCCAAGACACCTCAGGGTACACAAAAGCAGAAGCTAAAGTAGATATTAGATTCCTCTTCTCAGCACTCTACTGGCCCACCATCTTCTTCTAAGAAGGAGAAATAGAAGACTAAGAGCCCTACATGTTCTTATTGTCATAAGGGCCCTCATGATGAGTCACATTGTTTTCAGAAGAGATTTGATGGCTATGAGAAATAGATTATAGATTTGCAAGCTCTTCTTTAGAAGAGCACTATTTCCTCTCCATCCTCTTCTACCTCACAGGGGTCTACTTTTCAGCCTTCTTCCACATCTTCAACATCTAGATAGGATTTTGGATAGGGTCATGCATTACAAGCATCCATTGCATCCCCTTCACAAGTCCCTTGGCTACTAGATTCAGGTGCTTCTCACCATATGACCTCTTCTCAAGGGGTCTTCTCTACTGTTGAGGCTTCTCCCATTCCTCATATTCTCATGGGGAATAACATTGTCTTGACAGTCTATGGGAAAGGTTCAGTAGGCATTTAGGATGGCACATTCAATGATGTATATTATATTTTCCATCTCTATCTATAAACCTTCTCTTGATTTATTAGATTACACATAGTGGATTAGGGAAGACAGTTGAGTTCACTGCAAATTTAGTCTTCATTTAGGATAGTGTGATAGGAGGCATTGTTGCTAAAGGGATAGTTGATCATTCCACCCATCTCTACACCTTCTCACACTTTGTTCCACCATCTCCAATGTCAGAGCACAACTCTCCTCTTTTGCAAGAGCATCATGTGGTGCAGTGAGGTCACTTGAACCTTTGTATTGTTCCTGAGATCACTGCTATGACTGCCACACCACATCCTATTGAGATCTTTTCTCTTTAGCAAGATTCTTCTTCAGCACTGCTTGACCCTCTAGCTCCATTCATTGAGCCACTAGGTGCATTTGTTGAGGATTCTACAAAGGACATTCATCTCCTCTTTCATGACAGTGTCAGCATACCTGTCACACCACCTACATTGGGGATTCCCTTCCAGGATCCTCATGTTTACTCCTTTCAGCATCAGCTCAACCTTCCAGTGACACCTCATATTTTAAGGTTACCTCTTCACTATCCACTGACTTTCACTCCTATGCATTGGAGTCATAGTGGTTTGTTCATTGATCCAGGGGTTCTTTCATTCTAGGGGGCTTTAGAGCCTCGATCCTCTCTCATGGGGGGGTTGGCAACACACATTGTACTTATGGCTTTGAGAGAGTCTCTTGAAGTCATTTTTTTCTTTTTCTTTCCTTTATATCTCTTTTTGGAGAGGATTTTTTCCCACTGGGTTTTCTCCTTTGTCTCCGGTTTACAGAGAGTTGTCAGGACCCATCTTTTTTCCTGCTTTCATAAATGTGCTAGGTTAGCTTACCTTCTAAGCTTCACTTAAGGGGGGTGTTAGAGTAATTATATGTTCACACTTATTAATTAGATCATTTTGATTTAATTAATTTAGTTGTCTATTACTCTAGTTTACTTAAGTTGTCTCTTAGGTGCATATAATTAATATTTTATATTAACTATTATGCGCAACCTAGCTTTTTACCCTTTTTAGGGTTTCATTCACCTTATAGGTTGAACTCTTGTAATTATGTACTTACTTCATATTGGAATACAATTTTTGTCATTCCTCTGAGATTTTCCAATCCTTTGCTTTTTGTGGCTTTTGCTTCCTTCCAGCAACAGGTCATTTGCATGCAGGTGTTCTTGGCAAACTGTGAAGTTGGATTTCTCAACTTCTGCACTTGGCACCCAAGAAAGGAGGTAAATGGAGGTTGTGTACTGATTCTAGGGACATAAATAGGATAACTATTAGGTATAGATTTCCTATCCCTAGAATAGAAGATCTTATGGATTGTCTTGGAGGGTCTAGGTACTTCACTAAAATTTATCTTAAGAGTGGGTACCATCAAATTAGGATGAAAGAGGTAGATGAATGGAAGTAAACCTTTAAAACCATAGAAGGTCTTTATGAATGGTTAGTGATGCCCTTGGGGCTTACAAATGCACCTAGTACATTCATGAGGTTAATGAATGAAGTCCCAAAGGATTACATAGGAAGGTTTGTAGTGATATACTTAGATGACATCCTCATATTTAGTAAGACCAAAGAAGAACATGTGAAACACCTAGAAATTGTCTTGAAAAGGTTGCATGAAGAGAAATTAGCCATTAACCTAGAGAAGAGTGAGTTCTTGAAACAAGAGCTAGTTTACCTAGGTTTTGTAGTCTCCCAAGGTGACTTAAAAATGGACCCAAGAAAAGTAGAAACTATTCTAAATTGGACCACTCCCAAAATTGGGACTAATGTAAGGAGCTTTCATGGGTTGGATTTTTATAGGAAGTTTATAAGAGGATTCAGTGAGATTTGTGCACCTCTTCTTGATGCCATAAAAGGTGGAGTTAAATCCAAGTTTAAGTGGACCAAGGAGGCTAATGAAGGATTTGAAAAGCTGAAGCAAAGGGTGGAAACACAACCCATCCTAGTATTGTCAAGTTTTGATAAGTTTTTTATTATCGAATGTGATGAAAGAAACATAGTTGTGGGAGCAGTCCTCAACCAAGAAGGGAGACCAATTGCATTTTGAAATTAAATCAAGGTACTCTTCCTATGATTTAGAACTTTATGCATTGATTCAAGTCCTTAAGAAGTGGAGGCACTATCTTTTTCCCAATGAGTTTGTAGTCTATACAAATAACCAAGCTCTAAGCTATATCAGCACACAAGAGAATTTAATTCATAGGCACATCAAGTGGATGGATTTTCTCCAAGCCTATACCTTCACTATCAAACATAAAAAGGGCCTAAACAATAAAGTTGCAGATGCACTTAGTTGGAGGTTGCTCATTGTCAAAGAGATTCAACTCCAAAGTATTGGCATAGAAGGGTTCAAGGAACTCTACAAGGTTTATGAAGACTTCTCAAAGGCATATAAGGTATGTGTTGAGTTTGAGAATCACTTTCACAGTGAATTTTATGACTATACTTTTCAAAATGGTTTATTATTTAAAGGTAACCAACTATGTGTACCCAAAGGGTCTATGAGGGAAAACCTCATAGAAGAAAAGCATAATGGGAGCCTTACTAGGAATTTTGGTTTGAACAAGACATTGGACTTGGTGCCTAAGATGCCAAGAGATGTCAAGAGGTATGTGGAGCAGTGTGTAGTTTGTCAAAAATCTAAGGGAACATATTCTAATGCAGGGTTGTACCAAACATTACCTATTCCAACCAAACCATGGGAGTGTCTTAGCATGGATTTTATAGTGGGATTACCAAGGAAAACTACTATCTTTGATAGTTTTTTTTTATAGTGGTGGACATATTTAGTAAAATGAGCCACTTTATACCTTGCGAAACAACTCATGATGCCAACTATATTGCTCATCTCTTCTTCAAAGGGATAGTGAGGATTCATGGCTTACCAATCAGAATTGTGTCCGATAGAGATGTGAAATTTATGGGGCATTTTTGGAAGACATGGAAAAGATTGAGTAGAAACCTTGTATTTGGTTCAGCTTATCATCCTCAAACGGATGGCCAAATAGAGGTGATTAATAGGATACTTGGAAATATTCTTAGGTGTCTCACAAAGGAATATGGAAAAATGTGGTATCAAGTATTGCCACAAGACAAATTATCTTATAATGACAGTACCAATAGGTCTACTAGAAAGAGCCCATTTGAGATAGTGTATGGCATCCATCCAAGGAGAATGTGTGAACTTAGAGAGTAAGGTGACCAAAGAGAAGTGGTGCAGGAGCACCCAAGGGTTGATTGGTTCAATCAATTTTATTTTTATTTTGTAAGCCCTCAGTGGAATTTATTTATTTTTCCTGAGGTCATGTTGACCACAGTGTGTGAATCCAATAGGGATTAAAGGTTTAGATAGGTCCTAAGTCTTAGACTATTGCATCTTGGAGGCTTAAGTGCTAAAAGTATCTCACTTGGTTATTTGAAGTTTGATGATGTCATTAGGTCTAGGTTGAGTAAGTCATGGTAGGACCTAGAATGGAGTCTAGGTTAGGCTAAGACAATGGTAAAACTATTTTGGTTGAAAAATGTAAAAGTTGTTAAAATGTTGTAAAAAGTTGCTTAGCAACTTTTGCAACTTTTCAAAGTTGCTTGGACAAATCTTTCCAAGAACACTCTAATGACCTAGGAGTGCCCTAATGGAAACCTAAGAAAAGACTCAACCTATTTAAGTCAATTTTGGACCTAATCCCAAGATTGGGATATCAGATGTACAAACTTTTGATTTTGGAGAGTTCAAACAGTGCATGAGTTTGTGTGTATCTTTATGGTTAATCAGTTGTAGAAGAATCTTTTGGATTGTATTGTGAAATGTTATCAGTGTATATCTTTGAGTAGTGTTTTTCCTTGCATTTAGTGTCATTAGTTTAGGATTTTTTTGTTTCTTTCTTTGTTCTGCATAAATTCTTTATGATTTTCCTTATCACCGGTTCAAACCAAAAGGTTGTGAGAAATGGAAACCTAGCTCACTATATTACCATTCAATCTATATAGCCTCTTGGGGATAGTGAGTAGATTCCATGTACATATTATGTACAAAAGCATGGGCCCTAAAAAGCATAGGAAGCAATTTCAATGTCTTTCCATAGGCATGCCTATGGTGAGCCCGACTGGGAAAGACTAAGCTACAATATTGATAACTTGCAAAGGTGTGCATGAAGATATATATTGGGGATTGGAGGTCAAAGGAAGGGATCTTACCAAGATCTAGTGAAGAGGAGAGCCTCTAACCAATCTATTTGGTTTCCCAACACTTGCATACAAACCCCCAACAGTTAGAATAGTCCTAAAACCCTCTCAAAATGCTCATTTTTGGTTAGGGCATTGTACGGAAGGGTAGAACCCTAAAACATCAAAAATCCTTGAGAGGTTGACTATTAAAACAAGAATCCATAATAAAGTTGCGGGGTCCTTTGGAATGAATTTGGTGAAAAGTCCTATTTTCCTGAAATAGGAGACCCAATAGGGGCTCTTCCTTATAGGTCTATTTTGTGAAGGATCCATGAAATCAGTAAAGGAGATGGGTGAATGACTTCCAAAACCCCTAAATAGACAAAGTAAAATATATTTGAGCACCTCCTCACCTATGAAAGAGTTTAGGTTAACATTGGAGGTGGAAAGCCCTTAGATGGCATTAAGGGTTAGTGTGTGGGAAAGTTAGAGGAGCACTAAGAATTTAGCTAGTATTGGTAGTCTTTGCTTGATAGTTGGGTTGGTCAGTTGACTAGGTGATCAAGACTAATAAGGAGATCCTATCACTTAGTAGGTGTCAAGAAAGGGAACCTCAAGGTCACTTGTGATACCTAGGCATGAGCTTGTGATTGGCTTATTCAACCCTCCCTATTAGAATGGTATTAGAGCCCCAAAATATTTGGGAAAGTAAGTGCATGTCAAAGTATGAATCTAGTGGATCTTCTAGGATGGTGACCAATGAAGAATTGGCCAAGAAGGTTGAAAACTAGGAGCAAGAAAATAGGTAGTTGAGGGAAAGATTAGACCAACTAGCCAAGAAGTTGGAAGCAGTAGAAGATAGAATAAAGGAGGTAAATGAGAGGATATATGAGAAGGAAGGGAAGGATAAGGCAATGGAGGATGAAGGAACCTAATCCAATGGTGGAACAAGAACATTTCCTAAAATCCTTGAAGGCCCTAAGTGGAAAAGAATTAGAGGCTGTACCCATTTTTAGTGGAAAATGGATCCTGACTCTGCCATTAGTTGGATAGAGGGCATAGAAAATCACTTTGAGTGTGATGGAATAAGTGAAGCTTAGAAGGTGAGAGTAGCTAAGTCAAGACTTAGAGGCTATGCTCTTACATGGTGGAAGTTTTTCCAAACAAAGAGGGAAAAATAATGAAAAAACCCCATAGCCACATGGAGAGGAATGGTGGCCAAGGTTAGAGAAGCCTATATACCATAGGATTATGAAATCCAACTACAAAAAAGGAGACAAAGTCTAAGATAAAAGGAAATTGATGTCAGTACCTACACCGAGGAGTTCCAAAATCTATGCCTAAGGTCCAAGGTGGTGGAAGAAGAAAGCATCAAGGTTGCTAGATATCTTAATGGCTTGAAGTGGTCTATTCAAGATGAAATCGATCTCCTAAGTCCTAAAATAGTGCATCAATGCTATTAATTAGCACTAAAGATAGAGGAAAAGGGTAGAAGAAAACAAGACTCAAGCTCAAGGAATAGAGGCAGAGGAAGAGACCAAAGGGGTCACAAAGGTGGTCACCAAGGAAGAGGGACTGATCAGAGAAGCCAAGGAGAGTCTAAAATTGATGAGAAAAATGGTGAGATAATCTCTAGAGGGAACTATTGTAGAGGAAGAGGCACTCATGGAGGTTCTAATAGGGGAAGAGGCGAAAGAAGAAGTAGTTATTACTTTGCTAGCATGAAGTGCTATAACTATGGACAAATGGGACATCCAACATATCAGTGTCTAGAGAAGGCATCTTCTTCCAATTCAGAGAAGAGAGTGACATATGCACAAGAAGACACATCAAGTTTCAAGTCATCAGAGGTCAGTTACATAGAGTCAAAGATGGGAGAAAACCTTATGATTAGAAGGGTCTTAATAAGACAACCGATGAAAAAAGAGCCAAAGTAGAGGAGAGCCCTATTTAGAATCAAATTTAAGATCATGGGTAAGGTGTATAAGGTTATTGTGGATTCTAGCTCCACATAAAATATCATTGCAAAGGAAGAAGCTAAGAAGCTCAATTTGACTAAAGTACCCCATCTAAATCCCTACAAGGTGACATGGTTGAACAAAGGGAAAAGTGTCCTAGTGAATGAGAAAATATGGGTTGAATTATCCATTGGGGGATACATGGACAAATTTCCATGTGATGTGTTACCCATGGATTCCGTAACTCTCTTATTGGGTAGACCATGACAATATGATAGAGAAGCCATGTATGATGGAAGAGGAAATATTGTTACATTTAAGGAGGATGGAAAAACATTCAAAATCCAGTCCCTAATGGATAATGATGAAGTGCACAAAAAACCCCTAGTGTGTTTCTTAGTAGTGGAAAAGAACTACTGCATACACTTCAAGAAGAAGATAGTAAGGGATATGCCATGGTTGTGAAGCCCAAGGAAGTGGAGAAGCCTAGCCAAGCACCTATACTAGTGGAGATCCAAGATTTGCTTGGGAGATATAAGGACATAGTCAGTGATGGCACACCAACAACCCTACCTCCTAATAGGTCCATAAGTCACCAAATAGACATTATACTAGGGGCCTCATTACCAAATAAAGAAGCCTATAAGCTCACACTAGAGTAGAACCAAGAAGTGGCAAGACAAGTACAAGAGATACTTGATCAAGGGCTTATAAAGAAGAACAGCAATCTATGTGTAGCACCAGTGGTCTTAGCATCCAAGAAAGGTGGTAAGTGGAGAATTTGCACTAATTTAAGGGCAATAAATGGGATTAATATTAGATATAGGTTCCCTATACCTAGGATAGAGGATCTCATGGATTACCTTGGAGGAGCCCAATACTTCACTATGTTGGATCTCAAAAGTGGATACCATCAAATTAAGATAAAGGATGGGGATGAGTGGAAGACAACCTTTAAAACAACTGAAGGATTGTATGAGTGGCTTGTGATACCATTTGGGCTTACTAATGCCCCTACCACATTCATGAGATTAATGAATTAAGTGCTAAAGGACTATATGGGCAGGTTTGTGGTAGTATATCTTGATGATATACTCATCTTTAGTAAGACAAAAGAGGAACACCTAAAGCATTTGGAGGTTGTGCTCAAAAGACTCCATGAAGAACAATTATCTATTAACTTGGAAAAATGTGAGTTCCTCAAGCAAGAACTTATTTACTTAGGATTTGTAGTATCCTAGGATACTTTGAAGATGGATCCAATTAAGGTGGAAGCCAGCCTAAATAGGCCTACACCAACCATAGGGATAGAAGTTAGGATTTTTCATGGCTTAGCCTAGTTTTATAGGAAGATCATAAGGAATTTCATTGGCATTTCTGTACCATTACTAGACACCATTAAAGGTGGGTTGAAGACCAAGTTCAAGTGGACGCAAGATCCAAATTAAGAATTTAAGAGGTTGTGTAGACACAGAAAATTGGCCAAAGGCTTAATTCAATCAAAAGGTGCAATCAAATCATAAAATAGCACTAAAAATCGATAAATAGAACAAAAGGCAATTCAAATCAAAGGAAAATTCAATTAAATGATTAAATGATTAAATAAGGCTTGAAAAGGGGAAAAACACTAAGAAATTGATTAAATTCAATTAATGACATAGTGGTTGAAATGAAAAATCAAAATGAACCTCTTACCCTTCATGGCTAAATTTAATTACTTTAATTAATTAATAAATCATAAATTCTCTCAACAAAGGAAAAAGGAGACAAAATGGACACAAACCACTCACTTTTGTTGAAATGTTCCAGCCTTTTGAAACCATTTAAATGTTTGTCCCCCAATTTAGGGACAAAGCAAATCCAATTGACCTTACCCAAGCATAACCATGGTTATCTCACTCTACCCCCTACCCTTGGGAAAATCTTATAAATAGAAGGCATTTTGAGGCATTATTCATCCACTCCATATCTTTGAATTGTAGCAAAGCTCTTGCAATTTGCATTCACACCACTCACTTAGCATTTTCATTGATAATTAGCTTAATTGTTGATCATTTTGTAGATTTTCTTATCAAATAGAGCTAGAATTTGATAATTAGATCTAGTTTGCATATCATTCTTAGTTCAATTCTCATCTTTAGAGTGTCACTAGTGAGGATCATAGCTGAGAGCCTCATTTACCACTTTATTTTAGAGATCCATGAGATGTTGATAGATTAATTATGCATTTGTTAGATTATTTTGCTCTAATTCTTGTTGTTCTTAGTTAATCTTGTAATTTCATGAAGGTGTAAATCACTCACACACAAATGGCACCCACCGTGGGGCTCTAGGCCTCAAATTTATCAAAATTTCCACGTTATTTGCAAAATTTAGGCTAGAATTGCATGATTTTGCTCACTGTTTGCAGGTTACAGGAAATAAATCACGCCTACCAGTAAAGAAATCACGCCTACAACAGAGAGATGTCACTCGTGATAATTTAGATGTCGCCTAGAGTTTGAACGCTCACGCCTCCTAGACTGCAGAATCACGCTTCTGAAAAAAAAAATCACGCCTGCGGACATTAAATTCTTGCCTCACATAGAAACATCTGATGCTTTTGGCTATTTAGATGTCGCCTACAAAGAATTAAAAGCTGCTATCAAGGAATTAGTTTACGCCTGGTGTAAAGGGAGTTTACTGCATTTCGCTTTTAATTTGTCGCTTTGATTATTTTAAATGTCGCTTTCAGTTAATAAAATGTCACTTCTCTGAGTTAATTTGTCACTTGAGATAAAGAATTTACGCGTTTGTTTAATTTGATATCGCACTTAATTACTTTAATCTCGCTTGAGCCCCTTTTGGTGACGCTCGCGGTTAAAGTAAATACGTCTTTGTTAAATTGGATATCGCCTTTAGCAAAAGAAATGTCGCCTGGTCTAGCATCTATATTGTATCAGAGTAATTGCTGTTGTCGCCTGTATTAAAGATTTCATGCGTTTGCTAAATTTAATATCGCACTTGACTATTTTAATCTCGCTTGAGCCCCTTTTGGTGACGCTCGCGGTTAAAGTAGTCACGTCTTCATTAAATTTGATCTCGCTTGTAGTCTGGATAATGTCGCCTGACAGTATTTTCACTATTTTGTTAAAATAAGGACTGTATGCTAACTTCACTGTCATTTTTTTTGTCTCAGGAGCATGGTCTGTCATAAGAAAGTGCAAAAACCAGAGAGAAGACACAACTTAGACGAGAAATTGATCTCTAAAAGGATAAGGAAAGAAAACCGGGTACATTCTACCTTTGTTCTCAACAATAATTTAGAGAAAGAAGTAGAATTACATGCTAAATACATTGCTGTTGTAGATGCTTACAAACGAAAATATGTCTCATTGAATTAGGAATTTAGTCCTTAAATTTGTAAGAATTTTGCAAGTATTTTGGTAAACAAAGAATCAAAAGCATAATCAATTATATCATTTTTAGCTTTGATTTTGGTTTCCCCTCACTTTGTTTGTATTGTGCTGACTAACTTGTTGGTGGAGGGAACGTTTTGCCAAGGTAAGAGGAGGATTTGGAGAGAAAATGAAAAATCTACTACTTAAAAATGCGCCTAGCCTTTGCTAGCATCGTTTGAGGTATTTTTCTCATCAAGCTTGCACTTCCCTTAAATTGTGGCATTTTCAAAGTTCAAAACATAGTTTAATCATAAAAGGAAAAAAAAAAACACTTCAATTCTAAGAACCCCTTTGTCACGGGGTTGAAAAAGAACCAAATTTGATTGTGAGTGTTTGGGATAAGGGAAAAGCAATAGGGATATGCTCTTCACTCTTTGAGTGAATCAAATTCCCAAACTTGCTCTACCAAATCCACTTTTCATGCTTTCAAATAAACATGTTTAAAACTTAGTGGGCTCGCCTCCCGAGATTGCCTTAGAAGGGCCGGTGAGAGGGACAGCCCAAAGTGGGATACACTTGCTTTTGCCGCGAGAATCCGACCCACTATAAAATGAAACGCGGGTATCCTTAATGGGGTACACGACAAAAGGATTTTAGCTCTTTCAAACTTCCTCTAGTAGTCCTAACAGATTGCGCAAAATCATGCTTTTGTGCATGTGGGAAGCCCCTTAACATAGTTGGGGGATGAAAAGCTAAGATTTCTTTTGAACGAAAAACTTACTACATAACGGTAAAATAGAAAAACTACCTATTAGAGTCATGTTTACGAACCAATTATGTGCTAGGTAGATTGTGTGGAAGCTATTCTTGTGTTAAACCTGTGAAAACGTTCAAAAATATACACATTAGAGCATTCTAGGGATATGGTACCCAATTGATGTGTGTGTTGAGATTGTTTTTATTTTCAAACAAGATATTCCAAAGTTATTGATCAAAACACCATTAAAATTTTAAACCATTTAAAATTGATCAAAAACTTTTACCTTATTCCAAAAATAGCTTATCAAGAGAAGAAAGTCAACATACCCTTAAAGTTTGTTCATGCCTGTTATTACAAGGTCACTCTCTATAAGGAAAGCATTACAAACAGACGGGACTTACAACGGAGAAGAGCTCCCATTTCCAAAGAACACTTTCATTACTTCACGAGTGACTGAAAATCCCACTAAGGCAAAGGACATTAACAACATGTTTAGTGGTACCCTAGGAAATATCGATCCCAATAACCAAGGGAACAACATGAATGGGGGCATAGATCCTAATAACAACCAAGGGAACAACATGAATGGAGGTATGGATCTTAACAACAATCAAGGAAATTCTAATAATGGAGGAAGAGATCCTAATTCTCAAGAGGCAAATTCACAAGGCAACAACTTATTTCCTCCTCATAATACAAACTTACCCCCAACTGCAGAAGAAGCCACGATTGAAAGAGCATTAGAGGCAAGACAATGTCCTTATTTCATAGAACTAATGAAAAAGACCATGCTTATGGATAAAGAAAAACACTTCATGGACTTAATACAAATGGGGGTAAAGCTACTTACAAATTTTGACATAGAGCAATTAAAGCCCAAGGAAATAGAAGACCCTATGGAAGCAATGAGGAAACAATTCAAGGCATTACAAATGGAAATTGACAATTTGAAACAAAATGGGGCTCCTAAGCCTTTCTCTATTGAAACATTATGTCCTTTTCCATTCGATAAGAGTTTGGTCATGGTGCCTTTTCCCATTAATGTAACATTTCCTAAATATGAGAGGTATGAAGGAACATCTGACCCACATGATCATCTTCGGGGGTTTTGTGCATTGAGTCTTGAATTCATGCATGAATCAACCTATTTAATGAGACTATTCCCAAGAAGCTTGGGAGGAACAGCCATGGATTGGTTTTCAAAACTACCATCCAGCATAAAATCCTTTGAAGAGTTAGCATCTAAATTCATGACTCATTACTCTTATAACATCAAACATGAGGTCACCATGATAACGTTATGTAACATGAAGCAACAAGATGGAGAAGCATTTCTCACATTCTTGCAAAGATGGAGGACTGCATTTGATAGATATCCAAGAAGTGTACCGGAGAAAGAAAAAATGGATATCTTTATTAACGGTTTAAGAAGCGAGCTGAATTATAGACTAAGGATGCAATGTCCCAAAACCTTTCAAGATTTAATTGATAACGGAATTACAATGGAAGAAGTGTTGATTAAGAGTGGAGAGTTGAAATTGCACAAGGAAAATAAGAATAACTTTAACTCCAACAACAACAATACCAACAATAACAACAATCCAAATAAAAGTTGGTACAACAACAATAGCTGTTATGCTGCAAAGAATAACAACAAAGGTATTGTTAATGATGGTGTAGTGGAATCCAGCAACTTGAAGGTGATTCCATTTGCCCTTACAAAGACACCAAATCAAGTGAATAATGCTAATCAAGCATATAATGCACCTTCCAACAACAATAACAATGCCAATAAGAATAATCAAGGAAACAAGGATCAAAACAGCAAGTATGATAAGTATTTGAAGCCCACTCCTGCAAGACACTTTACACCCTTGGGAGAATCACTTGAAACTACATTAAAGGCTCTCATAGCTAACAATGTTATTGCATTACCCGCTATTAAGCCTTATGAACCAGACCACAAGCCGGGTTGGTGGGATGCTAAGCATCATTGTGAATATCATAGGATTCGGGGGCACCCTACAAATGAATGTTTACAATTAAAGAATATGGTGCAAGACTTGATAGATAATAACATAATCACTATTGATGGACCCCAAAATAATGAAGATCATACGGCCTTCAAACAACCTTTTTACAAACATGATAAAGGTGAGTCATCAAATGGCAAGAAACAAAGTGCCAATAATCTCAACTTTGCACCATCATATGATCATATTGTTAATGCTATCATCATTAATGAACAGCCTCAAAAGGAAGCAACAAATGTCATTACAAGAGGGCAGAATTCTAGAATGACTTTACAAGGGATAGTCCCTCAAAACACCAATATCCCACCATCCAACATTGTGGTCAAACAACCTTCTACAGCAGCAAGACCTTATAGTTTGGTGGACCAATTACAACGTACTCCAGCACAAATCTCAATCTTAGAGTTATTGAAGTTGTCACCAAATCATAAAGATATTTTGGAAAAAGCTTTGGAAGAGACACATGTTTCTACTACCTTAGGGGAAGAAAAGTTTCAAAATATGGTAGGACATCTTGTGGCTCCTCGTTGTCTTTCATTTTCAAATCAAGATGACATGTCTATAACTCATCCTCAAAATTTTCCATTACATATAGAGGTTTTGATCGAAAGGCATAGAGTCAAAAGAGCCCTTATTGATGGAGGGGCTGGCCTTAACATATGCACATTGAGTCTTGTAAAATCCTTAGGTCTATCCGAGTCTTGCATTGACCCTACAAAGAAAATCACCATAAAAGCTTATGATGAGGCTGAAAGAGCTTCTAAAGGCATGATTGTGTTGCCCATCCAAGTGGGACCAATTAAGAAGGAAACCAAATGTCAAGTGTTGGACATGAAATTAACCTATAACATCTTATTGGGAAGACCCTGGATTCATGAGATGCAAGCTGTCCCCTCCACATACCACCAATGCATCAAGTTCCCATACATGGGTGAAGAAATCATAATTGGAGGAGACTCAAATCCATTTCAATATTGTAATGCACTCAAACCCTTGCATGAATTATACATTCCACATAATCGTGAAGGAGTTGTTCCAAGAATCACCAATGAAGATGTACAAAATCCTCTTCAAGCTAGCTCAACTACATCAACTAAGGGCAAGGAAAAAGTGAGCTACGAGGGTCCAAATGTGATGGAAAGTCCATATGTGGCACCTAAATTGGAAACAGTGATCTACAAACCTACTAAAGAGGAAAAAGAACAAGCTAAAGTAGATCATTACCAATACATGAGTGAGATGATGAACAAATTTGACAAACAATGCAAGATTAGTTCAAAAGGGGTAGGAGAATATTCAGTTTCTCTATTTGACATGCCCATGTCTCCTAAATCCCATGGAAAACCCTCAAAAGAACATCTTCCACATAAGTATAATTCTTATTTTGTGAGGGAAGATAGCAAAGCAACATGGGATAAGGAAGAGGATGATGTCCTCCAATGGATTTATCATGATGAGGATGGTACCCTAGACACTCCCATGGAAAGAATTCAGCATGTCAATATACAAACAGAACAATATGGGAAAGGATTTGATATTATGCAAAAGATGGGATACAAAGGAAGAGGACCCCTAGGCCAAAGAAATAGAGGATTATTAGAACCTATTGAACCTGTTTGGAGGGCAAGTCATGAAAAATCCGGAGTAGGTTTTCAATATAAGGGAGAAAGTTCAAGTCCAATGCATGATTTTCATCCTCAAATAAATGCATTAGAATCCGAAGGAGATAGTGATGATTCTAGGGATTATGAATGGGATACTTTATCAGATGAGTCATGTCAAGATAAAGAAGTCATTGCTATACATACTTATGCAAAAATCCCAAAACAAGATGCTCTAATTAATGAAGAATCTTCTATTCAAAGGCCTAATATAGAACAAGCATCTAGTAGTGGAGAATGGATAGAAACATTTTGGACACCTTCAGAGGAGGGAAATTCAAACGTTAGTTTTAACCCGCTTGTGGCTTTTCCCACATTGTTTCCCGTAGAGGTCGACGAGGATTCAAGCGAAGGGGACTTTGACCCTGCTTCCATGGATCATCTTGAGGAAGCGCACATCATAGATCTAAACGATACAATGTATGAACCCTCAAATGAAGTCATGTACATAAATCCTATTGATGATATCTTACCCAATAATTCCTTAATTTTGATACATCCAGACCTCATTGATTGGGATCAAACTGAACCACATGACTTACTTTACTTCCCAAATGACCAAGCAACAAACCAATACCTCAATGCGGTTGAACCCTCTTTCACCAACGAACTCAATACGGACATGATGACAGTAGCAAGGGTCCAATCTCTTAGTCAAAAAAAAGAAAAAATGAAAAAAAATAAAAAAATGAAAAGTTCTATTGGTGAAAACCCAACTGTGGCACCATTAGAACCAAAAACAATGAAAATAAAAGATGTTTCTTTTGGTGAAAACCCAACTGTGGCACCATTAGAAGAGAGATTGGACACTTTGCCTGAACATGAAGAAGAACGGTCATCTATTCTTATAGAACCAACAGAAAAAGTTAACATTGGTACATAACTAGAGCCAAAGGTTGTACACTTGGCTGCATCACTTACATCTCTTGAAAGAGAGGACTTTATCAAATTCTTCCAAGAACAACAAGTAAATTTTGCATGGTCATATGCCGATATGCCTGGATTGGATCCTGATTTCATAATGCATCATCTGAATGTTAGACCCGGAGTTAAACCTGTGAAGCAAAAACTAAGGAAAATGCACCCACATGTGGCTCTTCTAGTCAAGGCAGAATTGGAAAAATTATTAAAGGTGGGATTCATAAGAACAATAGCATATGCTGATTGGATCTCTAACATTGTGCCAGTTACTAAGCATGATAAATCTATCCGTGTGTGTACGGATTTCAGAGATTTAAACCTTGCATGTCCCAAAGATGACTTCCCATTGCCAAGCATTGATACCATAGTGGATTTGACAGCAGGTCACACAATGTACTCATTAATGGATGGATTTAGTGGCTACAACCAAATTAAGATTGCTCTCAAAGACCAAGAAAAGACAGCATTTACTTGCCCTTGGGGTACTTTTTGTTGGAATGTCATGCCCTTCGGTTTAAAAAACGCTGGAGCTACATATCAAAGGGCCATGACAACTATTTTCCATGACATGATGCATACTTTTTTAGAAGATTATGTGGATGACATTCTAGCAAAATCCCACAATAGAGAAGAGCATTTACAAATCCTAAGAAAAATATTCATTCGGTTAGAACAATTCAAAGTTAGACTAAACCCAAAGAAGTGTGCCTTTGGTGTCCAATCTGGCAAGTTATTGGGTTATATAGTGTCAGCAAAAGGCATTGAAGTTGATCCTGAAAAAGTACAAGCAATTCTAGAAATGGAGATTCCAAGAAATATTAGCCAAATGAGGTCACTACAAGGAAAGATTCAATCAATAAGGAGATTTATCTCTCAATTAGCAGAAAAGTGTCACTCCTTCACTAGATTGTTACACAAGGACACTACATTTATGTGGGATGAAGAATGTGATAAGGCCTTTGCTACTTTGAAGACTTATTTGATAAACCCACCTATTCTTATGTCACCTATCAAAGGTAAAGAACTATTGTTATACATATCAGCCACAGAAAGGTCTCTAGGCATATTGTTGGCACAAGAAGATGAGCAAGGAAAAGAAAGGGCAATCTACTATCTTAGTAGAACCTTAATAAAATATGAACTTAATTATTCATTCATGGAAAGAGCATGTCTAGCAGTGGTTTTTGCATCTCAAAAACTAAGACATTATATGTTGATACATAAGATCAAATTAATTGCCAAGATTGATCCTCTCAAATACTTACTAAGTAAAACTGCCTTAACAGGTAGAATAGCAAAATGGGTCATGATCCTAAGTGAATTTGACATTGAATATGTTGATAGAAGAGCAATTAAAGGACAAGTGATAGCAGATCACTTAGCAGATAACCCAATGGAGTCTACACAAACCATGCAAATTGAATTTCCAGATGCAGAAATTGTCAACATAGAAGCAAAGACATGGAAGTTATATTTTGATGGAGGTTCTGGAGCAGGTATATTATTGGTTACTCCTCAAGGATACACCATTCCAAAGTCTTATAAAGTCTTATTTCCATGCACCAATAACATAGCGGAATATGAGGCATTAGTCATTGGCATCAAAATGGCTTTAGAATGGAGTATTGCAGAATTACAAGTGTATGGAGATTCCCAACTCATAATCAATCAGGTTAATAATGAATACAATACCAAGGACATAACATTGATGAAATATAAAACCTTGATTGATGGATGGAAGAAGTACTTTGCTTTGATCACATTTGAATAGATTCCAAGAGAAAAGAATAGAGCAGCAGATGCCATGGCTACCTTGGCTTCATTGTTACAAAAACCAGATCAAAATGAGAAGTATGAGTTCTTGGTGGAAGAGTTGGTAAAACCGGCATTTAACCTTCCTGACACCCAAATTGTTGCTCTTTTACATGGACATGACTCTCCTTGGTATGGACCCATCTATACTTACCTTAAAGACCAAGTACTCCCCATAGACCAAACTCGTGCCCAAAAATGTAACTTCATACGCCAAGCCGCCCGTTACCTAATCCTTTCAGACACATTGTATCGTAAGGGTCTTGATGGGACGTTACTTAGATGTCTAGAGGAAGAAGAGTCTAAGTTAGCTTTACGCGAGGTCCATGAAGGCATTTGCGGGTCACACTCAAGCGGTCTTAATCTAGCTAAGAAAATCCTTCGTCTAGGGTACTTTTGGACAACATTAGAAAAGGATGCTTGTCAATTTGTGAAGACATGTAGCAAATGTCAATATCATGGTAATATGATACATGCACTGGCTCAAGAATTACACCCATTCATTACACCATGGCCTTTTTATCAATGGGGTTTTGACTTGATTGGAATCATATATCCTCCATCTTCAAACGGACACAAGTATATCATCACAGCAATAGAATACTTCACCAAATGGGTGGAAGCAGTTCCATTAACAACAGCAATTGGCAAACAAATTTCAATGTTCATTTTGAACCACATAATTTGCCGCTATGGTATTCCACATGCCATTATCACGGATAATGGGAAACAATTCAAAAATTAGGATATTGATGAACTTTGCATGACATTTCACATTACACATCATTCATCATCCATCTATTATCCACAAGGCAATGGACAAGCTGAAGCAACAAACAAAAATATCCTCAAAATATTAAAAAGATCAGTTAACAAATCAGGAAGAGATTGGCACGTACAAATAAATCCTGCACTAGTATCAGAACGCCTACAGGAGCCACCCCATTCTCTTTAGTCTATGGAACCGAAGCAGTTCTACCATTAGAAGTTGAAATTCCATCTCTACGGGTTTCATTAAGAGGATTGATCACTGATGAGGATTATAGGATTGCCAGACTACAACAATTGGAATTGTTAGAGGAACATCAGACTCAAGCTTATGAGCATTTAAAAGTTTATCAAAACAGGATTGCACACAATTACAACAAACACATCAAACCAAGAACTTTTCAAGTAGGAGACTTGGTACTAAGAGAAAATCCCAAAAATCAAGTTGAAAGGGAAAAGAAAGGAAAGTGGGAAGCTAATTGGATAGGCCCATTTGTGATAGTGTCATCCTTTGGAACTGGAACATATAAGTTATCAGATTGTAATGGTGAAGAATTACAAGAACCCATAAATAGCATTCATTTGAAGAGATTCTACACTTAAAGCAGATGAAAGAGTATAAAGAGTATCAGATGAGAGAGCATCATAATTATTGAACATAATTGAAAAGGGATCTTGAAAATACCAAAAACATTTGAAAATGGAAAATACTAAAAACATTTGAAAATGGAAAATCCAAAAAACATTGGAAAAGAAGAAAGATCAAAAACAGTGGAAAATTGAGCCTGAAGAAAGCAAAAACATTTGAAAAACTATCTCTTGGTGAAAACCTAGCAAATAGGCGCCAAGGTGATAATGAAAAATACAAAAAAAAAAGAAAAAATGAAAAATATAAAAAAGAGAAAAAAAGAAAAATATTAAAAAATAAAAATGAAAAAAGAGAAAAAGTGCCTTGGTGAAAACCTAGCAAATAGGCGCCTCGGTAGCAAAAAAAAGAGAATACCCAAAAGTGAAAACTTGGTGACAAGCACTTTTGGTTCCCTTAAGTCATTTCCTTCCTAGCCACATGTGTATATAATGCATCTCATCATCCCATTTGTCTAAACCTTCATTGCATCCGTCATTTGTACATAGTCATAATAACAGTTTGTAGCACCATCCTTTGCATTGCCTAAAGTTGTCAAAATTGATACATCAAATACTTGGGGGCAGCATAAACAGATTGGAAAGTGGGTACCTCAAAAAGGATTCATATGAACAACATTCAGTCACAAGCAGAAAGGGATCAACATTTTCAGAAGAGAGATCAGATTTTTCTAAACCTTTGATTGATAACGAAGAAGTTGACTACCACAACAAAATCCTTGAAGTCTAAATTGACTTATTATTCAAGATTAAAAAATCAAAAATCATGTCATGATCAAACACTTGGAAATATATTTTGTTGAAGATCAGAAAACAATGCAAAACACTTAGATAGATTCTTTTGAAAAGTTGGTTAAAAATCTGTTTACTTACATTCATTCAATTTGTATCAAGTCTTTTTAGCTCATCAATGATGTTTCGACTAGATTGGCAATGATGGAGACATGATATTTTTCTTGACTATGAAATGACTGTTTGGAGGAAAATTCATTGCCTTATGAGAATTCATCTAAAGACATGGTCATCAAAGAACCATCGAGGATTATCTTATAAAACAATGAGTTAACCTTTGTTTGTTTACGCAACCGGATACCTTGGATATTTAGATTCTTCATATCTAAATGACAAAATCCACTTGCAACATAGAATCCGACAAAATCGGTATTCGTACTCTCATGATTTTTTTGAAATCAGTGATAGTCGTATTGATGAGACCGATGGGAAAGAAAAACAGAGGTTACCATATGAGCAGTAAATAAAAAGTGATATTCATATCATCATGTCAGTGGGTAGTGGTGATTGTATCGACTTTCCGGTCCCAAGTGCTCAATGATGAAAATATATCCTCAAGGCATTTATTTGCTAAAAGCTAGTGACACTTAGCTGCATTCATAAAAAGGTTAAATGCATTCTCATGTTAGATTAATTGCATGTGCATTTTTCCCAAGGGTTTTATTTTTGCATCGAAAAGGGGGTACATGACATCATTAACAGGGTTAAATCAACAAGGACTACATCATTTCAACATCATCTTTTCTACAAAAAAAAAATAAAAAAAAATGAGATTATACTTTTTGCATTCATTCCATATCATTAATCATTACATAGATATTATCAAAGAAAAGAAGGAAATAATCATTTACATGTGCATACATACAGATTACATACATGAGAAATAACATATCAAAACTGCATCCATACATGAAGAAGAAATGCATCCATCTATCTATATCATACATAAGATACGTTGCATCCATAGCCAATATCCATCCAAAAACAAATGCATTAGATAAACACATATAGCAGCATCTAAAGGAAATCTCATATATCATCAAGTAAAAGCAGGAAAGATCATAAATGTTCTCATGTCACATGTCTACTCATAACTCAATACATCAAGTATAACAATGATGTCATAAAAATTAACTCTATAATCGCCCATCAACAGGGGCATCAATGTCAAATAAGTGTCAAAATACAATTGGAAAGGTGACACCAAGGTCACAAGACTATGGTACAATATCAAGTATCTCAGCATCAGTACATAAATGATCAATAAGAGCACTCATAGCTCAACTCTCGTCACCACTGGGAGGATGTCCTGGGGGAGGCTGTGGAGGAGGCTGTGATGGAGGCTGCTGAGGAGGCGTCTGACCAACCATAGCAACAAGGAGAGGAACCAAGGGAGCCAAACCTGATACCAACTACTGAATCATAGATGACATCTGTGACACCTCTGTCCGTAATGCTCCCACATCTGCTCGTAGCTGGGTAGTACTAGAACTCTCTCCAACCTCATAGGTACTCTGAGGATCACCTGTATCTATAGGAGCTTTTCCCCGATCACAGGAAAAAGCTGCTGGCATCTGCTGTGCACCTGTATCCTGACCATCCACGGTAGCCTACTGTAATCCTGCTCCCGTATCCTGTCCTATACCTGGATCCTGTCTAGCAGCCCTCACATGATCCTGATGATCTATCCTCTGTCTCTGTGCTACTGCAGGACGAGGAGGAGGAGGTGGTGCCTGTACCTGTGCATCTCTCGCTCGTCCTCTGAGCCTAATCACTACCCTACCTCAGGGTCTACCTCTGCGTCTCCTCCCACCACTGACATCATCACCATCATCATCTCGCCCAGGCACTGGCTCTGCAGGGTCTATAAATCGAGGCATCGGATGCTCCATCAACCAAGCTAGATACTCCTGTATGACTCCGGCATCTCTGATGTGTAACCTCATGTCCCAATCCATATAATCCAGTAATGATATCTGCTCTATAGCGTCATCATATGAAGGCAGGTGACCCCAAGTAGCATGCTCTGCACTAGAACGAGCATATACTACAGATCCCTGAGGCATAGGCTGAATCCGCCCAAACTGTCGTAGTACTCTCCCTGCCAAGAATCTCTCAAGAACAGAGTCGATCCTACCGATCATCCATCGAGGAGAAAACATATATGGTAACTCCAAGCTATCCTCTCTCCAATCCTTGACCTCAACATATGGTCTCCAATAGACCTCATCCATGTCATCAATCTGCCGTCGCCAATACTCCAAGTGACCCAAGTGATGCTGTGTCACCATACCAGTATACTGCCATGCAAAAGGATATCCTGGAGGATGATCTTGATCTGATATAGGATGACTGACTGGTAAGTGCTCCCATATCCACAACTGTAAAATATGAATCCCAGCAGATAATGAGGCTGATCTCCTGTAAACCACCTCATGAAGATCGTGATAAAGTTGTGCCAGCACACAAGATCCCCAGTCAAAGCGTCGAGGATGATGTAGCAAATCCTCGATAATCCTGCCCCATCCCACTGAAAATCTGCGACCTCGTCGATCAGGTAATAAAACACCACCAATGATAGCACCTAATAATGCTGGTAAAACAAGAAATGAGGCAAACTAAGGCCATAAGATACAATCATCACCAATAGACGGATCTCCGAATACTCATCGACAATATGTCCCGTCATAGACTGCATCATAATATACTATCTCTCCATGAGTCAGGATCCGTAGCAATCTGTAAACATCCTCAGGTGTAATAGTCATCTCGCCCTGTGGTAGCCAAAATGTGTTTGTCTCAGAGTGCCAACGCTCTGCGACAGTGGTAATCAAATCTTGGTTCATCTGGAACCGAGGAAGCTCTAGTACGCATAGTAAACCGCAGTGCCTAATCACTCGCCTCTCGGTGTCAGTCAACTGTGTCCTAAGCTCCATCACCCAGTGTGGTACAGTCCGAAGGTACAGCACAGGGACATCCTCCTGTTTAATCAAAGCAAGGGAATCACATGAGTAACTTACTATCAAGAAATCAAACAATCAATCATAGTCATCAATTTAAATATACCTATCAGACTTACCAATCCTAACTCTAAGCATTGAGGAAGGACGATCTTAGTTTTATGTCTCTAAGCATTTGAGCATAAAATGAATGGACGTTTAGATCCATGACCTATCATTCGTGATGAAGATTGATTAACCTTATTCTTCGATATTATAGTTACCTATGTCCTAATTCGTTGTTGAAATCAAACAAAGGGAATACCCTAACTAAACATTCGATTGAATTCATTGACGTGATCGATATCAATCAAGTTGACGCAATCGAGCAATCAGACGTCCTAGAAAAGTTTCAAATAAACAAATTTTTTTTACTTACGCGACTTTTCTTTCTGGCGTCATTTCTTTTACCAGAGGTGACATTTCTTTATTCATACGCGTGCTTTTATTCATCCACGTGACATAATTTCACGGAGGCGGTATAAGATTTTCCGCAGGTGACATTTTATTATCACGCGACACCTGATTAAAATGATTAAACCCTAAGCGACATTAAATTATCCTTAGGTGATACAAGATTGTTTAAATGCGTGAGAAAACCTAAGGGAGGCAACATCAAATTTACTGAAGGCGACATTTTAAATTTTCAGGCGATATTAAAATGCACGGAGGCGACATTTCTTTTCACGAACGCAGAATTAAAATTTTTAAAAGCATTAAATAAGGTCATAAATGCAACTTTAAAGACATGAGGAAAATTTGAATGACATACCGGAGGACCACCGGTCGCTCTCCGACTGAACCGGCGTGCTCTCTCAAACCGATGCTCGCGATGTGGGACCACCATCATCTCAAAAAGGCTAAAATCAGAGCTCAAATCTCAAGAAGGAACGGTGCAAATGAATAGTAAAATGAGGGGTTTTACCCTATTTAAGGTGAAATTGGTCCTCATAAACACTTAAAAAAATGCACTTTGAACCTATTATAGGACATTTTCATTAATCGGGGCATGAATCAAACTTGATTATTTCTTTCAAACGGTATCAGAAATCAAAACATATTCCAACTACTTAAAAATCTTTTAAATCAAGGACTCAATATGTTTTATTTCTGAGGGGGCATCAGAGTATCAAATGGGCATCACATCAAAAACATTTATCAGTGGGGCATATCATATCAAGATATCAGTATCATATCATATCAATTTCATATCAAGAGGCAAATCAATTGCATATCAGTATCATATCAAATCTATCATCATATCAAACCTGTCATCATATCAAACCTATCAACATATCAGCAATCAATTAACCCAGGACCTTTATCAATTAACCCAGGACCTTTATCATCAAATCAGGACCTATATCATATCAGAGGCATCAGAATCATATCAGCACCATCATCAGAGGCACATCATCGTCATTAGGAAGTACATCAATCAGAACGATCAGAGGCATAATCAGAACCAGGACCTAAATCAGATCATCATACTAAGGGAATCTTTGAATCGGTGTTCTTCACACATCGACTCAAAGAGGGGCATTTGTAGACACAGAAAATTGGCCAAAGGCTTAATTCAATCAAAAGGTGCAATCAAATCATAAAATAGCACTAAAAATCGATAAATAGAACAAAAGGCAATTCAAATCAAAGGAAAATTCAATTAAATGATTAAATGATTAAATAAGGCTTGAAAAGGGGAAAAACACTAAGAAATTGATTAAATTCAATTAATGACATAGTGGTTGAAATGAAAAATCAAAATGAACCTCTTACCCTTCATGGCTAAATTTAATTACTTTAATTAATTAATAAATCATAAATTCTCTCAACAAAGGAAAAAGGAGACAAAATGGACACAAATCACTCACTTTTGTTGAAATGGTCCAGCCTTTTGAAACCATTTAAATGTTTGTCCCCCAATTTAGGGACAAAGCAAAGCCAATTGACCTTACCCAAGCATAACCATGGTTATCTCACTCTACCCCCTACCCTTGGGAAAATCTTATAAATAGAAGGCATTTTGAGGCATTATTCATCCACTCCATATCTTTGAATTGCAGCAAAGCTCTTGCAATTTGCATTCACACCACTCACTTAGCATTTTCATTGATAATTAGCTTAATTGTTGATCATTTTGTAGATTTTCTTATCAAATAGAGCTAGAATTTGATAATTAGATCTAGTTTGCATATCATTCTTAGTTCAATTCTCATCTTTAGAGTGTCACTAGTGAGGATCATAGCTGAGAGCCTCATTTACCACTTTATTTTAGAGATTCATGAGATGTTGATAGATTAATTGTGCATTTGTTAGATTATTTTTCTCTAATTCTTGTTGTTCTTAGTTAATCTTGTAATTTCATGAAGGTGTAAATCACTCACACACAGGTTGAAGCAACAAGTAGCCACCCAACCTATTCTCCTATTACCAAGCTTTGATAAGTTGTTCACTTTGGAGTGTGGTGCAAGTATGATAGCAGTAGGAGGAGTATTGAGTCAAGAGGGAAGACCAATAGCCTTCTTTAGTGAGAGGTTCAATGAGGCTAAAAAGAAATACTTAGCCTATGACTTGGAACTGTATGCCTTAGTGCAGTCACTTAGCAAATGGAGGCACTATCTATTGGATATTGCTAATGCATGGGGAGGTGATTGAGACATTTTATATATTTAATCACTACATTATTGAATGGGCACTCATACTATTGTCATTTGTGTTTTTTCACTGATGTCAACATATATTTTTGTGAGGAGAGCATGCTAGTTATCACAGTGTACAGACACTGTACAGATGTTTCAGATGTTGTGAAGTCAGATGAGAGTTAAGGAAGGTTTTTTGATCTTATATCCAAGATCGCATCATGTAATGTTTCATACTAGATGAGTTACATATGCTTTAGTTAAGACTGGTCACTGGACTGTGATAGTGAGAAATGACAGAGTTAGTCTTTGTGTTTTTGGTATATCTTCTAGATGATATGGATTCAAGGTATGCGAGCTTGAGGGATGATAGACAAGGTACTAAAGGATGTTCATTGGTCAGTGCAAGGTACATAATTCTTGGTGACATTAGTTGTGGCGTGTGTTCTAGAGAAGATCTATTTGGAAGCTGACTTAGGAGATGTAGCATGTGTTTTTCTTGGCAAACATAGATTAAGGATGTCGGTCCTTAAATATTGTAATGAAATCATTGTATACTTTTTTTAGATACAGTGTGTATCTTAGCAAGGGTTTATGTGATTATTTGTAATTGGAAAAGGCTTATGGGATGACCTGATCATGTGAATTGTAATAAGGTATAAATGAGAGGTCTTTTCTTTGGAAAAGACATGGATGGAAAAAGGTGATAAAAGGATAATTGTGAAAGCTGTGAGCTTGTGTCTATTGTATGTAGAGTAGAGGTTTACTGGTGGACTTCATTGGAACTGATCAAGCAAAGATTGTGTATTTCTTCATATACACTTATGTTGTGAACAATGAGTTCTGAAGGTGGATTTAACCTTCTTTGGGTAGTGAGCCCTCCCTTTCTTCTTGAATCCTAACAAGATCTTTCCTCTAACAAGGAATATGTATTGTAATGTTTCAATAAGCTCCTAACAGGGCTAAATCTTCTAACAAGGATACTATACTCTCAGTACATCATTTGTAGGTGCTAATTCCCACTGGGTTTTTGACCTTTAACAGGGTTTCCTCGAGACCAAAATATTGTGTTATTGTGTTGGCATTCATTATATTCATTGGCTCTGATACTACCACTACTCAAAGTTTAAATTTTAATAATATGTCATACAACTGATTCATTCCTCCCCTCTCAGTTGTATTCTGGATTGTTATTCCTAACAATTGGTATCAGAGCTTGTAGTCCTTAGAGAGAAATCTTAACAGTTTGAGGTGATCTTGGAGATGGCACTCTATAGGAAGGATGGTCCAAAATTTGATCCTAAAAACTTTGATAATTGGAAGAACAAGATGTGAACTCATCCGCTATGTTTGGGCATCAACTATTGGTTGATCACAAAGAATAAGGTGGCTATAAAGACTGAGGGTGATTTTCCATCAGCTTTTGATGATGAAAAGAAGGTATTCACATACAACATGGTCGCAAGGGAAGCACTGATAAGCACACTATCTGAAGTTGATTTTACTGAAGTTAAAGACTTGGATTCGACATATGAGATTTGGAAAAGATTAGAAGCTTTATATGAAGGAGACAAATATACCAAGAAAGAAAAGTTACCAAATTGGAAAACCAAGATGGAGAAGCTACAAATGAAGGATGATCAAAGCATTAGGGCTTATGTTCAAAGGGTTACAAAAGTTGTGGTTGGAATCATAAGTTGTGGAGGCACTTATGATGGAGAAGAAGTTGTTGTGAAGATCCTTAGATCATTGACACCTATATACAAATTCAAGGCTATGTCTATTCAAGAGACTATACCCTTAACTTTGAATTTTAATAGAGAGATGTTGATTGCAAAGATAACTACCTTTGAGGTTGCTAAAATGGGAGATTTGGTACCTAAAGTGGAATCTACATTCAAGGCATCTACACATGAGAAAATGTATGGACTTTCAAGAACCAGTAGGGAAGACCTAAAAGAAGAACTTGGTGAGTATGTTGAGGAATGGGAACAGATAATGGAAGAGGAAAGAAAGATGGATGAACTTGTTGCACTGATTGCTAGAAGAGAAAAGAGAAGTGAGGGAAAATTTGAAGGCAAGTTACCCTTGAAATGTTTTTCATGCAATAAGGTAGGTCATTTTGCATCTAGATGTCCTACAAGAGTTCCTAAGTACAAACCTAATTTTTCCAAGTTTAAAAAGGATAAAGAATAGTATTATGCTAGTGAAGGCATTTCTGATGATGATGATTTAGATTATGAAGAGATTTGATTTTTTTCTATTAGAGATGAACCAGTGCATGAGGAAAAGGCTTTAGTATCTCATGTTGACAAGAAAATTGAATGGATAATAGATAGTGGTTGTTCACATCATATGACCAGAGATAGGAACAAGTTTGTTAAATTAATGAAGTATGATGGTGGTGTTGTGAGGTTCAAAGACAATATTCCTAAACCTATCATAGGTGTAGGATCTATTACTTTGGATGGAAAGACTAATACAAATAATGTGTTGCTTGTTGATGGACTGAAACATAACTTGTTGAGTGTTGGATAGCTAATGGATAAAGAGTTTCAATTAAGTTTTTTCAATGGTAAATATTTTATCAGAAGTAAGGTAGGTAAGCAAATTGCAACTAGTACTAAATCTAGAGGTAATGTATTTAAATTAAATACATCTGGAGCCTCTTGTTTTGTTGTGAAGGTAGATGACTGTTGGTTATGGCATAGAAGATTTTTTCATGTTAATTTTGATAACATTGTGAAGGCAAGTATAGCTAATGCAGTAAGAGATCTGTCAAAGATTGTGAAACCATCTAGCACTATATGTAGAGAATGTGTTATGGGAAAACATACCAAAAGCAGTTACAAAAGAAAAGCTTATACATCAAAAGGAAAGTTGGATTTGGTACATATAGATCTATGTGGACCTAAAAGGACAAGATCATACTATGGTGAAGGTATTCCATACTTTTTGTTGATGAATTTTCTAGAATGATGTGGGTTACTTATTTGAAAGAAAAATCAAAAGCGTTTGATAAATTCAAGTTGTTCAAAGAAAAAGTAGAGAATGAATCAGGTTTAAAGATTAAGTGTTTAAGGTCAGACAGAGGTGGAGAGTTTACCTTAGACTTATTCAATTCATACTATGAAGAACATGGAATAAAGAGACAAACATCTGCTCCTAGGACTCTACAACATAATGGGATAGTAGAACGAAGGAACAAGACTATACTTGATGCTTCTAGGACAATGTTGCTTGAAGGAAATGTATCTCATGTGCATTGGAGAGAGGCTATTGGGACATAAGTGTATACATTGAACAAAATTCAAATCAGAGAAGGTAAAAATAAGATTCCTTATGAATTATGGTTTGACCATACTCATACTGTAAAATACTTCAGAATATTTGGTTGTAAGTGTTATATCAAAAGAGATGATGAGATAGGAAAGTTTGATGCTAGAAGTGATGAAGGAATTTTTCTTGGCTACTCTACCAAGAGAAAGGCTTACAAGTGTTTCAATCTGAGATTAAGAAAAATGATTGAGAGTAACAATGTAAGGATACATGAAAAGTTTCAGATACAAGAAAGAACGTATGATAGTAATCAGATTGCAGAGATCAAAGAGGCTACTACTACTACAGAAGAAGAAGAACTTGTTGAGGCAAAATGTGAAAAAGAAACTTGTGATGGTGACACAAGTGAGGTTACTAAGGTTCCTAAGACTCTAAGGTATGTAAAGAATAACCATCCTAAAAATTAAATTATTGGTGATTGTAATCAAGGAGTAATGACTAGATCAAAAGATAGAGAAGAAATTTCTTTGATTTCTCAAGTTGAACCAAAGACTATAGATGAAGCATGTACAAATGAATCTTGGATAAAATATATGAAGGAAGAATTAGATTAGATAAAGAAGAATAACACTTGGGAATTGGTTCCTAGACCTAAAATAAAAAATGTAATAGGAACAAAATGGGTTTTTAGAAACAAAATGAATGAAGAAGGAACTATTGTAAGAAACAAAGCAAGATTGGTATGTAAGGGATATTCACAACAAGAATGAATAGACTTTGAAGAAACATTTTCTCCTATTGCTAGAATAAAGGCAGTGAGATTGTTCTTGGCTTATGTTGCACATAAATACTTCAAGGTGTATCAGATGGATGTGAAATCTGCATTCTTGAATGGTGATCTTGAAGAAGAAGTATACATAGAATAACCAAATGGATTTCCCCTATCTGAAGATAGAGACATGGTATGCAAGTTGAAGAAGGAATTGTATGGACTAAAGCAAGCTCCAAGGGCTTGGTATGCAAGGTTAAAAAAATACTTACTTTGGCTCAGAATCAGAAAAGGTAATGCTGATAGTAATTTATATTTAAGAACTAGTGAAGATGGAATCTTGATAATAGAAGTCTTTGTTGATGATATTATCTTTGGAGGTAATGATGATCTATGTAAGAAATTTTCTAAGGAAATGGAAAGTGAATTTGAGCTGTCCATGGTAGGTGAAATGAAATTTTTTCTTGGACTGCAAATAACTCAAAATGAGAATGGTATCTTTATTTCTTAGACTAAGTATCTCAAAGAAATGCTAAAGAAATTTGGAATGGAAGATTGTAAGCCATTAGGAACACCCATGGTGACTAGTAATAAGCTATCATGTAATGATGAGACTCAGTGTGTATTTTAGACCAAGTACATATCAATGGTTGGAGGATTACAATATCTTACTCATACCAGACCAGATATTGCTAATCTTGTTGGAATTGTGGGTAGATATTAGGCAGAGCCAAAGGAGACATGTCTAGCTACTGTGAAAAGGATATTCATATATCTAAAAGTGACAACTGAATATGGCCTATGGTATGACAAGAATTATAGTTTTTTACTTCATGCTTATACTGATGCTGATTGGGAAGGAAACATTGATGATAGAAAAAGTACTAGTGGTGGTGCATTTTTCCTTGGGAAAAAGTTGGTTTCTTGGCTAAGTAAGAAGAAAGATTATATAGCACAATCTACTGTTGAATCAGAGTATGTTTCTACTACTTTTAACTACACTCAAATTGTTTGGATGAAACAAATGTTGAAGGACATAGGACTAAATTTTGATGAGCCTGTGGTTATCCATTGTGATAACAACAGTACAGTGAATATGTCAAAGAATCTGGTGATGCACTCTAAGACCAAACATATTTCTATCAAATATCACTTCTTGAGAGACAAGGTGACAAAGAAGGAAATAAAATTAGAATATATTAGTACAAAAGAGTAGGTTACAGACATCTTCACAAATTCTTTTCCAAAAGATACCTTTGAATATCTCATAGGTATGATGGGGGTTCAGGCCCCTCCTAGTTAGAATTAAATGATGCAGAGATGCATCCATCCAGAGGTTTTCAGAGCCTTATCATATTCTGGACTGGATGTAGGGATCTACTCCTCAGGGGGAGTGATCATGGAAGAAAGATGTTGGAAAATAGTTGATGACTCATGGCACCCTTTTCCATTGTTGTCAAAGGGGGAGTGTTGCTATGAGAAAATCCCTAGTGTATGGGGAGATTGTATGTAGTATTGTTTGGATGTAGAACTTTGGATTTATATAACTTTGGGATGATGGATTTTCCCATATGTTGATATCAATGCCAAAGGGGGAGATTGTTGGATATTGCTAATGCATGGGGACATGATTGAGACATTTTATATGTTTAATCACTATGTTACTAAATGGGCACTCATACTATTTTTATTTGTGTTTTGTCACTAATGTCAACATATGTTTCTGTGAGGAGAACATGCTAGTTATCACAGTGTACAGACACTGTACAAATGTTTCACATGTTGCGAAGTTAGATGAGAGTTCAAGAAGGTTTTGTGATCTTATATCCAAGATTGCATCATGTAATGTTTCATATTGGATGAGCTACAAATGTTTTAGTTAAGACTAGTCATAGGACTGTGACAGTGAGAAATGATAGAGTTAGTCTCTGTGTTTTTGGTATATCTTCCAGATGATATGGATTCAAGGTATGCAAGCTTGAGGGATGATAGACTAGGTACTAAAGGATGTTCATTGGTTAGCGCAAGGTACATAATGCTTGGTGATGTCAACTGTGGCATGTGATCTGGAGAAGATCTATTTGGAAGCCGACTTAGGAGATGTAGTGTGTGTTTTTCTTGGCAAACATAAATTAAGGATGGTGGTCTTTAAATATTGTAATGAAATTATTGTATACTTGTTTTAGATACTATGTATATCTTAGCAAGGGTTTATGTAATTATTTTTAATTGGGAAAGGCTTATGGGCTGATCTGATCATGTGAATTATAATAAGGTATAAATGAGAGGTCTTTTCTTTAGAAAAGACATGGATGGAAAAAGGTGATAAAAGGAGAATTGTGAAAGCTATGAGCTTGTGTCTGTTATATGTAGAGCAGAGATTTACTGGTCAACTTCATTGGAATTGATCAAGCAAAGATAATTGTTGTCAAATAGTTTAAAAGATTGTGTATTTCTTCATATACACTTGTGTTGTGAATAGTGAGTCTGAAGGTGGATTTCACCTTCTTTGGGCAGTGAGCCCTCCCTTTCTTCTTGAATCCTAATAGGGCCTATCCTCTAATAAGGACTATGTACTATAATGTTTCAATAAGCTCCTAACAAGGCTAAATCTTCTAACAAGGATACTATACTCTCAGTACATCATTTGTGGGTGCTAATTCCCACTAGGGTTTTTATCTTTAACAGGGTTTCCCTGAGACCAAAATATTGTGTTATTATTTTGGCATTCATTATGTTCATTGGATCTGATACTGCAACTACTCAAAGTTTAAAGTTTAATAATCTATCATACAACTGATTCACCCCCCCCTCTCAGTTGTATTGTGGACTATTATTCCTAACACTATCTCCTTCGAAAAGAGTTGGTGGTTTTCACAGACAATTAGGCCTTAATATACATCAATACACAAGAAAAGATAATCAATAGACCTAAAATGGATGGAATATATGTAGGCCTTCACATTGGACCTTTTGCAAAGGTTTTATTACTGGCCTAAGATGCCAAGAGATGTTAGGAGGTATGTGGAGCAATATGTAGTTTGTCAAAAATCTAAGGGAACATCTTCTAATGCAAGGTTGTACCAGCCCTTACCTATTCCAACCAGACCATGGGGGTGTCTTAGCATTGAATTTTATAGTGGGCTTACCAAGGATAGCTTCTAGCTTTGACAATGTTTTTGTACTGGTGGACAAATTTAGTAAAATGAGCCACTTTATACCTTGCAAAACAACTCATGATGCCAACTATATTCCTCATCTCTTCTTCAAAGAGGTAGTGAGGATTCATGGCTTACCAATCAACATTTGTCAGATAGAGATGTGAAATTTATGGGGCACTTTTGGAAGACCCTATGGAAAATATTGGGCACAAAACTTGCATTTGGTTCAGCTTATCATCCTCAAATGGATGGCCAAATAGAGGTGATTAATAGGGTACATGGAAATATTCTTAGGTGTCTCACAAAGGAATATGGGAAAATGTGGGATCAAGTATGCCATAAGTTGAATTTGCTTATAAGAACACTAAAAATAGGTCTACCAATAAGAGCCCATTTGAGATAGTGTATGGCATCCATCCAAGGGGAGTGTGTGAAATCAGAGAGTTAGGCAACCAAAGAGAAGTTACTGGCCATGTTGAAGACTTTTCTCAATCTATGCAAGAAGTCCATGAGCAAGTGAAGTGGACACTAGTAAAAGCTAATCAAAAGCTTAAGGCTAGATTGGATGAAAGGAGAAAAGACTTGTAGTTCAAAGTTGGAGATTGGGTGATGACACACCTAAACAAAGCTAGACTCCAAAAGTGGATACCCAACAACCTACAAATGAGAAGAGTGGGACCATGCAAAGTCCTAGCTAAATATGGTCACAATGCCTATAAGAAAGGCTTACCCAAGGAGCTAGCCATATCTCTTATTTTAAATGTCCAAGATCTGATCAAATATAAAGGCCTTGATTTAACAAAGGAAGAACATAGTCCAGATTAAATTCATATGTCAAATACCTCAAACTACCTATAAAACTGAAAGCTCAAGCTGAGAAAGTACTAGACTCAATAGTCAAGAAACAAACAAGGCATGGTGTCTAAATGGAACACCTCATTAAGTGGAAGTAGCAACCAAATTCTGAGGCTACTTGGATAATAGAGAACAATTTCAAGAAGATTGGGATCATTTTAGATCTCTTAACCCTTGGTGTAACTTAACTTCTTTGTTGAAGGGGGAGAATGGTGTAGGAGCACCTACGGTCTTTAGGTTACCCTAGTCCAAGTTTTGGCTTGTAGTGACCTTAGACAATCATTGAATATTAAGGATTAAGAGGATTACCAAGTGTGTGTGTGTGAAGTCTAGCAAGTCATTAGGAAGTTTGGTTAATTGTTTGTCTAGGTCTTCTTAAGACTTGCCTAGTTTTGGCTTTCTTTGTGAAATTGCTACCTTAGTGTTCAAAATGGTCAAAGATTAGTTTGACTTCCCAAAATGTAGGAATGAAGGAAGAAAAGGTCCATTAGGGTTAGTTAATACCTTTGAGATCATTTGGAACTCATTTTAGTGATCCAAGTAAGCTTGACAACAAAAGTTATCAATGACAACTTTGCAACTTTGAAAAGTTGTCATAACAAGAATCGACAAATTGCCTTAAGGAGGGCAGAATCAGTTAGGTATTCATTTGGGTAGTTTTTATCAAATTTTATAACCTATTTAATTCATATTCAAACCAATGGTAAAGGTTGGAAAATTTTGTAATGTTTACTTTATGAGATCAATACATTGGTATTCTCTGCAAATCAAGAACAGTTTGAAGAACTTGATCATCCTTTGTGCCATGGATTGATGTGAGATTAAAATTTGCATGCTTAATTATTATTTTGTATTTAGTTCCTTTTTGTGTGTGATTTTAGGTTATAGGTTTTTTTTTCATTACTTTCAATAAATCTTTCCTCTGTGACCAGTTCATTGGTCTAAACAGGGTTGAGAGACCAAAAATGGCTCTAGCATGAAATCCATCGGTGGGTACTGTACAGACTTATGGGAAATGCTAGATAAATGTGTAAATAATGTAAATATGGATTATTGTGTCTAGATTTATAGGGGAACTAATTTTGACATCAAGTCCTAGGTGAGTCACAATGAACCTGACTAGGAAGCTTAACTGTTGCATATAGTAGATAGGAGGTTTATGGGATTGGTAGACTCAATCCAATGAAAATGCAATAAAGAACAAAGATCAAAGAATTTTTTTATGAAGGATAAGATTTTGTAAATCCTGTGGAGTGACGTGGAGACAAATTCATCACTGTGATCAGAGAAAAGCTAGTAGCCCTTAAAAATAGGCATAGAAATAGAAAGGTGTTGTGCAAATGTAGTGAGGTCTAGAAACCCTAAAAATATTCAAGGTCTTCAAAAAGGGTGTTATAATATCCAATTTTTTAGGGTTATTTTTTGGAGGGTTGCAAATTTATAGCCCAAAAAGTGAGTAAAGAGACCTAATTAGGCCTAATTGGGGCTAGTAGCCTTTTTGCCTAAGTTTGAAGAGATTGACTCTTGGTCATAGAAGTTTGTAACCTAGAAAACCTCAAAATCATTGAAGATGAACTTTTAGAATGCCTTCCATCTACTTTACAAAGGAATTCAATTTTATGGTATGTGGTGATGGACTTAGAGAGAGATGAGTCCATGGAGAGTAAGAGGAGTTAGATTTGAGATTACAACTTGGTAGTGAGGTCTTGGAGAGAGAGGAGATTGTGGAAAGAATCCCTCTAAGAATAGGGTCTTAGGAGAACCCTAGATATATTATGAGAAGGACCTATACTTAGACCTAAAGGGAAATGACTTGAAGCAAGAGACCTCCCTATCAAACACTCATTGACCACTCTTAGTAAAAAGGAGGATACCCACTTAGGAAATTAGGGAAACAAACAATCACTAAACTCCTGGAAACATAGGAAACATAGAAGAACCTCAAATTACTTGCTTAAGGACAAGCAAATTTAAGATGGGGGATTTGTAATGTCCCTAAATTTAAACACATGTGCTCTATAATTTGTATTAAAAATGTTGCCATTTTTGATAAATTAAACATTATAACATTAGATCTATTTATATAATATTATATATACATATTATAGTATATACTATAATATATATTAAATATCAGTATGATTAATTAAAATATTATTAATAATATATTAATAAATATTAGTATTATTAAATAATAACTATTAATAATAATATATTAATAAATATTATTAGATTAATGTTAAGTAAATTAATAATAATAAACATGAATAAAATATAGAATATTATATAGATATATATATTATATAATATATTATTAAAATATATACACATTATATAATACATATTATAACATATATATATATATATTATATAATATATATATATCATATAATAATATAAACTATAATTTGTATTATGAAATAATTTTTTTTTTAAATAAGGGAGAAGGTTTAAGATTGTGACTGGGTCGCAGCCTTGGCTGCGACCAATCACACCCCCTAAGGGGTAGCGACTAGCAATGAGGGGACATGACTCCCCCTCTCACTCCCATATATATATGCACAGAGAAAATGGTAAGGAAGGGGAGTAGAAAAGAAACAAAAGGAAGAAACATAAAATAATTGGGAACAGGGAAATACAAAACAGTGAAGAGGGGGAAGGAATAAAGAGAAAGGCTTGCATTCAACACACACACACACACACACACACACACACACACACATGTGCAATTAAGATTTATGAAATTATGTTATAGGCATTTTTTTTTGCTTTTGGATTTTTTAAAAATCTGAATATATGATCATATAATTTACATTATTTTTGGTACATTTATATGTCCACCCAAAATTGATGATATGGAGACCATATGAAATGAATCTTATATTCACTAGAGATGGATCCCATATATGGAGGGGACTAGAGGAAATTGTTATAGTTTCCCTAGTCTCGAGATTGTTATAATCACACATAGGTAGTATATATACTGATGCCAATCATATGCATATGTGTAGGCTTGGATAGCATTTATTTCCTCCAAGAGGTTCTTATGGGTAGTGCTCTATGGGATGATGTGTCGATAGCCTGGTTGCTTAGAGTGGATCTTATATCCCTCAAGCTGAGAATCAGGAATTTTGTGAAGCCTGACCTAGAGGCAGCCTTAAGAATCAAATCCCCCCTTAATAACTTAGAGTAAAGTATGATTCATGTAAATATTGTCTATTATTTTGTGCTAACGTCAATTTTGCAGGGAATTATGAAAGGAGAATAAGAAGGGACATTACAAAAAGTAAAACATACACGCTAACCATACACATGCAAGTATGGGGTCAGTAAAACCATGAATATAAATAGCACCATCATATGTGGATAATCAATATGATGAGTGGCCTAAAAGAGTTGAGCCATATAAACTAAAAAGAAAACTATGAGGGGGGTATTACAAGTCTAAATTGGAAACCAGGCTCATTTTATCAACCCGCATTAAAGAGTAACTCAAGAGGCCCAACTTCAAACCTATTGAAAAGAGTTGGGCACAATGGTTGGATTATTATTTTATTGTGATTTTATATATTGAATATGATTTGGACTAAAGATATGAGAACTAGATGCATTGATGTATATTTGAAAATGATCAATAAAAATGATAAGCTATCAAATAAATATGCAAACTCTGAATATAGATCTAGAAAAGGGAATAAAAAATGAACCTATCACCAAAATTTGGACTTGAAAATATGGGACTGTTTATCTAGGTGACCTATCCTTGAAAACTTGTCTGATGTGAATTTCATAAACAAATTTTATATGGGGACATTACTCCAATCATCTCCTTGAAATTTCACTAGAAATTATCAAACTATGTGGCTACGCCACAATGTCCAAGGTTTTTTGTTCCTTCAAAGTTTGAATCTACAATCCTTCTTGCCAAATTTGAATTCCTACACACAAGAAGAGAGAAAATGGTGTTGGTCTGTATAGGGTCTTTCCTTAGTCAAATCCTGGATACGAATTAACATCCCCTACAATGATGATTATTATAAAAAGGGATTACTCTTGGAGGGAAGAAACTAACATTGAATTGAAATGATTATACCTCAAACTTGATTAATACAGTGCTCTTTAGATATGACACTTGAGTTTCGATACAAGTGTTAATGCAATAATATGACAACACAATAAGATCAATCATGAAAAATTTATTGCAAGAAGATTGTTGTAATTTTTTACTCCTTAATGCTTAGATCTAGAGAGCTTACTCATAATGCTTTCTCTAAGAAGTGATTATGAATGAATAATGTGATGAGAAATGAATTAAAAAAGATGCCCTTATATAGAGTTTCCAAGATATTTCATAAATTAGGCATACCTCCAATGATCATATTCAAATATTGAGATCAAATAACAACTAGCAAGAACCAACAAGTCATTTCATTCAAGTTTGGGCCCAATTTGGGGATACTATGGTTACTATGTTAAATAGACCCAATAAATGAGAGGAGGTGAATAGGTTATTCACAAACAATTTCTTAAACTTTTACTAAAGTGGTAATTACTTAAACCAATCAAAAAATTACAATAGATATGAACATGAAAGCATAAAACCATCAACACAATGAATAATAGAATTTACATCAAAACCCAAATTGGTGAAAACTACGGAGAAGCTAATTCTCATGAAATGAACAGTGGATAAGGTAATTTTTACAAGGGCTCACTACTAGTTTTCTCATTGTAGTTTGGCACACTGTCGATTGGGATGACTACCCTAAAATATAAATGTGGCTAACTACCAATACAAATAGACTCATTCCTAATACAATAAAGCTCACTGCTAGAATATAAGAAATGAGAATTGAATCCACCATTGAAGTCACTATCACCAACACACTGCAATACTGAAATGATGTAATAGTCTCTACTGATTGCAACAACACACATGAACATCAACACATAAATATTTCCTTTTCATATTAATATTCACTTCACATATTACTCACATACAAGCGCCACTCAAACAACTAAGATTATTGTACTTCTTATATAGCTTTCTTCCAGCAACCAAGTTGGCCTAAAATAATTTGAAATAGGTCACACTGAAGTATTCTTACGGTCGTAAAGAATAAAACATGGACCACCTTTCTTAATAAAACATGCCTCGTGCAAATTAGCATGCTACACAAAATTTGAGACATTTTTTACCAACAAATTTGAATAATGCATTACACAGTAACTTTTAGGACCACAAACACAGTGAACATATCCAAGATAAGACCAAACCCAAAGAAATGTTCCACAATATGTTGCACACTAAAAGGAACCACCACCAAAAAGATAAGGATAAATATTTAAAGCACATCCTTCAATGAATACTTCTATAGATACACCAAAGATATCAGTAAAAACATCAACTAATATAGAAAAACAAAAAAATCATAAATGAATCATATCTATGCATCATATATGTTGACATAAATTAAAACCATTAATGGAAACATTGTAAACAACATCAACCTCATATTCTGACAATCTCCCTCTTTTTTGTTGATGACAACATTCATCAATAACAAAGCAAACAACTCACTACCAAAAAATATCAGCATCAAAGTCCTATTTTCTTCTCTACTTTTATCCAAATGATCTTCTCCCCCTTTGATAATAATGAAAAATGGGCAAAAATCCATCTCATTGAATCACTCTTCTCCCCTTGAAAGGAAGCTATCAAACATTGATTCAAAAAAGAGTCAATATGTAATTCACTAGACCAATGCACACACTAGTGGATTTACTGAACACTAGGAAGGGGCAGAATACCCAACTCCCCCTCGAGATACTCAAAAGCATATTTGCAAAAAGGTTTTGTAAATATGTTTGTTATCTGATCCTTTGTAGGTGCATACTCAAGATTCACCTCCTTCTCCAATACCTTCTTTCACATGAAATGATACCTAATAGATATATGTTTCATTCTAGAAAGCTACACTGGATTCTTTGAAATGTTTATAGAATTGGTATTATCATACATGATTGAAATTGGCTCATCAAAATTTATACCTATATCCTTTAAAGTCTATTTCATCTATAATACCTGAGTACAACATGAAGATGTTGCAATGTATTCTAATTCAATAGTTTATAATGTTGTAAAATCTCACTTCTTGCTTAACCAAGCAAGCAATCAGGAACCAAGAAAGTAAGCTCCACCACTAGTACTTCTCTCATTATCTAGACAATCAACCCAAGCTATATTAGTATAAGATGTCAACATGAAATTTGAACTTTTTAAATACTGTAATCCAAACTCTTTTGTTCCCTTCAAATATCTAATAATCCTCTTTACTACCATAACATGTGACTCTTTTGATTCTTTATAAAATTTGGCTACCAAACATATTGCATACATAATATCTAGTCTACTAGAATTTAGATATAATAGGCCTCTAATCATTGATTTTTACTTATTTGCATTAGCCTTTGGTGAATCATTTTCCTTAGTCAACTTACATTCTGTAACAATAGGAGTACATACTAGTTTAGAATTCTCCAAACCAAACTTCTTCAATAATTCCTTAACATACTTAGACTAAGAAATGAAAATACCTTTACTATTATGATTTAATTACAATCCAAGAAAGAAACTCAACTCACTAATCATATACATCTCAAATTTTTTCTACATATCCCTGGAAAATTTCCTACACAACTCATATTTTCCTCCAAAAATAATGTCATTAGCATAAACAACAATAATCAAAATATAATTTGAATAAATTATGTAATACAAGTTGTTGTTTATTGAACCTTTATGAAATTCTTGTCCAATCATATATTTATCCAACCCGCCATACCAGGCTCTCAGTTCCTACTTCAAACCATACAATGTCTTCTTTAATCTTCATCGAGCATTCAATTTTTCTCCCAACATGAATCCTTCCAATTATTCAATGTAAACTTCCTCTTTTAGTTCTTCATTCAAGAATATCGACTTGACATCCATCTGATAAACCTTGAAATCTGTGTATGTAACAAAATCTAGAAATATTTGAATTGCCTACATCTAGGCAATAGGGATATAAGTATCATCAAAATTAATTCCTTCAATCTAAGTGTAACCTTTTCAAACTAACCTTTCCTTGTTCCTTATTACCTTTCCATTCTCATCCAATTTGTTTAAAAAAATCCATTTAGTACCAATCACATTTTTATTAGTCAATTTGGGCACAAGTTCCCAACTCTATTTCTTTTGAATCTACTCAAGTTCTTCCTCTATTGCTTTTACCCAATTCTGATCATTACATGCTTCTTCCATAATCTTAGGCTCAATTTTTAAAATTAAATGCAGAAAAAATCTCTCTTGTGTCTTATTTGTAAAATTTGAATAATTCCTTGTCTCTTCCACTTCTTTATTTTCTTCCTTTCCTTCATCCTTTGTATTAGTGTCATATTCAACATGTTTCTTAGGATTCTTCTAAAAAATCTTCATCAACCTTCATATTTCCACTTTTAACAATCTTATTTAGTCTCTTGTTGTAACACTAATACACCTTTCTCTTTGTGGAATATCCCAAAAATATACCTTCATCTGATATGTTGTCAAATTTACCTAAATTTTCCTCATATATCTGAATGTAACATTTTCTTCCAAAGATCTTGAAAGATTTTACTGTAGGTACTCTTCCATGCCATACCTCATATGATTTCTTTCCATATTTAATCCAGTAAAGAACTTTCTTAACTATTTTTTAGGGGGAAAATGGGTGCTGATGAATTTAACAATATAAACTACATGAGATGAATTCATTAACTAACCACTTCCATGCTAACATTCAAAATACAATAGAAAGACAGGCTTCCTAACATAACTATCAATATAATCAAAGTTAGATTAGAAAAACCCAAGGAGATAAAGGGATGCCAATACTAAACTCAAATTACATTAAGGAAGTATGCAAGCAAGTCCTCTTTCATGCAATGTAGGATTTTATTAAGGACATGTAAATGTAAAAGTGAAATTGAACAAATTGATTTAATGAGGAAAGTAAGATAGATCTAGATGCTAAATATAAGAAATCATCCTAATTAAGATGTGAAAATAGGTCTAGATTAAGAAATGAAATAAATGATAAAATACTCACCTTGAAACGTGTAGAGTAATGTGCCTTTTTGCTCTAAAAACTTCAGATTTGAATGTGTGACAAAACTTTCGATTACATATTCGTGATCATGAAAGAAAACCCAAAAAATGGAATTTTTCGTAGACCTCCAGGAAAAGGTCAACCATGTCACTATGTTCCTAGGATACCATAGAAAAGTTGACCCAACTTCTTTGAAAATGTCTCGGTAAGTAGTTTCCCAATATATGGTAGTAATTTTGATATCATGTTCCTGAACACATAAAAACTTGTTTTTGGGTTTGAGTGGATGAGGGATTGCCTTGGTCAAGCCCTAGATTGACAAATCAACCTTTAAATTGAAATGTAAATATGTAAATGAAACAAGACAAATGTAAGTATTCACCTTGCTTGTAGAAACCCTTTTCAATAAGGATTGTGTGATGCTTTTATGTTGTAGATGTTGAATTTGCAATAACGGATGTAGGAAATCTCCACAAATGCAATAAATCTACCAAAACCACATCATGGAGCCATGGATGTAAATTTTCACCAATGAAGAAGATTATGAATGCCTCAATGTAAATCTCCTCCCTTGATGACCAAAAAAGTGCTAGATCTTCAAGAGGAAATGCTTACAAAGGATCCTTAAATCTTTAAATGCCTTGAATACTTGATGAGAATCTTCTTGCTTGAATGCATCAGCTTGCACATGTGATTTCTATAGTGAGAATTCCCTCCCAAAATGAGGTGCCTAGGCTCCCTTTTATACTAGTTTAAGGGTGAGAAAACAAAGAAAGCCGATATGGGCACCCTATTTTGTAATTTAATTCCCCGAGACAACATCGGCCATGGGATTTAAAATCCCTAGGGAATAGGTTGACCTAGTCAATCGATTCTGGAACAAGTTGACTTGGTTGACCTATTCTTCGAGAATAGATCAACTTAGTCGACCTATTCTTGCAGTACATGTCAACTTGGTCAACCTATTCTTGGGGAATAGGTCAACTTGGTCAACCTATTCTTGGGGAATAGGTCAACTTGGTCAACCTATTCTAGAATAGGTTGACTTGGTTGATCTATTCCAGGGTTTTCCCACAGGGAGGCAATCCTAAGGTCTCGGAGACTATACACCTGAAAATGGAGAATATGCAACAAAATAGGAGAAGAAGGGGGTTGTGTACAAATCCATCCATGGTCCATAAAGTTGATAAAGGGACGAGATCTAAAAGGTCTTAAATAATGAGTGCATCTATTTTAAGATGGTACAAGTGTATACATAGTTGTATGAACATCTTCTCTCCAATAAACCTCTTGTAAAATTGCTTCCTTCATCATAATCCTTATTGCTTCCATATTGTCTGATTCATTCTTTCCACTACACCATTTTGATATAGTTTTATAGCTACCAAAAACTATCTTTTAATACCATTTTTCTCACAAAAACTTTCAAATTTATCATAAGTAAACTTCCTCCATTATAAGATATTAAACATTTAATCTTCCTATGACACTCATTCTCAACTTTTGCTTTAAAAATCTTGAACTTCTCCAATGCTTCTAATTTTTCTCTTAGAAATGCATGATAATACAGGTCTAATTACTAAGAGGGGAGACATGAATTATCAACAAATTCTCTAATTTAAAAATCTTCAAACTTTGTGCACCAAAATATTCAACATCAATAAACATGAATAGAAACCTTCAAAAAATGCATCCATAAATAATCAATCACAGAATGAAGACACCATATTTTTCTCATGGAAACCTGAATGAGAAAAACCATGTGTGTGGATTAGTACCCACTAAATTTGTACTCTTCTGGAACTCACCCTGTGAGGATCTTACTCGGTTAAGGGTTTATAAAAGCACTGTTAGGTGCTACCTGGTTAAGGGATTTTCCTTAGACCTGTTAGGATCTTTTCCCTATTAGGAGTCACCTTGTTAGAGGAATTTAAACATTCAATACAAATGCCACCTTGTTAGAGGATTTACGATAAAGATTTGTTAGGATATACCTGATTAAGGGATTTCACTGTTATAATAGCTAGAAAGCAACATATAAGATGATTTTAGAAATTTCACTACCTTTGCATGATTAGATCCTATTAAGCTCTGAAACTCCTTACCACACCCTATACTCTTTTCTAGCTTGATCACACTTGATTTCTTCACTTGTTTTGTCACCACACCCTTCTATAATTCTTGATCAACAACTAACTCCTTTTTAAGCTTTCCAATATACATAATTTCTTTTATTGACTTGAAATAAACCCTAGATCTGAGATATGAACAATCCATATCATTTTAGGTAAGATACAATGTATATAACAACTCATAATTTTTTTTATCTCTGATTGCATCCGCTTCCATATAGATTTAACCTTGGAAATTGAACCATCTTCAAAATGTGTTTTGACCAAAAGAAACTTTTTGAAGAATCCTCCTCAAACTCATACCTTGAGAAATGTGATGTCAAACACTTTTCAAAAATCATGAAACTTCCTTACTACTTCACTACAAACATCATCGATCCTATTATCACTTCAAAATTCTCCATCAGTTCACAAATCTTCATTACTTGTTCAAGAACTTTGTCTTGTTTATTTATTCATTATGTCAATGTCACTTCTAGTCAATTAAGCCATCTTCACCTGTCAACATTATAAGTCGCAATCCTCAACATAGTATCTAGACATTATTAACACTCATATCCTATGACCACTCCATAAAATATATTATTGACTTGAGACAACATTCAAATCACTTACCATCTATCACTGACTATTTTAGCAGTTACCCAGTTTGATTCCATTCAAGCATAACTTACTCAATTCTTCATATCAAAATTTGTGGTTACAAAATTAACATCACAATATATCAAATAAGCTTCCATTAGAATATAAACTTCAAAAACATATTGCAACTTATGACATAGTCATACAATGTCTGGTAACATACTAAAAATAATAAGTCAATTAGTTGACATCAATGACAAACTCATAACTGATTCAACTGTCATTAACTCTGTACCAATCTTTATCAATGCAACACTTAGCATCACTGCATCAGTTATACTATAGATCTCCCCCTTTGGCATTGATGACAACACTCTTAACTTCTCCTCTTAGCTTCTCTTCTTCACTTCCACTCTTGAGTTCTTCTTGGCAACACTCTTGGCAACACTGTGTCTTTCTCATGACAAAGCACTTTTGTAAAATGTTTCCACTTCTGTATGTTTGTACCTCTGATTCTTCTCTAGTGTTCATACATATTTTCTCTTTTTAATACATCTTCTCCATTCTACATATTCTCCCCCTATATAATACATCTTCTCTCCCTTTGAAAATAATGCCAAAGTTGTCAAATCATTCAGTCCTCTGAGATTACACTTGACTATTCTTTGCTTGTTCTTTCCTCATCATTGTATTATAACATCATACCAAGACTTCTCCCCCTATGGAGTAGTTCACCTCTACATCAATTTGTACATATGATATTCTTATAAACACATATGAATTGGTGTAATCATCATCATCTAATTAACTTTAGATAGGGGAATAACCCCTATTCTACCTCTGAAATACTCAAAGGTATCCTCTGGTAATGGGTTGGTGAATATATCAACAACTTGTTATTTAGTAGACACATAGAAAAGCCTTACCTCCTTCTCCTGTACATGTTCTCTTAGAAAGTGACATTTTATGGCAACGTGCTTTGTCTTCAAGTGCATCATTGGATTCTTGGAGATGTTGAGTGTTATACCAATAGATAACAACCAGTTATGTGACTTTCTCATGAATTCCCTCAAGAATCTATTTTATCCACATCACTTGCTGACAATAAAATAGTAGTAACTGTGTGTGTGAAAATTGTACCTGATCTGTAGACACAACACTTTAGTAAAACATTAGAGGTTAGCTATAATCGAAATCGTGCAAAATTGAAAGCTATCTAACCAAGTGATTTACTGCCTTCTAGTAGGTGCGAGATTAATGTTCTCAGATTGTTATCAAGATCAGTGACCTAGACAACACCTAAATGAAGGATTTGAATGCAATTGATCTAAATATGAATTGAATGCAATTAATTTATATTTTTGAATTTTTTATGCAATAAGAATGATAAAAACTGATATGAATCTACGCTAATATGAAAATTGATCTATGATATGCTAAATGATCTATCAATGATATGAAAAAGAATCTAAATGAATGTAAAAAAAAACAAATTGATCTCACAATAGCCTTGATTCGCAATAAGCTTTGATTCTCCCAATTCCAATTCTCCAGCGTGATTGTGCAAAAATATGAGATGCTTGGATGCAAATTTGAGAGATGAATTATGAAGAGCTGAGCCTTGTTTTTATAGAAATCCAAGGCTTTGGAGGTTGTGAAAGAAAGCTATAAATCACTCAAATAACTCAGGTTGATTTTTGAGTTATTTTTAAATAATAGATAATTAAGTCACAAAAATCATGCAAAAGCACAGTTCAACTCGAATTAGAAGTTTAGATCCACTTTAAAACTCAAAAAGATGTTGAGTTTCAAAAAGCTAACAACTTGCATTGATTTTCCAATTTTGAGTTTAACTGGTCCTTGAATGTGCACATGGATAATTATGATTTAATAAATAAATAAAGTGATTTATTCTCAACTTAACTGCTTTTTGAAATAAAATAATTAATTTATGGGTTAATTAACTATTTTGCCAAAATTTTATTAAAAATTATATTATTAAATAATGACAACATGCTTTAATTAATTAAATAAGAATTTAATCAATTATTCATAGGAATTTTGATTTATTGTCAAAATTAAATAATACAATTAATAATAGATAGAATTAAATTTAATTAAATAATTAAGTGGCAAATATTAAATCTAATTAATTAAATATGCAAAATATTTAATTAATCAAATTTTAGGATAAATGTGATTTATTTCCAAATAATTATAAAATTAAAGATAATTATGATGATTAGGAATATTGCTAGGAATATTCCCCGATGTAGAATTTAAGATAATCAATTATGATTCGATGATGTTTAGATGTGCCTTAGATTAGGACTTTGATGTCGATTTCATTCGAATTTAAGATGTAGGAGATTAATGAACTTATAGCCCATTTTTGGGGTATTACATTTTGCCCCTCTTTGAATTACTGTGCGAAGCGCAGTGGTTCAAAGATAGTCTGTGTTTGATAGAGATATGAAACTGATGTTTGAAATTGAGATAGAAGCTGATTGATATTGATTTGATATGGAGATAATAGGTCCTGAATGACCAAAGATAATGTTTACTATAACAACAAATGAACCTATGATTGCGAAAAAGTGTCAAAACACCTGATTCCAAACCTTAGGATTGCAAAGAAGTGAGTGACCCGTTCTAGACTCGATTGTCTTAGCAGAACTAGCAGGTATCACATGCAAACCCTTTAGTCATCGAAGAACCAAGGAAAGAACACTATGATCTGATGGTTGCAAAAACTGATACAGTTTACAAGATTAGGAGAATACCAGATTGATATGGATCTTGATGAATCTGATATGCCCCAAGTGATGATAGATTTGCCTCGAGTGATGAGGTCTTTTGATGAATCGGTAACTAGACGCGATTGTTTATCTTGATCACTGATGAAAGATATTGATAGAAAAAAAGATATGATTTCAAATTTGATTACAGACTTTGAATGATATGCAATACCATGCCCCCTTCAGGATTAAAATTGAAATCTGACAAGAAAAGTCAGCGTTGAGAGTTTAGAAGCATGTTAATTGATTTGAGAAGTGGTTTAAACACGTCCAGTGAATGCATTCTGCATCGTTTAGAGGTCCTGGAGACCAAGTTTGACTAGGTTTGACCATGAGTTGACCATGGTTGACCAAGTTGAATTTTTGATAGTTTGATGTTAGATAATCAGTTAAGTTGAATACTGGATTTCTGTGATGATTGAAGGTTGATTATGCAAGTAGTTAATAATATGAATGATCTCAGATTTGAATTTTGATCCCGAAAAAGGATTCTACTTGTTGCTTCATTGGAGGAACCTTCGTGTGAGGTTCAGCTCTTGTTAGATTTGAAGAATTGATATGAAGAATTATTTAAGCATTGAAGTTTGTTTAGCCATTGTGAGATCATGCAACATGCAAAATGCAAAGAAGCATGCAATATGAAATGCAACCTAAGACCTAGGACCCAGTCACTGATCATATGTCGATTTGTTATCATCATTGAACTTTTAGGTAACGGGATAAATCAATACAATGTCCACTAGCCATGAAACCATAGACATATGAATATTGATTTGTATGCGCAAGAATCAATACAACCCCCACTGGTCAAACAACCATGGACATATGAATATTGATTTTCTTTTTGGAATGTTGGATTAGATATAAGTACCAAGGCACAAACACCAGGATGACCTGAATATCATGTCCATCTTGATATAGAAATTTGTACAAGCATCAAAACATAAATCAAATAGTCAAGAGTTCATTCTAAATCTAGTGTGAATTACCCGTAGTGACCCTTTATCGTTCACCTCCTTAGGTAAGATCGCGTTTCACAGTAGGAGAAAGAATTCACTCAAAAAGACAATAGTTAGATCAAACCTCCTTGAATTTTCTAGGTATCAATGGTCGAGGTACGCATGGCCATCCAATTTGAGATAGAGGCTCTTACAGTCGGACACCATTTCAATCCAAATTTTCAAAGTTGTTAGATTTTCACATACAAGAAGAAGACAAAGAAAAGATTATGACCCCAGTCATCATTCTCTAAATCCTATAAAGGACATCATCGAAGAGCTTGAAGGGACACAATATGCAAAAATCTCAATGCGAATCAGTAAGCATACAAGGAGATAAAAGCATGTAAAAAGCATAGATTGTTTTCAGTTGAGTTTTGATGTTTGATTGCGTTGTTGTAGATGCAAAATCCTTTCTAGAGACAAGATAGACTGACTGACTCACATGAAGCTTCAAAGGACTCTGACTAGATATGATCCATCTAAGATACATAGGAGATCATAGGATATGACATTGATTTCCCCCAAGTGTTAAACATTGATAGGATACAGACGCTTGAGCTGGTTGGTGTACAGACTGACTTATTGAAAATTGGAAATGTTAAAACAAACCGGGAGATATGTACAAACTAAAGCAAGACTAAAAGCTGGGAAAGACCAAGATTGTGCTGATAGATGGAGCATTTTGAACAAGTGGCACTTGTTTGCTGGGTTTTCACCATCTTGGCAGAGATTCTATTTTTGCTACCAAGGTGCCTGTTTCCAGGTTTTCACCAAGGCACTTTTTTTTTTTTAATTTAAAAATTTCTCTTTTTTCAATTTTTTTGTACTTTTGATATTTTCTAATTTTTTTGCAAATCATCAAGGTGCCTATTGCTACGTTTTCACCAAGATGTTCATTTTTTTCAGGACTTTTTCTAATTTTTAGGATTTTTTTAGGATATTTAACCATAGACTGAATGCCTTAGGCATATAATTTCTTCAGATGGAGAACATTGATTGGTTCTCGAAGCTGTTCTCCTTCAGTCATTGAGAGTTGATAGGCACCAGAGCCAAAAGTAGCAGTGATTACAAAGGGACCCAGCCAGTTGGGTTCAAACTTCCCCTTGCGTTCTTGATGGGATTGATTTTTAGGATTTTCTCTCAAGACTAGATCACCAACCTGAAATTCTCTATGTCTGACTTTCTTGTTGTAGCCTCTAGACATTCTCTTCTGATATACTCTGAGATGATCATATGCTACTTGTCTGCACTCATCTAGTAGTTCCAGTTCTTGTAACTTAGACACTCTATAGTCATCATCATTTACTAGACCATGCATTATGATTCTGAGTGATGGGATTTCAACCTCAATAGGTAGTACTGCTTCAGACCCATAAACTAAAGTGAAAGGTGTAGCCCTAGTAGGTGTCCTGATACTTGTTTTGTAGGCCCATAGAGCTAGATTAATCATGAGATGCCAGTCTCTGCTGGTTTTGTTTACTGTTCTATGCAAGATCTTCAATAGATTTTTGTTAGAAGCCTCTGCTTGTCCATTCCCTTGTGGATAGTAGATAGAAGACCAATGTTGGGTGATCTTAAATTTGGCACATAGATCATCGAGGTCTTTATTCCTGAATTGCCCACCATTATCTATGATTATGGAATGAGGGATCCCATATCTACATATGATATAGTTCAAGATGAACATTGATATCTGCTTTCCAGTTGCTTGTGTCAAAGGGACCGCTTCTACCCATTTTGTAAAATAATCTGTGGCTGTGATTATATGGGTATGTCCATTAGAAGAATGAGGATGAATCATCCTGATAAGATCAAATGCCCATTGATGGAAAGGCCATTGTGTTGTAAAGGGGATTAGATCCCTCCCTGGAGCATGAATTAGGTTTCCATGTACTTGACACTTTTGACAATTCTTAGCAAATTTGATAGCCTCTTTCTCCATTTTAGGCCAATAGTACCCAGCCCTAATAAGTTTTTGAGCTAGTGTTAAACCGTTCAAGTGTGACCCACAAATACCATCATGAACTTCCTCTAATGCATGTTGAGACTCTTCCCATTCTAAACATCTAAGTAGCGTACCATCTAGACCTCGTTTGTATAGATCATTACCAATGATGACATATCAGGAGGCATTACGGATAAGGTATCTCTTTTCGTGATGGTTGAAGGTATCGGGAATGATTTGGTCTTGGAGATAGGAAAATAGGTTTTTATATCGGGATGAATCATGACCTACAACAGTGTCAATCATGCGAGTTTCAGGGGAGTCATATGCAGGATAAGAGAGTGCTTCCACCAGGAACTCATAGTGTAGCTCATGTTCAGGCTGCTATAATAAAGTAGATAGTGTTGCCATTGCATCAGCAGCCTTGTTCTCTGTTCTAGGAATTTGCTCAAATGTGATAGAGATGAAATATTTCTTAAGATCATCGACCATTCTTTTGTAAGGAATGAGTTTTTCATCTTTAGTTTGGTACACATCATTGACTTGATGAATAACAAGTTGAGAGTCTCCATGAATGTGTAGCTCTGTTACTCTCCATTCAATTGCTATTTTCATACCATTCAAAAGGGCTTCATATTCCGCAATATTGTTTGTGCAAGGAAACTTTAATCAGAATGCTTTGGGGATTGAGTATCCTTGGGGAGTTAGGAACAATATGCCTGCTCCAGATCCATTCTGTGTATAGGAGCCATCAAAGAATAATTGCCATTCTCTAGAAGATAGGTGCATAATAGATGAGTCTGGAAATTCCATTTGCATAGGTGTGTCATCAAACATGGGTGCATCTACTAGTTGATCAACAATAACTTGGCCTTTTATAGCTTTTCTTTCAACATATTCAATGTCAAATTCACTTAGAAGCATGACCCATTTAGCCAGTCTACCGGTGAGGGCAGCCTTGCTTAGTAGGTATTTTAGTGGATCAATTTTTGCTACTAGATGCGTGGTATGAGCTAACATATAGTGTCACAGTTTTTGTGATGCAAAGATCACAGCGAGACAAGCTTTCTCAATCATAGAATAGTTCTTTTCATATGCCACCAATGTTCTGCTTATATAATAAATGGGTCTTTCCTTTTTGTCTTCATCATGTTGTGCTAGCAATGCCCCCAGTGATGTTGCTGTTGCAGAGACATACAAGATCAATGGCTTCCCATGAATAGGAGGCATCAAGATAGGCAGATTTGATAGATACTTCTTGATATGGTTAAAGTTGTTCTCGCATTCTTCATTCCATGCAAAGGTCACACCTTTATGTAATGTTTTTGTAAAAGGCTGTGATATGTCCGCTAGTTGTGATATGAATCTTCTGATAGATTGAACTCTGCCTTGCAACATCCTCATTTGACTGATATTTGTGGGAGGTTGCATCTCTATTATAGCCTTGACTTTAGCCGGATCAACTTCAATGCCTTTCTTTGAAACTATGTATCCTAAGAGCTTTCCAGAAGTGACACCAAAAGCACACTTCTTAGGATTTAGTCAGAGACTAAACTTTTCCATTCTATCTAGGATCATGCTCAAGTCAGTTAGATGTTCAGTTCTGATCATTGATTTTGCCAAGGTATCATCAACATAGTCCTCCATCGTTCTATGCATCATATCATGAAAAATAGATGTCATTGCTCTTTGATATGTAGCTCCAGCATTTTTGAGTTCGAATGGCATAACATTCCAATAGAAGGTTCCCCACGCACATGTGAAAGCAGTTTTCTCTTGGTCTTTTGGAGCAATTTTGATTTGGTTGTATCTAGAAAAGCCATCCATTAAGGAATATATCTCATAGCCCGCAGTCATGTCCACTATCATATCAATGTTAGGCAGTGGAAAATCATCCTTAGGGCATGCTCTGTTCACATCTCTAAAGTCTATGCACACTCTGATTGAACCATCTAGTTTAGAAATAGGTACAATGTTGGAGATCCACTCAGCATAGTCTATGACATGGATGAATCTAGCTTTTAGGAGTTTCTCTAATTCAGCTTTGACTAAAAGTGCAACATGAGGATGCATCTTTCTCAATTTTTGCTTGACCGGTTTTACTCCAGGAGCAATGGATAGATGGTGCATGATAAGATTTGGATCCAACCCTAGCATATCTAAATACTTCCATGCAAAGTTGATCTTTTTTTTTTGTCAAGAATGTAGTAAATTTATGTTTCTCTTCTTTTGATAAGGATTGTGCTACATGTACCAATTGTGGTTCCTCTATTGTACCCAAATTGATGGATTGGGTGGGCTCAATGAGAACTGGAGACCTGTCCTATAAATGACTCGAAAGGACATCAAATATCTCATCCTTAGGTGCCTTAGAGAGGTTTTCACCTTTGGATATGTCTTTTATTTTTACTTTTGTCAGTTCTGAGACTGCCACAAAGTGGTTTTCACCCTTAGAACTCTTTTTCTTTTTCTTTTTACTCTTGTTTTTCTGACTAAGATATTTGATGTCCGACTCGGTCATGCTGACGCTTGGTTCACTAATGGAAGTACTCATAGGCTCAATTGCATTGAGGTAGCAGGCAAGGGCATAGTCATTTGGGAAGGTATAAATACCATGGTTTGGGTTTGTGGAAGTTTGGTCGATAAGATCAGGGTGTTGGATAGTCAAAGCGGGAAAGGCTTGGGATATGGTGTTTACGGATATTGATCTATCATCATTGGTCCTAACCTGATGCATGAGTTCAAAGGTGATACTACAACTTAAGACATCCAATTCATGAATAGGCTCAATGTCATCATGGGAGTCCAATTCAGCCATAGGTGGATCAGACTCGATAGGTTCATCATTTCACTCTAGACTTACGTTGGGTTGAGGTGCATATTGGTGAATAACACCAACATGTTTCTCTATGATAAGCTCATCAGGTTTCAGAATGGCTCCCCATTCATAGTCATTTGATTCAGCTTCTGATTTAGGATCTCTAGGAAATCTTAGAACATGAGTAAAGTCAGGATGAATACCCCAAGAAGGGTTACCCTCGGATTCTGATTTGAATTCATATTCATGGGAATCTATCTCAGAATCACTACCACTTCCCTCTTCTTGATTGTTTTTGAGATTAGCTGGTTCTTGTGGTGCAACTATCTCTTGATTGGTAGTAGGTTCTTGTGTTTCTACTACATTAATTCTTTTGATAGGATCATCTTTATCATCAAGAAGGTCTTTGATCTCTTTAGGCAATTTTTCATAGGAGATGAGTTCTGAACTATCTGAATCACTGTCGGATGGTTTTGTTTCTTCTTTCTTAAGAAGAGGTTCCCCTGGTGTGATTTGCTCTATGACATGTGAGCAATTACTTTTGAGGTGATAGGGTTTCTTCTTAAATCCTAAGCTAATTTTATTTTTATTTTCTCTACCAGTATGTGGGAGGGGTGCCTCAAGACCTTTTCCTCTGATTCCTAGAGTTCCTTGACCTGAATATCCCATCTTAGCTATTAATTTACGTCCTGGACCATATGAATTGGAAGGGAGTTTGGATACAGCAGAGTTACCAGTTTGAACAACTTGAGAATCAGATTCATCTTTGTATAGCCATGATAGCATAGCTTCATCCTCTTCAAATTCTTTCTTGGATACTTGTTCTACTACAAAATTGTTTTTATATGCCTCAAGAGGTTCCTGAGGTTTGGGATTGGATTGTTTCAAAGATTTCCCATAAGACTTAGGTGAGATAGGGAGAGATGTCAAAGATAAGACTAGCTTGATAGTGTATTCTCCCATACTATTTTCTTTGATATTAACCTCTTTGGCAAGATCTTCCATTTTAGATGTGGATGCTTCTTTAGTTGGCTCTATGGGAGATTCTCTGTTATTAGGTACAAGCTTATCAATACTTTCCTTCAAGGTGTTTCAAGTTGTATTCAGATCTGCTGGGATAGTAACCTCGACTCCTTCATAAGGAAACTTCAAACATTGATGGTATGTAGAAGGAATGGCTTGCATTTCATGTATCCACGGTCTCCCTAGAAGGATGTTGTAGGCCAAAGGTAGATCAAGCACTTGACAGATGGTATCTTTGATAACTGGACCCACTCTGATAGGTAAGATAATGGTGCCTTTAGAAGATCTTTCTTGTTCATCATAGGCCTTGATAGTTATTTTCTTTCTAGGATCAATAGCCAATTCTGAAAATCCCAATTGTGTGATCAAGCTGTAAGAACAAATGTTTAGGCCAGCGCCCCCATCTATCAACACACGTTTGACTCTACGATTCTGGATCAAGACTTCTATATGCAAAGGCTGATTATGTGGGTGACTCAAGGAGTTTTCATCTTCCTCTAAAAAGGAGATATATTGCGGAGATGTAAGATGTCAAACCATAGTCTGGAACCTGTCTAAATCAAGGTCATCAGGAACATTGGAACCGAGCAAAGCTTTATCGAGAATGGCTCTATGAGTTGGAGATATTTGAAGTAACTCAAACATGGAGATTTTTGCATTAGTGTGCTGGAGTTGTTGAACAATGCTATAAGACATAGGCCTTGTATCCTTTGGATTGGAAGATTAGGAAGCAGCCTTCTATTTAGAAGTAGATGAAAGATTGAAGGGCACCTTTGGGACATTTGATGAATTTGGAATTTGTCCATTCAGATGTGTTTGAGCTTGTGATCGAGTAACTATGTTAGCTGAGGAATGATCTCTATCCCTTCGTATGATTGTGATGACATTGCAACTTTCAGAGAGACATGGTTCAACCATATTGATGATAGTGTTATTTCCAGGGTAAGCATAGTTGACTTTTGCCCCCATATTAGGCTGAGAAGTTGAAACCTTTTGACCATATTTTGGAAATGGTTCTGTGAATGCTGTATGATCGTTATTTCTCGTGAGATTGTCAATTGTGATGTCTCCACTATCGATCAGATCTTGAATGGTCTGCTTCAAGTGGTAGCAACTACTAGTTTTGTGACATTTACTCCAATGGAAATCACAGAATTCATTATCCTTCCACCATATCGGTTTGGGGTCCTGAGCATTCGGTCGGATTGGTGGTAAAGAGATAATGTTATCAGCTAGTAGAGTTTTCATAGCCGATTCTAAAGACTCTCCTAGAGGAGTAAATTTTTGATGTTTATCCCATTTTTTGAATTCTAGCTTCCTTTGAGATGGTTGAGAAGACTTTTGCTCAGAAGCTTTTATGGCTTGAGCGCCAAGAGTGAGATTATAGGTTGGTGCCTTTGATGGGGCACGGACAATGTCAACAATGCCATCTGCGATGATGCCTTTGTTCTTGTCTTTGGAACTAGATCCAGATTCATACTTGTCTTTTTGGAGTGCGATTTTCCCTTTTTTTACAAGCACTTTTTCAATTTTGATAGCATTATCCACCTTTTTGTCAAAAGATGTATGATCTTGCATTTGTAAGGGATAATTGAGCTCTGGAACAAGGTTATTGATAAAGATTTCAAGTTTCTCCATTTCGGGAATTGGTCTAGCATATAGAGAGAACTTCTTTCGCCACCTTTTGAGGAAAGTTAGGAATGATTCTCCTGGATATTGCTTGAGATTACAAATATCAATCATGGTGACCGGATGCTAAATATTGTAGGAATATTATTGATAAAACAATTTAATCAATTCCTCAAATGTTTTGATCGTAGGAGGCAATCTTGAAAACCACTGAATGGATGCTCCGCCCAGAGATCTAGGAAAAAGATGCATCAGATAGGTCGGTTCATGCATGAATTCCATGGATTGCGTACAGAAATCTCTGACATGATCTTGAGGATCAGAGTGTCCATCATACTTATCATACTTTGGCATCTCCACTCTTTTTGGAAATGGTGGCATATACAAGTTTTTGTCAAAAGGAAAAGGGCATAGAGCTTCCATGGAGAACTCTTTGTGTTCCTTTTCTTTCTCAAGATTATTAAATTTGACTTGTAAAGCATGTATCTATTTCATCATAGCTGTGAGTGGAGTTTCTTCCTCATGCGTAATGATATCTTCAACATTAAAGTTGGGAGGAAGTTTAGCTCCTTGATGAGCTAGTTGTAAAAAGTAGGCTTCTCTATTTTCTTTCAAGAAATGTCTCATCATCTTGTTAAATTCATCGTCATTTTGGTAGCGAGAAATTTCTTCAAGTGTGGGTTCCTGATCTACACCATGTTGAGATTGAGCTCTTTGAGAGCCAAAATTTGTCCCTTCTTGAGACATGGTAGGAGTTTGTGGACTCCCTGGATTAGATTGATGAGGGGTATGTTGAGTACCTCTGTGAGTCGATGGAGGGGGTACGTAACCAAATTTCAATCGATAGTTTCCAAGACTGTCATCCTCGTAAAGACCAGAATTGATGAGTTGCTCAAAAGTTGGATTTTGGATAGTGGTAATAGATTTCTTGTGAGAGGAAGCTCTAGTCTCCACCATCAACTTTGAGTGAAACAAAAGAATAAGATTCAGATAACTGAAGAATGAATTGAATCAAGATGATCAGATGACGCAACCTTGTCAAGGTTTGATTGATTTGAAGATTTGATTAGATGTGGATGGATACTGTGCCCTGGATGTATGGATAGGTTCCCAAAAAATAGCGGAGAAGATATCACAACACTTAGTCATTTTGATGATTGATTGATTGAAGATTGATAGTCATGACAAGGTTTTGACACGAGATGATAAAGACTCAAATCCATTAGACATAAGGCTGAATTAGATTCAAAAGGCCACTTTAAGAAAATGATTGGACTCTTAATAGCTACTGCTCTATTCTTGACACAATGATCCGCTCGACAGATTCTGAAACTAGGCTGAAAGAGCTAAATATCTGGTAATCCTGACAATTTTCTGACAACTTTCAAAAATTTCCCAAATGACACTTTGAAAAACTCATATGACAGTGAGTGAGCTATGAAACGATAGTTGTTAAACTCATATCACAGTCGGGTAGCAATGAAACGATAGTTGTAAATATCATACGATAGTTGCTAATAGGATTTTGACTTCCTTGGATTTGCTGGCATGAAAAATTGTACGACACCGGGTTGTTAATCATATGATAGATGGGCAGTATTGAAATGACACTTGACAAAAATCATACGACTTTTGACCTCCTGAAATGACTTTTAACTCCAGAAAGAATTTTACGTCAATTTTTGCAAAATTTAAGGTTTTCAATTTTGGATTGTTTGCAAATTGTACTGTTCAGATTTGAAGATTATACCAGATTTGATCATTTTTAATAGCCAAGTAGATAAACAAGCACACAGAATAGCAAGCAAGTGATTTCAAGCATGTCTAAAAATAATGAACAAGGGCAAAGGCAACCTTGCGCATGAACAATCAAGTGACCAAATTGTGCTAATCCCTGAGAGTACGAATTGTGTATGTTCTGAAAAGTTTTGCAATAACACACATATACTTGAAAGTGAAAAATTGGCCTCTCTAGGGTTTTTAGTAATGGTTTGACTTTGCAACTTTTATGATTCAAAGGGGTGAACTCCAATCCCGGTGCACCAGGGTTTTGACACAGTCTGAGAATTTAATCTTCGAGAGCTGCTAGAGAGATTTGACAACCCAACAATGAACCATACCTATGGAGATTTCTTCCACAAGGACATTTATATAGCGGCTGTCACTACCATGGCAAAAATAGCTATTACCGCTTGAGGTTCCGTCAATGCAGTTTGCCCTGTGAAGGGATTGTCCGCTATGGTTAACCCTCTCTAAAGATGACTCACAATAGTATACCACAAGGGGACTTGGCTCCAGATCCAAGGTTTTTGACACCTTTTCACTTTTAACCCAAACAAAGCAAGCAGATTAATCTGACACGCTAAGAAAAAGTTTTGCTTCACCAAGGTCTATGATGCCAACTCCACATGATCTATCAACTTCTTTGGGGAGAGAATGTATCAATCAATAAGAGAAGGCACACTAACCAATTTTGATTCACCAAAGCTCGTGATGTCAACCCCACGTGATCTATCAACCTCTCCTAGGAGAGAATGTATCGATCAATAAGAGAAGACACACTAACCAAGTTGAATGTGAAATGCACTAAGTATCCTCCCTACCTACAAGGATTCTGTCATCAAGAAAGATTTCGCTAGGAATCCAATCTCTCAAGAATCACGAATAGTGTTCATAGGGCCTAATTACTATGTGAGCACAGATATATTCCCGAAAGCAAATCTACCAAAAGTACCCAAAAATTAGAAAGAGGAACACTTAACGCTTAAAGTGAATATGAGATGAGTCCACAAGGTGGAACACTTAACACCTCACACGAGCTAAAAATGAGTCCCCAACTTAGAAAACAAGTGAGTTTCTAAAAGCACAAAAGGGTTGCCAAGTGGAACACTTAACGCTTCTGTCCTGTTGACCCCTCCCCTTTATGACGCTGAGATTGCAACCACGGGGCGGAAATGAGGGGCCGGCGGATTAGCAAGTCCAATAACCCAAGATAGCAATCAAGATTAATCACAAGTATTCTAAGACTACTTAAGGAATCCTTAAGGGTTCACAACCTAGTATCAATTATGCAAGTGTGTAGAAATAGATCAAAAGCATGAAAAGATGCACACAAGCTTGACACATAAGACATTTATTTTAAGTCCCAAATCAAAATATTATTAGATGAAGGAGAATAATTGGGATCCTTGCAATGCGTTTAATAGATTTTACCTGATTTTTAGCAATTTTTGTTGAGCTTTACTATGCAAGCAAGCTACGAACTCTCCAACAAGCCAACAAGCAAACAAGATATGCAAGGTATATTCAACTTGTGAAAACCCTAGGGTTAGATCTAAAAATCAATTGTTAGAAGCAATAATAACCAGAAATTAATCCAAATGACAACTCATATCATGCATTGAATCATATGAAAAATAAGTGCATACCCATCACAAAATTTTAATTTTTTTGCATTGCATTTGACCTAGTCAACAAGATCTAATTTTTTTGATATGATTTTGGCAACAAAAATAGAAATTTAGAATAGAGACCCCTACTAAAAAATAGAGAGCTTTCCAAAAATGCAAAAATTTTAGAAAAATCTTTTCATTTGTGCTCTAGAGACCCGTTTTATCAAAACATACCAATTTTTGTAAATTAACTATTTGAGCTATTATATCATGTCCAAATTTAAAACACAAAGAATGTACCCCCTGTATAATTTAAAGATATTTCTGAAAATATAAAAATTTTCAAAAAATATGCTGATTTGCGTCAGATATTAATTTTTTCCAAAATTTCAAGAAAAAATTATTAAAAATTTAAAACATCTCAGAAAATTCTAAATTTTTTATTGTAGCTTACCTGATATGTCACCAACCTACAAAAAAATTTTAAGACTAAAAATATAATCCGTTTGGAAGATAAAATTAAATCTTTGAAACTTTAGAGTTTTAGCTCCCAAAAAAAATCAAAACCAGCATGCAAAGGTGGGTTGCCCCACGGTGGGTGCCAAAAATGTGTGTGTGAAAATTGTACCTAATATATAGACACAACAGTTCAGTAAAACATTAGAGATTAGCTATAATCGAAATCGTGCAAAATTGAAAGCTATCTAACCAAGCAATTTACTGCCTTCTAGTAGGTGCGAGATTAATGTTCTCAGATTGTTATCGAGATCAGTGACCTAGACGACACCTAAACGAAGGATTTGAATGCAATTGATCTAGATATGAATTGAATGCAATTAATTTATATTTTTGAATTTTTTATGCAATAAGAATGATAAAAACTGATATGAATCTATGCTAATATGAAAATTGATCTATGATATGCTAAATGATCTAACAATGATATGAAAAAGAATCTAAATGAATGTTAAAAAAAAAACAAATTGATCTCACAATAGCCTTGATTCGCAATAAGCTTTGATTCTCCCAATTCCAATTCTCCAGCGTGATTGTGCAAAAATATGAGATGCTTGGATGCAAATTTAAGAGATGAATTATGAAGAGCTGAGCCTTGTTTTTATAGAAATCCAAGGCTTTGGAGGTTGTGAAAGAAAGCCATAAATCACTCAAATAACTCAGGTTGATTTTTGAGTTATTTTTAAATAATAGATAATTAAGTCACAAAAATCATGCAAAAGCACAGTTCAACTCGAATTAGAAGTTTAGATCCACTTTAAAACTCAAAAAGATGTTGAGTTTCAAAAAGCTAACAACTTGCATTGATTTTCCAATTTTGAGTTTAACTAATCCTTGAATGTGCACATGGATAATTATGATTTAATAAATAAATAAAGTGATTTATTCTCAACTTAACTACTTTTTGAAATAAAATAATTAATTTATGGGTTAATTAACTATTTTACCAAACTTTTATTAAAAATTATATTATTAAATAATGACAACATGCTTTAATTAATTAAATAAGAATTTAATCAATTATTCATAGGAATTTTGATTTATTGTCAAAATTAAATAATACAATTAATAATAGATAGAATTAAATTTAATTAAACAATTAAGTGGCAAATATTAAATCTAATTAATTAAATATGCAAAATATTTAGTTAATCAAATTTTAGGATAAATGTGATTTATTGCCAAATAATTATAAAATTAAAGATAATTATGATGATTAGGAATATTACTAGGAATATTCCCCGATGTAGAATTTAAGATAATCAATTATGATTCGATGATGTTTAGATGTGCCTTAGATTAGGACTTTGATGTCGATTTTGTTCGAATTAAAGATGTAGGAGATTAATGAACTTATAGCCCATTTTTGGGGTATTACATTTTAGAAATGTGTGTGTGAAAATTGTACCTGATCTATAAACACAACACTTCAGTAAAACATTAAAGGTTAGCTATAATCGAAATCATGCAAAATTGAAAACTATCTAACCAAGCGATTTACTGCCTTCTAGTAGGTGCGAGATTAATGTTCTCAGATTGTTATCGAGATCAGTGACCTAGACGACACCTAAACAAAGGATTTGAATGCAATTGATCTAGATATGAAATATGAATGCAATTAATCTATATTTTTGATATTTTCTATGCAATGATATGAAAACTTGATATGAAATCTATGCTAATATGGAAATTGATATGCAATGCTAATCTAGAAATGATATGATATGAGAATGAAGATTCTAACAATAATATGAAAGCTATGAATTTGAAATTGATCTCACAACAATGTTGATTCACAATAAGCTTTGAGCCTTCCAATTGCAATTCTCTAGCGTGATTGTGCAAAATATGAGATGAATTATGAAGAGTTGAGCCTTGTTTTTATAGAAATCCAGGGCTTTGGAGGTGCATGAGAAAAAACCATAAATCACTCAAATAACTCAGGTTGATTTTTGAGTTATTTTTAAATAACAGATAATTAAGTCACAAAAATCATGCAAAAGCACAGTTCAACTCGAATTAGAAGTTTAGATCCACTTTAAAACTCAAAAAGATGTTGAGTTTCAAAAAGCTAACAACTTGCATTGATTTTCCAATTTTGAGTTTAACTGGCCCTTGAATGTGCACATGGATAATTATGATTTAATAAATAAATAAAGTGATTTATTCTCAACTTAACTGCTTTTTGAAATACAATAATTAATTTATGGATTAATTAACTATTTTATCAAACTTTTATTAAAAACTATATTATTAAATAATGACAACTTGCTTTAATTAATTAAATAAAAATTTAATCAATTATTCATAGGATATTGGATTTATTGTCAAAATTAAATAATACAATTAATAATAGATAGAATTAAATTTAATTACACAATTAAGTGGCAAGATATTAAATCTAATTAATTAAATATGAAAATATTCAATTAATCAAACTTAGGATAAATGTGATTTATTGTCAAATAATCATTAAATTAAAGATAATTAAAATAATTAGGAATATTGCTAAGAATATTCCCCGATGCAGAATTTAAGATAATCAATTAGGATTTGATGATGTTTAGATGTGCCTTAGGTTAGGACTTTGATGTTGATTTCATTCGATTTGTAGATATAGAAGATTAATGAACTTATAGCCCATTTTTGGGGTATTACAGTAACAACATACTCTGCCTCTACAGTAGATTGTGAAATGCAATCCTACTTTTTACTAGTATAGGAGACTAATCTTTTAACAAGAAAGAATGATCCACCATTTGTGCTCTTCCTATCATCAACATTACCTGCCCAATCTACATCAATAAACATATTCAAAGAAAAATATCCATCCTTACCATATCATAGGCCATAATTTTCAGTTTCCTTGAGATATCTAAAGATCCTCTTCACTGCAACCATATGTGAGTCCTTTGGATTTGAATAAAACCTTGTAACAATACCAACAACATGTGCAATATCCAGTCTAGTATGAACTATATATTAAAACTTACCAATCATGGATCTGTATAGAGTTTAATTTACGTCTTTGGATTCATCCTCTTTAGGTAGTTTTTAGCCTATGATCATAGGGTTTCCCACTAGTTTTGAGTCTTCCATGCCAAAAGTTTTTAGAATCTCCTTCACGTACTTAGATTGACTAATGTATATCTATTTCTTCATATGTTGTACTTGAAGACCAATAAAGAATTTGATTTCTCCTGTCATTGAAATTTCAAATTCCTTACTCATTGCTTCTACAAATGACCTCAATGATTCATTTCCACCAAATATTATCTCATCAAAAAAAAATTTAGCAATCAATATCATGTCTTCACTTTCAGATTTTAGATAGCCATTGCTATTTGATGTAGAGCCAAGTGGTTCAACATTTTTCCTATGCACTAAGGAATTATTCTTCTAGTTTCTTGTGAGAAATAACTTATCACATCAAACGTCTGTTGAACATCATTTTTACACGAGACAACAACTAGGAATTTACGTGAGCAAATTCCCCTTTTGGAAGAAAGATATTAGTCAATCTCAAGGTTCCTTCTGGGTTGGGTCTCAACTGCTTGGATAGCTCAATTGAAGATAAATGTGAATCTATTCACAAGGAGGCCTTTGCTAGTTTGTATCTCGAAAAGGGATGCAAAAGAAACTTTAAAAATAACAATACTTTCTTTTTGGGATTTTCAAATCTTTTAAACGAAAATAATGTTAATCTAATTAATCTACTGTAATTGATTTGCAAAGCAGGTAAGAGGTAGGGTAATGAGAATTCAAAGGAAATTTACTGAAAAGAAACTAATGGACATAAACCAATATTACATTGCTTTACGAATTAAAATACCAAGAAGATGAGGAAACCCAAAAAATAGAGATCTGAATAAATCACAATCTCAACTAAGTAGATGCAATCATTAATGGAAACAAACTCAGAAGTATAATAAGCCAAAACTCATTGAATCACGAAGCCACCATGGATGTGCGCACACATGAGACAAGTTTCTCTTCAAAGCACCGAAAAGAGAAAGATCTTCTCAATAATTTGTCACAACAAAGCAATGTAACACCAACAAACATTGAACTAAAGAATCATAGATTATAATCACCACACAATCAACTGGTTCTTTGAAATAAATAAATGAGAAATTCACACATTCATAAATCTCACAAAGGTAGTAGAATAATCACACAATGATTGAAGCACCAATTATATGTATTGTATTATGATCAAAATTTGACCCTAATTACATTAAGATCATACAATTTATAGAGTTGTGCTCTCAATTTCGTAGCTAGGGTTTCAGCTGCATGAAACTTAAAAATAAATCTAATTAGAGATTATATGAAAGAAACTATCTCTAAAACCAATTAAAACTAGCCTAGCATGCCATTAAACCTCGTGCATTACAAAAATTGAGTAGATCATGCATAAAATAACTCAAAAATGAAACTAGAACTTGTGCATGTTCTTCATGAAACTCTATGATCTTTCCCTTTATTCTTTGTTATAGCCCTACTTTATTGACTCCACTAGAAGACGCCCTCAAATCATGTAGAAATGACCATCTAGAAGTGATCCTTCTGACTGAAAAAAACAAGTTGGAGAAGACTGGAGTTAAGCAGTGGTCAGGCCCAGAAATTTCATATCCCAACCGTTGCCCTGAAAAAATGAAGTTCACAAAATGTCTAAGTGTCAGAACCTCTTCTCAAATTTTTGGACTTTCAAACTTTCGAAGGCTAAAAATCCTCTAGGGCCTAAATGCCAAAAATCAGGGTCTTCAAAAATGACTAAGTGTGGAAAACTATTTTTCTCAATACAAATTCTGACTAAGTCAAAACTGGGTGTCTATTGACTTGGGAGGACTTTTGGGTGTGCCTTGTGGAATCTATCCATGATCTCTTGCACCTCCTCAAAGTTAGCCTTTTTGACTCCTTCAAGGAGTTCTTTTTGTTTCTCTTAGAAGGTGATCAATTCAGTTGCAAGCCCTTTTATTTCCTCTTCCTGGGACAACATCTTCTGAATTTCTTCTTTTCTTGATTCTACTCCACCAATGCCTTGATCTTTTCTTCATCCTTGTCCATGAAGCCTACGACATGTTTTAGTCCTAGTGTAGTCATATTTTTACTTCCTTCTCTAGTTGGATCTCCTAGGTCTACCTCTTCTAGCACATAGTCATCTGGAGTGACTTTAGCCATACTGATACTCATTGTAGGGATAGCCACCTAGCCTTCCACCTACCCACTTGATCTTGTATTACATATGAAAGGGTCCTTGCCTGGGCACTAGATCTTGTTTGGTGGAATGCTCATCCTAGCATTGCCATGTCAGTATCATCATCATTTATGTATACCCTTACCCTTGGTTGAATCTCCTTGGTGAACCAAGTGGGCTTTGAGAAGGCATTAATTGGCTCATATGGTGTAGCCAAACTTGAGGCAAGAGCCTAGCATTTTATCTCCATCTCTTCATGACTCTCCTCCTCTCCTCCTTCTATTTCTTTCTCTTCCCCTATATTATGATCCTCTTCTTTATTCATTTGTTCTTCCTCTTCAACCTGTTTCTTTGATCCATCTTGTCCTTCTGACAGAATTTCATTATCTGCCTCAGTTTCTTTCTCTAGCTCCCGAGGACCTTATGCCAGTGTTTCAGTGTGGACCAGTGGTGGAATGGGAGCTTGAGGAGGGTTCTGTATGGGAGGAGTAGGAGCACTAAGGGGAGTAGGTGAAGGCATTGGTGGAGGAGCCAGAGTCGGCATGGGAACATGAACAGGAGGAGGTTGTGGTAGAAATGGAGTAGTTTGAACTAGACGCAGGAGTGGAGTGGTAGGTGGTGTTGGACGTGGAGGTAGAGGTGGATTTTGGTGCATAGGTGGAGGTAGAGGTGGAAATGAGTGTGAAACTGGGGGAACTTATGTTGTTATATCTTCCTCAGAAGTGATACCTATAGAAGAATCTCTTCTCGACTCTGGAGCCTCCTTCTGAATTCCAGCTACAACCTCCTCAACTTATTTCTAAGAGCTTCATGGAACTTCCACTCCCACATTGTCAAGAGGACTAATGAACTATGTAGGGAGGGAATCAAAAGAAAAGGACTATCCTACAGCTAGAGCTAATTGCTCAGATTCTTGGAAATTGTGAATTCCTTCAAAATCCAAGATGTCAAATTCATCATCGCCCAGAGCATCTAGATTTATCATCTCTCCTTGGGCTCCTCCTTTGATGTCTTCTGTTTGATCTTCATCCTATACTCTTCTTCTTTTCAAGGATCCTGTAGATTAGGTTCTTCTACTAAGGGGCACTTGATCCTCCTCATCTTCATCCTCCTCTAAGAGGGTGTCCATCTGAGTGGGTGTTGAAACTTTCTTCCTCTTATAGACATGTCATTTTATCACACCAGCTGGCCTAGGTCTAGTTACCTTGAATTTAGGTGCCTTCTTTGGTGCACTCAGAAGTTGAGGACTGCTAGAAGAAGGAGCATCTGGAGGTGCTATGCTTCCAGTCATTCTAGTTTTGGGCTTCTTTGAATGGGTAGCAGAGCCATATGTCGCAGGGTGCTCATGTCTATACACTATTTACAACTTCTATGGTGCAGCCTCTTTGTACTATGAAATCAGCACCTTCACGCCTTTCTTTTTATTTTCCTTGGAGGGCTGAGCTGGTTGTTGTTTCATAGATACGAGATCCATAGGAAATAGACAGGCAATCCAGGCCTTGGTCACTTTGATGACATGTCTTGCCTTGAAGTTGATATCATCATTTTCATCCTTGTCAACCTTTGCATTCAAAATGGCCCTGGTGTATACTTTATCCAAATTTTAAATAGGATCCAGGACATCCTCAGAGTTAGCTTCCTTCACCTTTTGGGGTATCTTGAGCAGTAGAGCAATCTGCGCTAGCTCCAAACTCATCACACAGTAGTCACGGATCCTGACCTCATAATCATGAAGGAAATTTATCCAATGATTGTCAATGTGAGGCTCATGTACATAGTGTCTCCCCATTATGTGGTTGTATGTACCAATGGGATCAAACCTAGTCCTTATGAGATTGTAGTTTTGCAGAGGGTTTTCATCCCACTTGAAGGCCAGTGACTTGCATATCTTCATATCTTGTAGAAAATGGGGGCTTATGGACATTGGGAAGTCCCAACATTGCTTTTACTTGTGCCAAATATGTTCATGGGCATCTAACAATTGTCGAGCCATCTCCAACAAGATTATCCTATTTGATGGATATCTTGGCAGCTTCTTAGGAGCCAGGGTGCTTCCTACTACCTGGATGTATGTAAAGGTCTTGAATTAAATGTAGGATACCCTAAGGGCCTTTACCTTAGTAGCAACTTCTATGGAGATTCTTTTGGCATAGTCTCCTTCAATAGATCATATGATAGAAAACACAAAAGCATCATTGACGATGTAGAATTTTAGACCATCCAGTGCATAGTGTTCCTTACGAACTAGTTGTGGGTACATTGTGAATGGCCACACATTCTGATCATCAATGGCTCCAACCCTGACTAATCCTGGGTATACCACCCTTGCCACCAATAAGTACACAACATAAGATATCATGTAGAAGTGTGGGTCATCCTTTACTGTGGTTAACTGTTGGTTCAGGTTGTCACTCAGAATAGTAGCCCAATCAAACCTCACTTTTCGCTCCTTTATCTTTTCAATGAGCAGGATCATCCATGGTTCCAATTGTACAAATTTAGGCAATCCATACACTCGATTGATCATGGTTATGGCTGCCTGGATATCTTCTTGCATGTACCCCCTCCTCATGTCTATCTTGTCAAGTTTATTTTTCAGCAGTGATTGCATAAGATGTTATAAGTAGCGGTTGTCATTGCACCAAAAGATTGACCTGTTAATGCCTGATACAACCACTAGACTTATAGAAGACACAGGATGTGGTTAAACCATGTCAAGAATCCCAAGGGGAGTGCTAATGATTTTTCCAACAATCTCCCCCTCAGCATTACCCGAGGGGATTCAAACCTATGACCAAGCTCTGATACCACTTGTTACAAGTAGTGGTTATCATTGCACCAAAAGATCAACATGTTAATGTCTAATACAACCACTAGACTTGTCAAAGACACATGAGGTGGTTAAACCATGACATGAATTCTGAAGGGAGTGTTGACCATTTTGCCAACATAAGATACTCTATGTTGACAATCTCATGGGATAACGAGATGTCTTTATTATAAAAGTCCATTCCCTTTCCAATGGAGAAGCTAAAAAACTTGTCTACACCCTTGGGTAGGTGGAAGATGTCTTCAATGTTATATGGCTAGAGATCTAGAACTACTTCAACCACACTGTTCTTAACCATTCTCTCATCTGGTAGGTAGTGGTTTGCCAGAGTGGTGATCAGATTTGATGACAAGATGGATATTGGGTGTGCTTACCAGAGAACAATACACTAATGAAGTTTAGTCCTTAGACCTCCCTGTTGGTTGTGCACATTTGATCAGGTAGTCATTCCAATAGATGTTCCTGATGTCAGTATCTATGATCTCAAAATGTAAGTTTCCCACTTTGGAGGGTGTGTGATATCCCTTGAACTGATACCTCATAGTCAGTGAGTTGACCTTCTCTACCATTTCTGCAAAGAGAAAAAGACATAAATCAATAATCATCAAATCACATAAATGAGATAACAAAATCTAAATGACCCTGAAAGGACTAATCCTTAAAAAAACTCTAAAAATCAATTTGGGCCTTTTGGACCTTCGGGGGTATAAGACCTCCGAAAGGCTGAAAAGGTTGAAACACTAAAAAAGGGGACCTATAGTCAAACTTTTGGGCTCAGTGATTCAGAGACACAATGCTTTTGGACTTCAACGAATCGAAGGTGTCAAGTTTTTAGGGTGCAAAAACCTTGAAACACTGAGAAGGGGACTTAGCCAAAATTTCAAGGAAAGACCTTTTTGAGAGTTTTAGACTATGAAACTCCAAAAAATATGATGGTCGAAAGGTCAAAATGAGCCCTAGGGAGAGTTTGACCAGGAATTTGAGGCCAGGGGGTCTAAGGGGACAACCTTGTGATCCCCAAAGAAGGACAAGACAAGATAAACATGAACAAACCCTAGCGACCAAACAAACTAACCTAACAAAGAAAAATGGGAAACAAAACCAAAAAAATGACAAGAAAAGATAGAGGGAGGATGAAGACACCAACCTCAAACAAGCCGCGAGATGAAAGCCAAAAAGAAGACACTAGAAAAGCTAGGAAACTGAAGACTAAGAAGAAAGACATGTCATGAAGCTCTAAAACAATGATGATTGCAAGAAGTGAACAAGTGAGTCAAAAAGTGGCTCACCTATCTTATATAGGCAATCGGCGGGGAGTGACATCAACCACCTCTACTGATCGACCTTTCAACCTTTCAGGGGTACCGGTCCTCCGAAAGTCCAAAGCTCTGAAAGGTCGACTCTCTTTGGAGAATTAGACCTTTCAGTGCCCAGACCTTTAAAAGTTTGAAACCCCAAGCTAGCACTAAATATGCACAAGGCAAATCAGATTCTCAGACCTTTCACACTTTTGAGCCTCTAAAAGTGTGAAACAACGAAACACAAACAAGACTAAAACAAACATTAAACTAAAAGACAAACAACTAAATAGACAAGCAGAGAAAAACTAAGAGTAAGCCAAAAAGAGGGGGGCCCCTAAAGCCAAGTTCCTCAACAGGGGAGCATGGTTGTTGAACCACAACAAATAGCCACAACAAAATAAAGGGAAACAACTTGAGTATCCCAAAGCCATTCCACCCTAAAACAATCCCATCTCACAGTGAGCCAGACACAAGGCCTTTAGCCAAAATGATTATCCTATCATCATCAATATCAAAAAAATTGTTACATTTGCATCTAGTGGGTGTTCATGTTTGTTCAAATTTACCAAGAATCCCTCATTGTAAGCCTCTCCTGATTATTGACTAATCACCGTCAGATCAATGCCCACCAATCCAAATTTGGCCAAGAGTTAATTTAACCTTGCTCTACTACTAGGTAGACATTTATAGCCCCAGTAAAGGTTGCTAAAATCACCCTTCCCCTCCTACAGATGAGCTTTGTTCAAAGTTTTAAACTTCTTTGGAGGGCTCTTAGACTCAACATGTGTCAAATTGAAACTGAGTTTCTCATACCATTGTGTTCTGGATGATTTGTTTCTTCTTTTGTTCAAATGTTGGTACTCTTGGTATTCCTTTATACTCTTATCAAATATTATCTCTTTTCTCTTCTCTTTTTTTTAAAAACCAGGGCAATGCTTAGACTATGCTACCCTAGTTTTGAGCTTTCTTCTTTGTTGACCTTGTCTTTATGAATTCCTCCTTTTGCTTTCCTTGCTCTTTTCTTTTAGTCTATATTCTAGTTGGGACAGGGTTCTAACTTCTGACCTCCTCCGTGACCATGGGCATTACCTGATTCTAACTAGAATCCTATCTAAGAGGCTCATGATCTAGGATCCCTTTTAAATGTGCATTAGTGTTGACGATGGTTGGTTTTGATGAATCCATTTGAGAAGTCTAAGGGGAAAATGCCTCACTTATGACCTTTGTATCTGGCTCACTGCAAGACAAAAATACATCAAACAGTTTGACAAAGGAAGACCTTTATCTCTTACCTAGACTACCTGATGCAGACCATTAAGCTCAAGAAACACCTACCCCTCAAGAAGATGCCAACCAAAAGACCTAAAGAAAAAGACACAGAAGACAAGACACAAACAAAAGACAAAAGAAGAGACTCTAAAATAAAAGAATATACAAGAAAGAAAAAAGGTCCATTGAGACCCAAAGTAGTGCTTGAGAAATTGGCCGTTAACAGGCAATGGGACCAATTCTCCATCAAGAGAACTAATCCTAAAAGTATTCTCTCCTAGAATTTCTACATTCTAGATACGACCTATCTTCAAATGTTGAAATTTAGTGTGGCTGCCTGATTTTTCTTTTGCTTTATCCCACATCAAAACTAGATCAAAAATCCTAAAGGTCTTTATTGTCTCTCTTTTGTCAAACCAATGCTTGATGATAGCTTTATGTTTGGCCACATGCTCCAAAGTCATGGTTCTCTTCTCTTTTAGATCCAAAAAATTCATGAGGTGAATTTGCACCTGATCATCACCTTCGACATATTGATTCATGAATCTCAAAATTGGTATTTTCAGGTTCATCAAAAAAATGGGTTGCAGACCATAAACCAATTGGTAGGGGGAAGTCCCTAAGGCATTTTTTATTCTTATGTGGCCAGTCCATAGGGCGTACTTCAACTGAGTGTGTCAATCCTGAGGGTTATCAGCCAAGAGACATTTGATTATCATTATTAAGTTCTTGTTTGTTGATTCAGAAACCCCATTCCCTTGTGGATAATAATTGGATGAGAATTTGAGGATTACCTGATGCTCAAAGGCCCATTGAATGACAAATATAGATGAGAAATAGGGAGCATGATCACATACCAGAAAGAAAGGCATACCAAATTGTGTAATGATAAATTCTTCTAGGAACTTGATTACCACCTCTATAGTATAATTTCTCAAAACTTGTGCCTCTATCCATCGTGTGCAATAATTGGTTGTGGTCAAGATATATCTATGTCCTCTATTAGATGGAGGTTTAATCATTCCCACAAAATCTATCCCCATTGGGTGAATGGACATATCTCGTAAACTGGTTGTAGGGGCATTGTCGGATGTCTCTCACGTGTGGCACTAGTTTGACAAATATGCATGACGCATATGTTCATGAGTGTCTTTGAACAGGGTTGGTCAATAATAGTCTAATCTCAATATTTTATGGGTCCTAGCTTCAATTGACCCATGTCCAATGCCATACTTATCATGAAACTCTGTGAGAACTTGCTCAGCCTCTGTCTAGTCTAAACAATGCAAGTAAAGGCCATCGTAATTGCGCTTGTAGAGCTTTCCACTTTCCATCATATAAGAGTTTCTTTTATTCTTTAGAGATCTCCTTTGGGAGCCATTCAATCCTTTTAGGTAGTGGTTTTGAAGCAAATAATAGACTATATCTTGATACCAGACATCAGTGATCACTCCTTCATTGGTGTGCACTTGGCACACTAAACCTTGCCATGTTTTTTCCATCATCTTGGTGAGGCCTTAACCTCTCACTAACTTCATTGGTTAGATTTCGATGTTGAATTCTTCTAGTATAGCCATCCACTTCCCCCTTCATTCCCCCAGCTTGTTTTGCATCAACAAGGATTTGACCGCGGGATCGGGAACAATAGCAGTGACCTTACTCCTAAGGATGTAGTGTCTAAACTTCTTGACAGATTTGACCAAAGAAAAAGATTTCTTGTTGAGAATTGGGTACTTCATCATTTTTTAGAGGACAGCTCATGAAATCTATTGGTCTCTCATCCTCCCCTTTTTTCTTTTGGGTGAGGATTCCCACACATGAATGTTCTGAGAAAAAGAGTAGACCTTGAATGGAAGAAGGTAATTGGGGCTGACCAGAACTGGAGCAGTAACAATGGACATCTTAATCTCTTCAAAGGCTTCTTTAGCCAGAGCATTCCATTCAATCTTAGCATCCTTTTTTAGTATGTCATTCAACAGACGTACTATCTCTGCAAACCCACTAATGAACTTTTTGATGAAGTTGATCTTCCTAAAGAAAGATTTCAGCTCTTTTTAGCTATTTGGGGGAACCAATTTAAGAATAGCTTCAACTCTCTTGGGGTTGATTAAAATGCATGTTTCAAATATGATGTGCCTGAAGAGTTTGCCTTGGGTCACCCCAAAGACACACTTCTTAGGATTTAGTGAGATTCCATAGCATCGACACCTTTTCAATACCTTGTGCAAATCTTCAATGTGGTCTACATGGTTCCTAGAGAATACTATGAGATCATCCATATAAATAAAAATACATTTGTTGACTAGGCCTCTAAACACCTTGTCCATAGCTTGTTGGAAAGTGGCTCCTTTGTTGATAAAACCAAACAACATACGATGATAAGCAAGTGTCCCCCACTTTGTTGTGAAAGCTATCTTCAGGCGATCTTCTTCTTTTACCATGACCTGGTTGTATCCAGAGTAACCATCAAGGAAAGACATCATCTGGGAGTTCTTTACCACTTGTAACACTTCGTTAAGGGATGGTAATGGGTAGTTGTCCTTTTGAGAAGATCTATTCAAATTTTGAAAATCTACACAGAGTTGAACCTCTCCACTTTTCTTTCTCACTGGGATGAAGTTTTCTACCCAAGTTGAGTTTCAGATAGGGAAAATAATCTTGGCATCGAGCAACTTTTGTACCTCATTTTGGATCACCGGTTCAATCATAGGGTTCACTAGCCTCTGTCTTTGGTGAAAAGGTTTAGCATCTAGGTTCAAAGGGATGTTATGTGTGATAACACTAGGATCATAGGTTTTCAAGCCTTTATAGCTCCAAACTATGACATCTTTGTACTCTATGAGTAGTTCTATCATTCGCTTCTTTTCTTCAATTTTGTCAATTTTTCCAATATGAACTTCTCTGGGTTCTAGCTGTGTACCCAGATTATAGAGCTTGCAGTCATCACCTCCTACCACTGGTGTCTTCCCTCTTTTGTGAGCATGTTTGTCCTTGTCAAAAATCCTTTCCAAGGCTACCATTCCTTTCAGGATGGATTTAGTCTTCAAGTTTAAGATCCCTAGATCATCTGATTCTTCCATTTCATCTTCTTCTTCATCAATGTTTTGTCTTTCAAAGATTCTGGCATTCATGATGAACTCCAGTATCTGTTGGTTATCTTGGAATACCTAGAAGTTTGTGATATTATCTAGGATGGTTGGCACTGCCACCAGCTCAATAGAGAATTTCTTTAATTTAGACTTTTCCAGTGGCTGTAGGGAGCTTGCCGATACTGCCAAAGCATCATCAACAATATTCCTTCTTCTTGGGAAACTTTGGATGTTAAATGCTTCAAAATATTTGATTAAGTCCCAAATGTTGTTATGGTAAGATGCCAACCACTTATCATTACATGAATACTAGCTCCAGATCTATTTGACTATTAGCTATGAGTCTCCCTCTACAACTAAATCTTTCACCTTTTTTCATGTGCCATGAGGAGACCCTGAACTAGAGCCTCGTACTCAGCAACATTGTTGGTGTAGTAGAATTGTAACCTATAATTAGTGTAGTATGAACCCCCACGGGGATTGACCAATTTGATCCCAACCCTTGCTCCTTGTTTACATTTGGAGCCGTTGAACCGGAGTTTCCACATAGGGCGATTCTTGTGGGAAGATGATTCAGCTTGGGGTTTTGATGCATCCTTGGGCAGATGTGTGTTGACTTGGGGTTCAATGGGAATTTTGGGTGGTGAAAGGCTCTCTATGCTTGGTGCCTTCAAGTTCTCTTTGTCCAAGTGTTCCCTTCTAGAGAGGGGGACCCATTTCATCTTTTGTTTTGCTTTCACATCACACCGGATTTCATGACATGGGGGGAGGCAGACGTCATTGGAAGAGCTCCATTCCTCTTGTATAGGGCATTGGATTGTAGGGACCTAAGGTTTCTCACAAAGGGGAGGTCTCTCATCACCTAAATGTTTTGTTGTCTCTTTTGTAAGCTTAGGCGTGTAAGACATTTGGCCCACTACTTGAATCATCGCATCCTGGCAATCTTGGCATTCAAACTTTGAATGGTTTGTCTGGTGTAGGCGACAATATCCTGAAAGAATCAATATGTTCAGGTCAGCATCTTGGCCAAGATAATTCATGTTTTTCATCATATTTCCCATAAAATTTGTGAGGATCTCCTTAGGAATTCAGGTATGCACCAAACCTTGTACAGGGTTATCATTCGGATTTTCCTCTTCTTTGATGTGAAATGTTAGAACCCTATCGAATCGATACACCCCTAGGTTAGCCTGTGAGAATAGGACTTCATTTGGAGCATTGTATTTGGTTATCATCTATTTGAGTTTGGGTTCAACATCAATCTTGATTTGGCTATTGAGTCCTTTCCATGGTAGCCAAAGTTGAGTGAAGTCAGCGAAGAACCAACCTCTCAAGGATCGGGTCCATTCCCTACTGAGTAACATGTCATATGTTTATGGGATGTCTACCACATGTGTGTCGATGCAGTCCTAGATCTTGGGGTTAGTGGTTAGCTGTATGTGTATATCCTTCAGGACCTCGATGACTTTGACCTCTATTTTGTCAAGTTGGATCACAACCCTATTGGTTGGTTGAGGGTTCATCCCTAGCTTATGGTATATGGATAATGGCATGATGTTATAGGAATCCCTTGAGTTGATCAGATAGTTGTGTAGGTTCTTTTCAAAAATCTTAAGGCTAAGCAAGAATGGGGGTACTTCTACCCTATCCTTGAAGATGGTTAGCATTGCCTCGACCACATTTACGTTGGAGGAATTTCTAGCATTACTGCTAGACGGGACTGATTTGGAATGATCCAGTGATTTCATGAGTGCTTCTCTTTGTGAAGGACAACTTTGCAACATGTCATACATTGACATATTGGCTTTAACTCTCTTTAGTTCCTCCAGTGCGCTATACTTTTCGGTGGCCCAGATTGGATTCTTTAGCATAGTGGGCTGGTGTTGCGTTGCTGGGGCAACAGTGGCACTAGGACCTCTAGGAGGTGTACGATTATTATTAGCCCATGGGTCAGGTGGAGTGGGATGCATCCCTAGGGGAATACCATCAGTTAGAGGTTCCCTCCTACTTCTTAGATTATAATTTCTTCTATTGTTATTCTAAAAGCATGGATCTCAGAGTACTTAGGCTGACTTTCCTGATTAAAAGGGAAGACAAATTATTCTTCAGTTGTGTCATCGATATGTAGGACCTCCCTCTGTGACTGAGTCATAAGAATCGAAGACCATAGCACTAAAATGAGTCTGGGAGTTATTAGGATCCTAGCTCTGTTGATTTTTGAACTCTCCCCTATATTCGTTATTCAATTGGTGTGTGTTGGGAGATTGAGTGAAATTGACCTAGGATGAGTTGAAGGCATTAGCATTATCGGCGGGTATGCTACCATTATTGGGGCGTGTGTTCCACATTCTATTTGTTCATTGTTGACCGAAATGTTTATCTTGAGAAATATTCCCATAACCTCCATTGTTATTGTTATTGCTATTGTTGTAAGTGCCATAATTACAATTTTGATTTTGAGAATAGGTGTTTGGGGCAGCAGCTGGTCATTGGTAGTTTCCCTGGTTCTAAGGTGAATTAAGCTTCATCCTGGTGATCTCACTTGTTAACTGGGACAATGTCTTTTTCATGGCATCCAACTCATTCACTAAAGCATGGTCTGGCTCATTTGGGGCAGCAACCTTTTGTTCACATAGGGCTGCCTTGTGTGCATCATATCCCAAGTATGTGATGGTGAGTGGTGGGGCAGCAATGTATGGGGCCGACACCAGATTGAGTCTTGGGGTGTGTTGCATTGGGAGCTGATTATTTTCTGCGAATGGACCAATCATGGCATCATTCCCCAATGCTAGTGAAACACCATAGTTTCCACCTGCTTGTGGATCCATTTGTTGGGTAAATGTGATAGCTTTGTTACACACTTTCTCCAGAGTGTCTATGTCACATGGGGGTAGCCTCTTCAAGAATATAGATGTTAATGGATCTAAGGCACGTAGGTACACTTGTATAGCATCCCCAACTGGTACGATATAAGGAGCCTCTAACTTTTGGTACATCTTATGAAAACGGTGATTGAACATGGCAATTGGCTCATTGTGGTCTTTTCTCATCAAGATGAACTAGTGGTGAAGATTTTTTGGATCCATGTATTGCTTGAATTGATTGAGGAATTTAATTTCAAATTCTCCCCATGTTGAAATGGATGCCGATGACAAATTTAAGAACCAATTATATGCAAACTCCCCAATGTGTAGTGGAAAAGGTGGCACACAATATCCTAATGTGCAATCTCCTCGCGGTTACATAATTCTTTGAAGGCATAGATTGTAATGCCCCACTAGGGAACCCATGAGAACTTAACCTAAACATGCAACTAAGTTTACAGAATAATTTTTTTTAAAAAAGTGTTAACAAACAATAACAACAATGTTTTACAATGTAGAAGCAATACAAAGCAATAAACAACTCACATAGATTACAATTGTCAAGGGTTTCTTAATGAAGATTACATAAGAGTTAATTAATTAATTTAGATTAGATATAATTGTAAATCCCATGTATACAGCTGAATGATAAATGCAACATCATATAAAAGATAACATAAATACAATTGGCACCATAAGGTATCCATAATAATCTACATCCACTGCACATGTTGCAGGGTATGTAATATAATAACTGAAATAAAGTACAACATGATATTTCTAAATAACTGATACAATGATACAAGGCCACATAGAATAAGAAGAATAAGAACACAACTCCATTAATGAAGAAAAAGAAGAATCAACTGCCACAGGGATCATCTAGCATTAGTACACGGACGTCGAAATCTCAAATGGTAAAAGAATCACTACCACCCAACCTCATGGAACCTAAATGGTCCACTCCCACCATGCAGAGGAGATAACATCAGATCCCACTCAGATAGGAAACATCAACATAACAAGCTAAGGAAGAGATCCTAGAAGCTTCTAACTCAAGGGGTACATAGGATATCAAGGTAAAACATGTACTCAACCAAAGGTAACCAATACATGTAGGAAACCTAAGATGAATAAAGGGAAGTGTCATCACATGAGCCAACTCTAAGGTGATCCTGGTAGTCTCTCAAGACCCTGATGCCCTAGTGACTCTATGTGGTATTAGTAACCTCTCGTGTAGACAAGGTACTAACTATGCCATATCTAGTCCACATAGGTGGCAAGCATCTTCCCATTCCCATCCTTAGTCTATACTAGCACTCAAGGCATGGGTGGGGCACAATATATCTTATTAATTCATTTTAAACCCCTTAATGCCATTAATTATCACTTATTAAGCCACTTGCAATAGGATATCCTAGTAGCCACTTCCGAGCTCCGGCACCAATTACAAGCCACTTCCCACCTATACACTTAGTTAACCTACCCTAGGATAAAGTCTCACAAATATGACTCTCAAGTCAACATAATCTCATAAAAATCCAATCTGGTTCCTAAAGACAACAGGAATGCATAACAAAAATCTTCCATTATATACCATAGGGTTGGGTAACATTAATCGATCTGATATAACATCATAATGCATGACATGAGATCGCATATACAACCATAGAAAATGATCTCTAATAAAAAAAATATCATCACATCTAGATTTAAGAAATGAACAAATAAATCATAAATACAGATATAAAAATGGACAAATATATATTTATTCTCTAAAGACCCACTTGATTTTAACATAATCAAAAGTTACACATACAAGGTCAATTTCCTAAATTCATACCCATATATAATAATCAAACACATCCTATAGAAAAAACTAAAAAAATAATTTAAACAATTAAATATAATATAAATAAATAAACTAAATTAAAAATTAAATTAAATTAGATTAAAATATATATATATACTAAATTAATATAAAAATTAAACAAACTAATTTAAATATAAATTAAAAATTAAATTAACAAATATTAATTAAAATCTAATTTATCCATTTCTTTATAAAACAAATAAAATAAAATATTTAATCAATAAAATAAAAAACTCACGTAATAATTTAAATAATTAAATATAATAAAAATAAATAAACCAAATTAAAAATTAAATTAAATTAATATATATATATACTAAATTAATATAAAAATTAAACAAACTAATTTAAATATAAATTAAAAATTAAATTAAAAAATATTAATTATAAACTAATTTATCCATTTCTTTATAAAACAAGAGCTTTGTTTGAACTGGAGTCCCTGCCTTATGTGGGGAATAGAAATTAGATTTTGAAAGCAAGAAAATTATGCCATATAGTAGGATTAAAATCAAGGTGATAATAATAATAATCACAAGTTTTTAAAATATTTTCCACAACAGATTTACATGTAGACTATATTTTAATGGATGTCATGTACAGTATGTCAGTGGAGCATTTTTTTCTAATATATGAAGAAAGACAGAGATGATAATCAGTTGCTTTAAAACATAAAATAAACAAAAACATGTCTGTGTCTAAGTAGACAGTACATGTCCAATATGTTTGGTTTTGTATACCATAATCAAGAGTTATAAATACAAAATGAATTACATGTGTTCCATAAGTACAAAAGCGATAAGGTATAAACAGAGACCAAAAGCACAAACTCAATAACATTTTGTTGAGCAAGTATTTGAACATCACAGGTTTTTTTATAGCTGCATGCTGTCATTCTTAGCTGTTTGGTGTGCTGGTTTCAAAAGTCTGGCAATTTTTTTATTTTTATGCTTCCAAAAATCTGTAAAGGTATACAAATTTAAGACAAGCTAGTACTATGCATAAATGTAATGTTCTAGAAGAGGTGGCTGGTGGACAAACACAGATTCAAGTTTGAATAGGAGAGGGAATGCATTTGTTGTGGGCAAATGAATTGTGACAGGAGAGCTGGAAATTATGGAAATTGGTTCCTAATGTTAAAAAATCTAATAAAGCTAATGCATCTTTTTATTTTGCTTTATGTGTAAATAAAATGACATACTAAAGTATTACTGTATTGGTGCAAGTAAGTTTTGGAAGATAGGTCATTAGTCAAGTAGCTAACCTACAGAGCTTACAGATTAATAACTTCATCTCAGTAAATATTTAATACACTTTTACCATTCTATGATAGATAATCAAAATAACAATTTAATTTAATTTAATCATAATACAATCTTTCAGATGTAAATAATAAACAAGTGCTACATAGTGGCTAAATACTTACCTTTAGTTATAGTTTTAATTATATTAGCATATAATTTTTAAAAATTTAAACTAAATAATTATTTAAATTTATTTAATATATTATTAGGTTAGGTTAAATATTTAGTTTATAGTTATGTACTTCAATTAGAAATATAATTAATTCAAACTTTAATTTAATTTAATTTTGTTAATTATGGTACAACTTTTATTATAATTTATCAGAACATAAAATAATTCTTGTTTTGTAATTTTTTTTAAATCTTAAATTTTAAATTAGCTATAGTTTAGATGTTACTTAAATATTAACTTGTGTAATAGTAAATTTATATTTGTCTATATAATTTGATAAATAATTATCTTATTTTTACAAGTAAATTTTATTTTAAATTTTAATTTATTTTTATAAATATCTTGAGATATTATCATGTAATTACATTTGAATAATACACTAGATATTTTCTTGTGAAGGCACCTAATATCAGAAAGAGTATGATTTGAAATAGGCATCTATAAGTTAGTGTACTGAACATTTGAATAATTGATATTATATATCTATAAAACTTAAAATCTTTCAAAAATATATTTTAAATATTTATTTTTAATAACAATACTTATATATATGTTAATGGTCTCTTACTCTACTGGTGAAATTGGTATATTCTTAATGATATATGTACATACATGGCATGACAAGAAAATAGGGAAGATGAAGGAGAGATGAAACCCATTGTTAATAGTTCTTCAATTTCTCTTTTGCATAATTCATTCTCCTAAGGACTCGTCAGAAAATTGCTTGCTTCCTTATCCATTTCGTATATTTTATTTTTTATTTTTTTATGACTTGGATTCTATTTGGCATATTTTGCGGTAAAATTTTGGCATAAAGGTTAAGTGGTCCTGGTTAGAGGTAATACCAGTGTGATCTCTTGGTTTGTAATGGCATTCCAGGATGCCTAAATCAGTTAACATAGTATTTTGCTGGTGGTTTTTTGTCAGTATCTCTATGTTTAGTGGCAGATTGGTCAGTACTGCATTTCTCTAATGGTTTGGTATAAGATCTTCAAATATTGTTATGTTGATATGTATTCATGAGATACCTTCAGTCATCTATTTTTTATTTATTTTTGGGTTCAGTGATGACATTTTGTAATTATATGTAAATTATGTAAGGAAAACATAAAATATAAAATATATATTTTAATTATATATCTTAGTTTTACATATTTTTATTTGAGTAAACTTACTTAAACAAGATAAAATAAATTATTTTTTGAAAAAAATAGATTATAACAGAACTCTCTACTATTTTATTTAATCAACAATTTAAATTTTATGATAAATAAACTTATATTTCTGTACTTCCTTTAACAAATGTTTTATTAACATTCATTTCAATAATGCTTGTTACCTAAATGTCAAGAATTAGAATCTTGCAAGTCAAAAATGAATTACAAAATGAATTTAATCTCCTGTACATAGAATAGTCCAGATAAAAGAAAATACTAATTTTGCTTCCAATCATCATTAACTTTATCACTTTCTTTACATTTTATTTAAAACAACCTCACATTTATATTTACTCATAACTGATTGTACTAAAGTAACTTGACTACTTGAAATTTCACTTACATGATTTCCAAATAAACAACACCTCATTTCCAAACACATTTGTAATATTAGATATCTATGTTGTTTCATACTAATGAATGACTATTGCACGCTGTCAATATCAAAATAAGAATGATTCCACCTTCCAGCTATCATTGACAGTGATATTGAATTGACGACTATTAGAGTTATCAGAGTAGCTATTCTCTTAAGGATCAAAACACCATCCCAAATTCCATGAGAAAGATTCTATTACAGATCTAGATAAGAGGTTTCTTGGTTTTGACACTATGTATCTTGTAATACACAAAAGTGAGAGGCAATAATTATGAAATATAATATTGGAATTGCTTTGCAATTAAAAGATAGTGAATCAAAGTCCCTACTACAACAGTCATTTGGAATTGCATTGGCTCCGACTGTTTTCTAACGCTGAGACTATGAGACTAGTAGCAGGCAACATCTGATCAGCAAACTAAAATGCATATTGTACAAGAAATGTACAATATACATTTGAACAGAAAACTAAAGCGCATATCTTACGAAGGGGAACACTTATTTTTTGTTTTCATTTTTTAAAACTTTTCTTTTATATAGTGTCATTTACTTGGCTACATAGCCATTTTACTAGGGAAACATTTAGTTTTAGTTTTTTTCAAACTCTTCCTATATATCAGTACATTTGGTTGTAACCATATGATCTCATGGTGCCTCAACCAAAATGGAGGTACTTCCATTGCTATTGGAAGACCGAAAGGTGTACAATTATGACTAACAGTTTTAGCATCCCATTGTGTCAATTAAGAACACCTAACGTTTGGAACTAAAATTTTATCTCAAGGAAAGTGCACCTAAATTGGGCTCGTATTAAAAGAGAAGGCATACCTTACTGCCATTTACAGCCAACATACTTACTAAATAAATAAAAAACTTATTCACTTAAGAAACCAAGGTAAATTCCAATTTTTAATAGTTGTCTGACATAGCAGAGAGTAGATCATTTAATAACAGCCCCCTTATTTTGCACCAAAAAAGATGCTTGGAAGGTAGGAGCGGGTAACTCGAAGGAGGGGTCGTACCCACCAAACTTAATCGTCTCAAGCAAATAATGTTTTGAGGAATTTGGAATGAGGTCACAGGAATAAAATGCCTCAGTGAAAGACTAAATTTGAATCTCTCATCACAGGTTATACATGTTTTCACAGGAAAAAAAATAAAAACTTGTTACAAAATAATTAACTTCAAGTACCTATATATTGAACTTTAAGAAATAAAATGCCTGTGAAATAAGTTGTCATTACCTTCGGGAGTAGTGCAGAGTTATGCTAATTTTTTTTTGTAGAGGATGATAGTAGAAATTGTAAAAACAAAAAATAGTGAGATATATTTGCAAAGTAGGTATCGGGTAAAAGGAAAGGAAATGCAAAAGACAAATGTAAAGGTTTGGTGAATAGATAACACTATCAACTGAAAATATATTCATTCTCATATTGGATGCATATGTAAATGCAAAAGATCTTAAACAAAAGTGCATAAATCTACTACCAATTTTTTCCTAAAAAATTTTTGAACTGGAAAAAATAGAAGAAAAATACCCATGAGTTAGAGTGTTTTTTTGTGACATTGTGTGACTATACAAAAGTAGTTGTACATGGTGGTTTTATCTTCTGCTTATTGAAGCTCAGAATTGAGATTTTAAAGACTTGTGACATTGACTTAAGGTATGGTGGCTTAATCTCTTTATCTTTTAGTCCTTCAATTTGTTGAGAAATTTTTGAGAAAAGTTTTTTCTTCTATGACTTTTCAAACCTGATAATTATGATTATTTCACCGTGCAGCTGTGTGAGCATGAAGCCTTACATAGGTTTCAATATAGAAAAGCCTATGTAGGTGGCTACTTAGCCAATGGAGTGAGGAAACTCAATGAAGATTTATCCATTGTGTTAATCTTTATGATAAAGTTCCCTATTGCATTGACCTAATTATTTATTTTTCTTCTGACCATAGCCAATTCTGTTCAAATTTTTTTAACTCCCCTAAGCTTAGTCGTAAACCATCTTCGTATCATATCTTTTTCCAAGAAATAAATGGCTTGCAAAAATATTTTCTGTGATAGTGATTTGTTAGCATCTATAATCATCCTACTATCCCCTAAAGGAGGACCTCATCAAGAAAGATGGGTATTTAAAAAACTGAATTTGTTTTAATTTTTTTTGTACCAGACCACTTTATATCTAAGAGTTAGAACAACTAGCAACAAAGAGATTCCACCGTGTTTCTAAGAGGTTCTTCCATAGTCTACATAAGATTCCTAGACTTATTCAAGCTTGAAAGCGCATTTGCATTTGAAATATATAAGAATAAATCAAAGTAATTAGGCCCATAGGTCTGAATTAAAATCTAGGTTATCTAGTTTATGCAGTTAGTATAGAAAATCATAAATACATCTAACTCATCTGATGTCAAAACTTATAAAATATAGTTAGTTAGGCACATTTTTCATTTCACACTAAACAACTAGGTAATCACTATCTAAACATATATATGATGCTTTTGTAGATCTCTATAGTTTTGTTGACCATTAGTGCTTCACACTTAGTCATATATCTAGGCAATGATGGTCGGTCATCACTGCGACTGAGTCATTTTGTAAAGGTCAAATTATGTATTGTATACTTACCGAGCAGTAGTACTGCCGAGTAAAGTCATGGTCACTATGTGTTTGTATTATGTCGAGTATAGTTGTTACCGAGTTACATATACAATGATTATCGAGCGACAAAGAAGATTAACAGATGCCAAGTACAATTAATGCTGAGTACCAAGAATAACGTTTGCCGAGTTAGTCAGGAATGACATATAAGTTTGAAATGGCACAATGATCAAGGTAAACCATTTTTGGTGATAATGGTGTTTTGTATTTTGTTTGTTGAGGTAATTACGCATCCATCTTATAATCATTGATCCCTATGTAATACCTAGAGCCAATCAGAAAAGTGTATAGCTTAAGCGGCAATAGAAGTAAATCTGAACCGTAGATCTTGAATCTGTAAAATGTTTTTAGTTATTATATAAGGTCAAGATCTAAACCAAGAGAAGTGTGAATCAGAGAAAAAAGAGATATTGAGATCGAATGAATACTATGAGTATGAGAGAATGATCAAAGAGGTATAGTCAAGTATTCAGACAGAGTCCAGTGACCGAGTTGATCAATGAAAGGAAAAAAATCAAGAAAGATAAGATAGAAGAGATCACTAACATATAGTAAAGAGGAGATCTGTAATCTGCATACAAGTGCAAATTGAAAGATCAGGTATAGAGACATTTTGACCAATGTATCAGGGTAAATCTCTTAACCGAGTAGTCTTAATAGACTTTATGTAATCTCTTTACTAGGTGCTTACTTTGTTGTAAGTTTATAAATCTTTTAACAAGGTAGACTGTATAAGTCTTTTAGCTTTTAACAGAGCAGACCTTTCACAGGGTAGATCATGTATTGATCACATTTTGTAAGCCCTAACAGGCAAAACTTATTACTACAGTAGTGAAGATTTGTGGGTGTCATCCCCACCCCAGTTTTACCTTTCAAGGATTTCTGGGTTACCAAAATTATGGTGTTATGAGTGATTTCATGTATGCTACTTAATATGTTTAGTTGCTTACAATGATTAAGTTTTGTTTATGTCATGCATAAAGTAGGTAATATCTTATTCACCCCCCCTCTTAGTATTGCTTTCCCACTTATATTTCCAACAATTGGTATCAGAGCAGCAAGGTTTCTCTTAAGGAAGTCTAACCACTTGAGGAAAAAGATCTTAAAATGGAAGCTTATAAACTGGGGAAGATCATAGAGAATCAAAAGATTGAAGTACAACTGGCATTACAACAACTGGAAGCAGCCAGAGGGGAATTGAAGAAATCCTTGAGCAAGAGAAGATAGATTGCAATTCAACAAAATGAGCCACAATACAAAGAAGAAGACATCTCTGGACTATTTGACAATGGTAACTCTGCTGAGAGTGATAAAGCTATAAAAGAACTACTGGAGAAAAATACCATACTAAATGATGACATCAGAAATCTAAAGAGAGAACAAGAAATTCAATCTATCAGACTTTGTGAATTAGTGGAACAGAAAAAGAAAGCTGAAGATGATAAGACAATGGCTGAAGAAGACAAAAGACAAATTGCAATCAGGCTAGATGAAAGAACAAGTGAAATGCAAAGGTTGACTAATAATCAACTAGATATGGTAAATCAACTACTTCTAGTTAATCAAGAATTGGGAAGGAAAGATATGGAAATCAATCAACTAAGGTCCGAAAATGATCAGTTGAAACATGAATTGAGAACTGAAAAAGAAATCAATGAAAGGATGAACAAACCCAATGAAGCTGCAAAATATTTTGAAAAGCTATTAAGATCACCTAGAAGATCCGGTGATAGATCTAGACTTGGACTGAATGAACATTCATCTACTGAAGAAGGAGAATCATCAAAGAATGGAGAACAGAAGATTGCTAAACCAAAGAACACCAAGCCCACATGTCATCACTGTGGAAAGCCAAGACATACAACCAACATATGCAGAAGCAAACATGGTAAGTCTGATTCTAAACCTAAGTTTAATGGACATTTTTTAAACTGCAAGAAGCATGGACATCAAGCACATGAATGTAGATCTAAGGCTAGCAATTCATCCACCTCACCTAAGTTTCAAGGAAGTTGTTTCAATTGTTATAAATATGGTCACAAAGTATTTGAATGCAGATCTAGACCCAAGTGGTCATCAAATGAACAAACCAAGCCAGTCACAAAGCACAACTCATACAATTGGGATTACAACACTTGGTATAATTGCCATTATTGTGGTAAATATGGACACATCGGATCAAATTGCATGAAGACTCATTTTAGAGGCAAATCTAAAAGCTGGATGAATGGAAGCATGGTATGTTACAAATGTAATAAAGTCAGTCACTTAAAGAAAGATTGTAGATCACCCATGCCGAGAAATGATAATAACTAGAATGGAGATATCTGTGAGAAACTAAAGAATCAAATGGAAAAGACTTGGAGGAAGAAAGAAGAAGAAAACTCAAGTGAAGCCAGCACATCTGTGGTCACCCAATCCGATGGATCAGGTGATCACACCTCCTCCAATTAAGCATGAAAGGTATGTTTGGAACTGAGTCTTGCAAAGTCTTATTTTTCATCAGTTCCTAACATAGAATTGAGCAAAAGTCCATATCTGCATAGATAAAGATGCATTGGGACATATATGAGCAAAATAGAGAATTTCATTTTGATGTCGAGCATCAGTGTCTTGATCAAGTTATCAATGTATGCCAAGCACCTGCTTTGGCTGAAATGCTATATACACCAAGCTGTATCACAACAGTTATATCGACCGAGCTTGTGAGTTTGCCAAGATAGCTGTATACCACCAAAACTTGTACGGAGCATTTATGAGGCCCTAATTCTATTTTTTAGATTCTATAAAGCAGAAAGTTGTCGTTAATTTTATTTCACCAGGCTATTTGCAATTTCAGAGAGTGATTCAGAGTTTGTGAAACCAGTTTAAGAAAGGTGATTCCAAATTTTCTCAGCGTGCCGTTGGCAAAATTTATCTACAGGGTTATTGACAAAAAGGTACTCTACCAAGTAAATATTCATTTTTTGGAAATTATTGTTTAAAATGGCATCATCATCATCTGCACCAGTCAAGAAACAAGGGATGGAATTTTTTAATGTGCAGTTAGTAAGGAATGAAGTTTGCAAGCCGAAGGTATTCAAGGGAATATCAAAGAGTGCAATTAAAGTAGATTTAAACAGAGCCCTATCTTCCATTCCAGAGAATGTGTTATTAATGAATGACGTTAGGTCTTGCTATATGTGTAAAATTAGAGAAATTGATCATTACAAGATCAAGGAGGCTTATGATAAGCTATGTGTCAATGGAGTGTTGAAGCCGGAACATAAGGTTGTTGGCGATCAAGGGTTAGTGAATGCCCTAGATTTCTCACAAAATTTTAAAGTGGAATGGATAAATATCATTTTGAGTCGAGTACATGACATGCATTTATGGCTAGAAGATGGACTAGTGAAGATTACAAAGGAAATGATATGTAAAGTCACTGGTTACCCTACAATTGAAGGAAAAAGAATGATGAAATGTGCAAGTAAGGAAGATATTCAAGCTAACACCCAAGGCAAGTTAGCCGAGCTGATGGCTAATGATGGCAAGATTCATTCTTTCCTACTCTCTATCCAAATAGTTTTGACACCTCATCTGGAGGCCATACAGAGAAATTTAGCAAAGGCTAAGGAATTAACATAGAGTAATCCACATTTGTCCACAGCCGAGAGCCTCATCAGTTTAGCTGTCGATCTAGAAGTGCAGATAGAAGTTTTAAACATTGCTTCAACAGCTTGGGCAGATGCACTCTACATGATCATGGTGCTACATAAGCCTTTTTTGGAAAGATTTTGTGAGCTACCTACTGATGAAGAGATTCATCATGGCAAAAACAAGGGGGAATCATCATGACATGAGCAAGAACAAGGACAGGTAACAAAATTTTCAAAATTTTGAAGGTATATATATCTTAGGGGGAGTATTAGGCTAGTACAAACATACTTTTGTAATTGTAAGTACAAATGTCATGACAAAGTGTTTTTGTCACTAATGTCAAAGGGGGAGATTGTAGATCTCTATAGTTTTGTTAACCATTAGTGCTTCACACTTAGTCATATATCTAGGCAATGATGGTTGGTCATCACTACGACTGAGTCATTTTGTAAAGGTCAAGTTATGTATTGTATACTTACCGAGCAGTAGTATTGCCGAGTAAAGTCATGGTCACTATGTGTTTGTATTATGCTGAGTATAGTTGTTGCCGAGTTACATATACAATGATTACCGAGTGACAGAGAAGATTAACAAATGTCGATTATAGTTAATGCTGAGTACCAGGAATAACATTTGCCGAGTTAGCCAGGAATGACATATAAGTTTGAAATGGCACAATGATCAAGGTAAACCATTTTTGGTGATAATGGTGTTTTGTATTTTGTTTGTTGAGGTAATTATGCATCCATCTTATAATCATTGATCCCTATGTAATACCTAGAGCCAATCAAAAAAGTGTATAGCTTAAGTGGCAATAGAAGTACATATGAACCGTAGATCTTGAATCTATAAAACATTTTTGGTTATTATATAAGGTCAAGATCTAAACCAAGAGAAGTGTGAATCAGAGAAAAAAGAGATATTGAGATCGAATGAATACTATGAGTATGAGAGAATGATCAAAGAGGTATAGTCAAGTATTTAGACAGAGTCCAGTGACCGAGCTAAGCAATGAAAGGATAGAATCAAGAAAGATCAGATAGAAGAGATCACTAACATACAGTAAATAGGAGATTTTTAATCTGCATACAAGTGCAAATTGAAAGATCAGGTATTGAGACATTTTGACCAATGTATCAGGGTAAATCTCTTAACCGAGTAGTCTTAACAGACTTTATGCAATCTCTTTACTGAGTGCTTACTTTGTTGTAAGTTTATAAATCCTTTAACAAGGTAGACTGTATAAGTCTTTTAGCTTTTAACAGAGAAGACCTTTCACAGGGTAGATCATGTATTGATCACATTTTGTAAGCCCTAACAGGCAAAAATTATTACTGTAGTAGTGAAGATTTGTGGGTGTCATCCCCACCCTAGTTTTACCTTTCAAGGGTTTTTGGGTTACCAAAATTATGGTGTTATGAGTGATTTCATGTATGCTACTTAATATGTTTAGTTGCTTATAATGATTAAGTTTTGTTTATGTCATGCATAAAGTTTTATCAGAATGAAAAGGATAAAGTAGGTAATATCTTATTCACCCCCCCTCTCAGTATTACTTTCCCACTTATATTTCCAACAGCTTTGTCGTATGAAAATTAATGAATTGTATTTGTTGAAAAAAAATAACGAGATTTAAAAAAATGCCAATTTTTTTGCTTAACTTGAATTGTAAAGTTGTTGTAAGATTAACATGCATGCAATCCAGGGTCAATGCTTTTATCAACTATAAAGCCAAGATTGTTAATTATCTAAACTATAGGGAGATTGTGTGCATTGCCAGAACTAGTAAAGAAAAGGGTATCAATATGTGAAGAAGGAATATGTAAAAATATTATTTCATTTGCCACTATTTTTGTTGAAACTCATCCACTTTTTTGTTGTTATGAAGTTCAACATTTTGTTGGAACTTATCACTAGCTATTGATAACAAGAGTATCACTTAAAAATAAGAGACTAGCCTTTATTATAAAAGAAATTTATTGATTGACATAACTCACATATATGTTGTTTCAACATTTCATATTCTTGACCTATTCTACTAATGTAGGCTTCCAGAAATGCTATTGTCTACTTGGACTTGTGCCTTTCTATTTATTTGGTTACACTGGCCACTAGATGGCATTTAATTTCATTAGCATTGAGTGATGATACTGCAGATGCATTAGCTAAACAAACCAAACAAAAGAGGAGAGCCTCTATGCTTTGGTTAGATGGTATATTTTCAATTGTTGTTGACATCTCGCTATTTTAATAACAACTTTATTGGGTTCTTGAATGGAATGCAGGTAAGGGAAGGGGATAAGGTAACCTTTTGCATACAACAAAAAATGAACTATGTGATGGGGTATTATTATTCTTTTCAGGGGTATGGATAAGGAAATGATATTCATAAGATTGTTTATAAATTATTATATCAACCAGTGTTGCCTATCCTGCATCTTGACATTGTTTAAAGGAAGTAAGATTTGAAATAGTACGGATAAGGAAATGATATTCATGATAATTTTTATAATTTATAAATTATTCCATTATCCAATGTTGACCATCTTGCACCATGGTTTGGTTCTATCTTGCCCCACTAAAATAAGGTAAAGGAAACTTTAAACCTCACTCCACTCGCTTATATGGTAGGAAAATGGGATAAAGTTCAGGTAAGTAATAGGTAACATGAATTTTCAAGTGAGCAAGCCGGATAGCCTTTGTACTAGATTTTTTATTCAAAATATTTGGTCTCATATTTTCTAGCAATCTAGAAACTGAAATACATTAAATTTGAATAAAAATTTCTATTTGTTATATCTAGATGATGATACTTTTGGTTGTCTTGTTGATATGAATAACATAAATGCAAATCTACAACAGCCTTTATATAATATCTAAAAGAAAATTCTGAATACATCTCCTTTTCTACATTTCAATTCATCACTTGTAATCATAGTTCTCATTTGGTCTAGCATGAAGTAGAAAAAGTTATTACCCATATGGGCTATAACTAAATTTAGCAAGTGATAATTTGACATAATCTATATTTAAACTAAGCAAGTGAAAATAGGTACATTTCTGACAAAAACCATTGCCATTCTTTTAAACCATTTACACAATACTCAGTTGGCTGCCTCAATGTAGCTGATAAAGGCTAATCAAAATTACAGTGGGGCTTTGATTTATATTCTACTCCGCACCACTAAAATAACAAGCGGGAAAAAGGAGAGATACAATTTAACATGACATAGAAAGAAGCTAAATGGCTGAGTATGATAAGGAAAGAAAAAAATCTTTCAAATCCAAGGAAAAAAATATAACAATTTTGAACTTCCCATACCTGGTATGGTTGAATGCTTCAATTATTTTTAGTATTCCCAATATCTCTCTCACAAAGTAGCAGCAAACCTAGAAAGTATGAAAGTGAAGACGAGGAAGACATAATTTTAAATGGCATAAACAAAAGCAAAGAATTCTTAGTATGATGGGGAAAGAAATAACTCTTCCAAACCCTACAAAAAAAAGGACAACTATGAACGCCTTATACATGTAAAAAATGCTCTACAGAAGAGAAAAGAAAAAATCAAATGTTTATTTCTATATGTTTTAAAATGTCATTCTATCAACATACCTTCTCTGTTTCAGAATTACATTCATTATATGGTATGACTAAATCTTCACTTACATCAAAAACAAAAGCTATGATTCTAAAGCCATACCTTAAAGCAGGTCTCCTTCAACTCAAAGAAATGGGGGACATCCGCTACCCTTAAACATATCACTAGTTCCAATCTCTGGTAGACTCTGCAAATATGTATAACTTAAAAAATTAGAACTTAATCAAGTGTAAAATACTTATAAATCCTAAACCTAAACCCTATCACCAAGATAAAATCTCATAACCTCAAGAAATAAGCACCATCAAATTTCAATGGCATCGAAAACCTCATCAAATGGCTTCCTCCCATAAATTAGCAGAAATAAAAATGTGTAATTGGCAAATATCTTGTCATCTGCTTTCTAATTAATTTTAAGAAAATCTAACAAATGGAGCAAGCAAACATCTATCAAACCTAAATGCAAACACATTCCTTTGTGGGTTTCTACCATTTTTCCTAGCTGTGACTTGCTAAATCTGCTTAGCATTCCATACAATGCGTCCGAAAATAATGGAAAAGACAGGACAATGAGGGCATTAGAAATTGTTTGGGAACGTGCAACTATATGCACTTTTGAACATTTTTACATCTACATTTCATCCCCTAAAATGGTGGGTTAGACAATGCAACAAATTGGACACATGTCTGCTTGTTTATCTTTGTAGCTTTCCATATGTCTTTTGCATGCAGTACAAGAGCTTGAGTGGCATCATAGAGCAGTTAACGTGTACTCCATTTCAAACTATTATGAATTATGGAAATATTGTGTCTCTTAAATCATAGTAGTTGCCTCTAAGAAAAGAAAAGGTGTTCATTTCCATCAACAAATCTCACAACAGTATGAAACTTTGATTCTGAAACTGCTTGTGATTCTTCTATATGTTTTATCTCCATTTTAGATCTCAAGTGTTGATGGTACAAACTTAAAATTTGCAATGCAAAAGTAAAGTTTGCAAGCAACCCAAATATGGTACATGTTACTCAGAAAGAGAAGATTTGTTGGATCTCAGCTTCTTTAACATTTTATTTGTTGTATAGATACCATACAGCAAACACATTGTCTATTATACAAATAATAGATCAACAACTTGATTATTGTTTCAAATTACAGAGAGTAGATTCTTCACCAAAATCTCATCAAAGTAAAGTGTGGCAAAAGACTGGTGTCAAGTATTTTGTATTAGTTTATCATGGATAGTATTAGAAGGTATTTCCTGTGCAGGATTGTGCAAGGCAGGGATCACTCAGTAACTATAAGTGTGTTGTATCTACCATGTGACTTTCAAATATCCCCAATTTTTGGAGCATTTACTTACTGGGTCATTATAAATATATAATCTGTATTCACCTATGTTTTCCAGAAGTTTCTATCATTGAACCCATAAAATATCTATTGTAGGTTTCCAGAAGTTTCATTCATGCAGCCAATCCACTAAAATATCTATTGACAGAAAACATTTTAATCTTCTGAGTGTAAAAAATAATAAAACCCCACATAATGAAGAGACAATGAGTAAAAATAAAATTCATTGTGTAACAAAAGGCTTGTGCATTTTCCAATCTAATTAACCCATGCCCCTACTGTGTTTTTCTATTTTATTTCATACTTTATGACAGCCTTCCGAGAACTAGAAGCGATTATGTAGTTCAGAAGACCTGTGCACTCCTGATGCTGGCAACTGATCAATGATCACTGAAGAGGTCATAAAGTCTAGTAAGACCAGATATTTTAATCCTTATTCCAAGCTCAGAGAATTTTTTATTTTATTAGGTCATATTTTCGAACTACATTGTGACTTCACTACAAAGTTGAAACAATATGCCAAACAAATGTACAGATGTATCGACTTTAAAGATAGTGAACATGCTAACTTTGAAAATGGAGTTGCTTTATTATCCCAAAATATTGGGAAATCAATGCCTGAAACAATAGTGTTAGGGAATGGGAAAGAGAAAATGATGTAACCCGTGGATGGTAATGAAATCTATTAAATATCATTGTAGGTCAATGAGACTGTAACAATGCTATGTTTTAAATGACCTAATAAATGAGAAACGAATTGTCCCACAAGAACATAGCATAAAACATCTCAAAACATCCAACTCAAAAGTGTGTGCTTAATTTTTGAACATTTACCGATAATATTAGAAGAATCACTTGTTACCCATGTTAAGAATGTATATAAGATCTTTGTTTCTTATTCATATCAAGGCATTAGCTAAATCAGTAATTTGTATGGGTAGTAATAGTATATTAGCTATCATGGGTAAAGATGATTCAAGCCATTGCCAGGAATGGAAGGTACAACACATGTCATGTCTATGTTTTAGCCAATGCATCAATTATTTGTTGCCTCATGGGATTTATCATCCGTATGCATGCGCTAAGATTTGGAGTTTTTGAGCAAGATGTGTGTATCCATCAAAGATCATGGCCTACAATTTCACAGTATATGCACTGAATAGATTTGGTAAAGTGGGGTTTTAGAAACAAGTGAATGGGCATCTGTCATGGAAGCACAAACAAACATTGAATAGAAATGATCCATCATGATTTCTAATCTAACTTAATGGAATGAAATCATGGTATGTTTTGTTCGCAGATTGCAAAAATGGTTTGCTGAACATGTTTCAAAACTTAAAGCTAATACAAGTGTGAAGCTAAATGCACAACCCTTGCTAGTATCCTCCTTGTGTATGCCAAGTTGAGGATGATAGAAGGGTATATGGGAAGTCACCAGAGCACAATAGGCAAAGGCATTTTAGCTCGGTGTTGTATCAAATGATGTGAAAGGAGATATGTCTGCAATATGTGCAGAAAAAAACTAATAGTGGAAAAAATTGGAAATGCATTGTTTAAAATAGGAATGGAAAAAATGTGGTTTTTAGAAAATAATGTTCTAAAATTACATTTGAAGGCCAAACACCAAGAGCCCAGCATCAACAAAAGCCCAAGATCAACAGAGAGAATACACCCAGAACCTATATCAAACAGAATAACCATAACCTATATCAAACAGAATGCCCAACACGAGAATACAGAATGCGAAAGATCATAATTAAATAAACAGAATGTGAAGGACATAATATAGAAGAACAATAAAATGCGAAGGACAAAAATTAAAGAGATAAAAGTTGTAGCATGTACTCCTCCATTGAATATGGAGTTAATATGTCATGGAGAATAGTGCCCAGACGCAAACGCAACAAAATTGAACTAATTTTTTCATACAAAAATATTTAAACCACTGGGAAAAATAGAAATAGCCAATCAAAAATCAGCTCTAAATTATGCAAAATTTGACATTAATAAAAAATATTGGCAAACACTTAGATTTACTTACATTTAGGCTATGTGTTCACATTTTCCCCAAAATAGATTAATAGGAATAAAGCTGTGAAAACATAAGTCTCCTGCCTATAAATTAGGGACTAACAAATAAAATAAAACATTTAATAAGTAAAACCAAAAACTCATGTAACTCTTTCAAAGGAAAAGCATATATAACAAAGTTTTAAAAGAAGAAAGTGCATGGGGTGGGGTACGTGGCCCCCACCTCCCCTCTCCCTCCTTACTTAGTAGAAAGTATAAGGGGTGTGCTTCTTAAGTGAAGTTACCCTCTTAAACAAAATCGGCGGTGAGGCCGCCTTGCATGGTGTGCTCCCACCCATAACTTTTTTCTTTTTTTTTTAAACAATGTTTATATATATATATATATATATATATATATATATATATATATATATATATATATATATATATATATATATATAAAATTTATATTATAGATATATTTTTAGATAACTTCTTTTTTTTTTTGGGGGGGGGGGGGGGTGGGGGCGGAATTTTGTTTTCTAGCGATTCTTTTTAATATTTTTTTTTAAAGAGAACAAAGAAATATAAAGAATAATATTCTTTAAAAAAAACAAAAAATAAAGAAAGAATTTATATATATTCAATATATATATTTTTAATTACAATAAGTTGTTTTAAAACAACAAGATAGGAATATATATATATATATATATATATATATATATATATATATATATATATATATATATATATATATACAGAAATAATTATAGAATAAATCAAACAACTAGAATAATAGCCAATTATATCCAAGGTAATATCTAGGGTTTCACATCAAATTCTCAGATCTTCCAGATACATCTACAAAACCATACATTCCAAGCCTAGGGTCTCTAATTGGTCCAATTTCAATAGAGATCCCAATTAACATCAATTTAACCATAATTATAAAAAAATAATCCTTAATGAAATCTATTCTAAAATTTGAAATCAAAAAATGCATGCAGTAAGGATTTTAATAAAACCAATTCTAGAATATGAAGAGACAGAATTCATAGAATATAATTTCAGACAAGATAAACAACAGACATGAAGAAAACAATCGTTTCAAATTGCAAAACATAAATTTCCAGGATGATTGAATCCTACCTCAAAAACACCAAAGAATGAAACTGACGAAGACCAAAATCGAAGAAAACCCAAGCTACCAACCAATTGCTCAAAAATATCCAACCTTTGCCAAAATCTCTCAAACCTGTGTGTTGAGAATAATAGTCAAACTTTCAACATATAGGAATTTCAATTCCACATGTGAGGGTTTGGAACTCAACTCCACAAAAAGCTTTGCATAAATTAAACTCTAATTTTTAGTTCAATTTGAGTTGAACTAGAGTCTCTTCTCCACTTTTTTTTTTGTTCAAAACACTTAACCAAACTTTAACTAATATCATTAATTTAATTTTATTCAATTATGATTGTGCAACTTAATGCATTCAAATAATTAAAAGTAAAACATTTAGTCTAACATGATTACCAAATGCTAAATTAACCCTTAAATTAACTAATGCATTTTAATTGAAAAAGGGTACATTTACAATTACATAATTCTAAGGTGCATGTGTTTAATTAATTTTCATTAATTAAATACTTCCACCATACAATAAACTTTTTGAATAACAATTAAACTAAATAATTACATTTATTTAATTTCCAATTAAATAATATCCCACAGCTGAAAATAGAATGATCTAAATATAGAAATCACACCACTAACCACAAATCAAAAGAATAAAAAAGACCTAACAACCCACATTCATACTCAAGAACAAGGGTATAAACTCACGTTAACTGGATGAGTTAAAAAAGGGGTAGGAATAATAGAATCTTGTCCACTATTTCAGGACAATTTTTTGGCTTAGGTTAGGATTTGGAACTGAATATTATCTCCTCTCTTTTACCATTGAGACTAGCGATTGGGCACGCTCATCCTAAAAATTCAGGGAAGTCGATGCCCAGTACTTGCAAACCTACATAAGAGATAAGTATGTACATATATGTATACAGATATTAGAGACAATGACGGGGATTGGCCGATCATGTAGATCTCGCAAGCAAGTAACTACGACTCCATCCCTCAACCACATCAAACACATCAAGAAAAAATATAGAATCATACATGAACACCATACACATGCAAGTATGGGGTAAGTATAATCATCATTATAAATATCATTTCAAAATAAGTATAACATCATCATAAGTAACAACATATAACTGAGTCAATATAATCATCATAAACATCCATTTATTAAAATTCACCATGAAATGTCATCATAATAAAACTAAAATATCAACGTACACATAAAAGTGGCCTAAAAGAGTTTGGCAAAGATAACATAAAAGAAAACTATGTAGGGGTACTACACAGATGTACTCTTCCGCTGTCTTGGATTCCCCATAGATGAAGCATGGACATAATTTCTAGGGGTTTTTGGGCAGCTCATGGAGTTGTCCTTGTAGAGCTAATGGAGAACTTTGTGCATTTGTGAAGAAAGCCATTGGAGTTGGTGGTGGAGAGCCAGTAGGTAAGGTAGCGGTGTGCGGAAATTGAGGAAGATTAGGTTGATATAAAATGTACTCTTCGAGTCTTGCTTTGTTGCTGCGAGGTCTGAGAACTTCTCTAAGTTCTAGGCACTAGTACACTTGACATCATTTTTCTACAAAAATTATCGACCATTAATTAAAAAGGTTTAGGTTGGTCGGGTTATAGAAGGAAAATTTTTTTTTTAAAAAAATCCATTCCCGTGTTGGTCTCAATTTCGACCAATACCATGTCGGTCAAAATTTTGACCAACATGGGCATATAACTTAAAAAAAACATTTCAAATCTCATTTCATTTTTACAGTTGCAGTGCACAAATTAGGATTTCCATCTTCTAAGCTAGCAAAATGAAGCTTATTCTAGATCGTGCAGACCCTACACCTGAGGTTAATAGCACATTTTATCATTTATCTTCCGTGGAGTTTGAGGTATCTTCTGTGTTTCCTATTGTTCATTACGTGGATTGTCATTTTCTTCTAGTCATCTCTATTTGTAATATGTTGGTAGGTGATTGAATCAATGAGTATATTTAGTGGTGACTACAGTTTGACTAGGGTTTGTAAATGCTATGACTGAGAACTATGAAGGTTGTGACTAGGGTTTAGGAATCTATGTACAAACTGAACAGACAAGTTAACTGTTCAGCACTGAAAAATTAACCATTTAGAAGAAATTCAAATTTCATGCAACATGGTGTACTGTATTGTTATAGAAGTGTGGAAAGAAATGAAATTTTGCACAATGTAAAGTGAATGCTATGCACCATTGTAAAGAACTCTGCTATGTAATTTTTTGTATCGCATTTTAAATTTCCAAAAGCCACATGATCTCCTGTTAGACTGAACTCAGTTCCATTGGGTCGGCGCTGTCATGAGTTCGTGACCCCGATTTGCAACTTCACCATGGAATTCCTATGTCATTGGATGAAAGGTCAAATTAGGGGAAAGTTTATTTACGCAACCAATGCTCATAAATGCAAAGGCTGTTAAGTTGCTTCAAGGCCGATGCCCTAGCTAGGGCACGATAATTGTTTAAACACCAAAGTGAAGTGAATAACCAGAGGTTTGGGATTGAATCACAGGTTTAGTTGAGTACCTTAGATTCATGGAAGACTCCTCGTGATTGCAACCACTGTGAGCACCCAACGTTTGACCATTCCAAATTGACATTAATCTAGCTTGATCACCTAGGTTAAAACATCTCTGTGACAGTCAACATCGTTGGAAACAAGTGGTGAAAGTCATCAGAAGTTTTAGTGTATGATCTTTGGAGATAGTAGATTCTATACTCAAACCCAATACTGATTGAATGATGGAATATAGTTATAGGGGATTAGCAGTATTTTGATATTTGTTGAGTGTCCAGGTAGTAGGGAAGTCTAGTCAAACAATTGATTGTAATAATCTAGTGGTCTTGGTTGAAGCTTCTTCCTAAGAGTATTGGTGTTGTGGTAGACTAAACTAAAAGATTATAAGTCTCAAGAGTGATTTATGATTGACAGTGGAAGTGTATTGTTAGTTTACAAAATCATAGCCAAAGAATAGAACAAGGTTATAAAACCAGACAGAAGTGAGAAATTAGCAAACTGTTGTTACTTGTAAAGTAAAACAACAGTGACATTTTGAAAACTTACAAATCCCATTCAAGGAAACTACCAGTTAGAAGAATTTCCTAGTAGACATAAATGTTCAGAGACAGTAAATAATATAAGCTCCTCAAGCATGAGTTGGATGATGTGGATACATTAGTTCTTATATCTACATAATCCACATCATCCAACTCGTGCTTGTGGACCAAGATTGGATGTAGATTGCATTTACTGTCTCATAATGACTTACTAGGATAGGTACCAATCTTACTATTATGAGATAGTAAATAATATAAGCTCCTCAAGCATGAGTTGGATGATGTGGATACATTAGTTCTTATATCTACATAGTCCACATCATCCAACTCATGCTTGAGGAGCTTATATAATAATCAACTGATTAATGTTTTTGGTTTTGATGTAGTCCTCTCCAACTCATGCTTGAGGACTGTTAATTCTAACCATGGAATGTTAATTCTAACCTGTATTATTAGATCATTAACTATGCATATGTAGAGTTGTGTGGAGTAACGGTGATCACAGTTAAAGAACAGTGAGAAAATACAATGAAATTGGATGCAATGTGTAGCAGTGGATGATCTGTCCGAATAAGGAAGGGTTTTTATGTTTGAAAATGTTTTGTAATGTTGAATGAATGGTGATTCAATCACTAATTTGATGCAGGAGTGAGTTGTAACAGGAGATTGGGGAAGCCCTAGCAAACCAAGGTTTGGAGTCAAGATTTGGGGGTTTTGGTGTTGTAGGGCCCATGAATCTAATTGCTTGTGGATTTAACCATTTTGAGTCATTTTATAACTCTGCTAAAGGTTTGGTGGGATAAGGGAATGTGAGGAGAGTATTTGCTTTGAAAATTTGGTATAAGGTATACCACATATCTGCCAATTATACACTTAATGGATTGGGTGCTAAGAAAGCTATAGGAATGAACCATGTTTAATAATTAGTATTACAGTTTTACTAAAGAGATTAATAATCACCTTCAAAGTTACAAACATAGATTCAACTATGTTAAGCAAGTTATCAAGAGTACAGTAAAACATAAGAGTGTGACTTGGAGTGATTTTTGGCAGTTTACGTGAGAGCAGAATCAGTTAATACGGGTCAGAAAAAGACCTACAAAACATCAAAATTTAATGTGGAAAGACCTAGGATGGTTGGGAAAGAGAGGGATGTTGTTCAGTTTGCATGTAGTGTTTCAATAGACTGGTGTAGAGTTGACTTTTAGGAGATTCTCATATTCATCAACAAAGTTTTGATGTCCCTCATTGTACTTCCAGTTTTGATTAGTTATTTATAATATCTAGATTCTACAAGGTAACACACATAGGTGAAAAGGGTAGATAAAATGAACATTAATCATTGACAGATCACAAGAGTAATAGATATATTATAAAAATATCAAAGCACAATGATAAGATCAAGATAGTGATACATGAGGGAACAATGATTGACTGACATGATAGTAGGGAGTAAATATTGTTGGACAGTAGAAAAAGCACCAAATAATAGTCATTAAAGTACCAAACAATGATTAAGGATCAAGATTAGAAATGATTGTTAAATATCTCAAATGTAGTAATATGCCATGCTATGCCAGTGCCATTGTAGACTGGTGACAATAATGTCCAATTTTAGATAACATGAATGTCTAAATAGTGGTCAATGCATGTCTATGAATGGTAAAACAATCATAATCTGGAGAAGTCACAAAAAATAACAAAATCATGATGAATAAGATGGACAATCAAAGATAGGGTATAGTCATAAGAGTGTTTTCAAAGAGAGTCATGATAATAGTAGTCCTAAGCATCCATTAGAAGATAGGTTACTAGTTCAAGTCTTTCTTTGACTATATTGCGAGTTTTTTTACTATATTGTTGGTGTAATGGAAATGCTTAAACATGGAATAGAGGAGAGGTTCATACAAAGATGAAGCACAATCATGAATTCTATCACAATAATCACTTCTATTACAAGGTCCAAAAATGCATTCATTAGAGGTAAAGAATGCATAATCAATATGAATATAAGATGGTCAAGATGTCCATTATATAATCAGTGATATGTGGAGGACAAGCAGTGCGACTGAGGCTCAATGAAAGAGATATTCTTAGTGAATCAGTCATCCATAAGAGAGAAGCAATATGCAAAGAAAGGGGGTTGTCTATGGTAAAAACAATAATGAATGAATGAACAAACTATAGTTCATTCAAATAACAACAAGTCCAGGTATGGAGTGGAGTATTTATTCAATCAATATAGATATGAATAGAGTAGCCAAAGTGTCATGTAATGCAATGGTTGAAGAGAAATCTTGTAAGCACAATGACATTCATTTCTGGTCAAAAGTACACTAATTTAAGCACTATCAAAAGAGTGGGGCTATGAATAATCAAACCATGATCAATAAGATATATGACAGTGACCAATTACAATGTATGGTCCAAAGTGAAAATGGGTCTTTTAAGTATTACTGCCTTTTGCAGTCCTTTCACTTCCCTCAAGAGAAGATATAAATGTTTTAATAAAGGGATTGACTGTTCCAATTAGTTCATCAGAAAACCCTTACCCCCTTGTTCAAATGGACCACACCCTTGACCCCTCTAGTCTACACAACCAATACCATTGACTGTCCTAAAGACAGTGACTCTGCAAGTTGTGATTCTCTAGTTGGGACAGTCATCACACTATTCCCCTAAGCACTATGGCCTTTCCTTCTCATCCACAAGAAACTCCAACATCATTCTAAACTCTTCTATACTCTACCCATATCCATTCCAATCCATTGATCCAATCCATTCATACTTTTCTCATTGACCTTTCCATCATCCATCATTACCAAACTTCTCATTTTTTAGTACTATCCTTTGCATAATGATGCCTTGGATGAATGTCCTTTAGTGGACTGTCACCTTATCCTCCATACTATTAGCGAGTCATGCTATTGAGCCTCTAAAATATTTCATGTACTTTTTGCAAAAACTTGACTTGTTGTCTACTCTCCTTTGATCTTCCATCAAGAACTACTGCATGCTCATTTTTGTTTGGCATGGCTGTCATGGGATGATTGTCCTCATTGTGATGTTTCTTGTGGCTATACTTGGATTGCTAGTTGTCTTCAGCTGTCTTCAAAATTTTACCTTCATGATTAACTAAAAATCCTTTGAGATCAATGTTCTTTTGACACCAACTTGTTTAACATTGACTATTATACCTATTAGTTCATCATTCCCTTGGCCTAGTTTGCTTTGTTCAACTCCAACAACATTTGTGATTGTCACATGACCATTTAGATTGTCTTCCATTTTAGCCTTTTAAATTCTTCATAGGACTGACTGTTCTATGGTTTTCCTTTTCTGTTTCTATATGGAAACCATTATCAACATGCCATCCAACATTTTCAAAGGCCATTCTTGTCTTGCTTGTAGGATTTTATAGACTCTTTCTACACAACCTTAATGTTTGGACTTACAATTGTCCACTATTTTCTTAGGCAAGACTATCACTTCAACATGAAGGCTGTCATAATTTTGTTTTAGCACTATCCACTAATATTTATGGGACTTGAATTTCCATCTATTGGACTATCATTTATGTTCACCATCCTTTTATAGACTAAATTTCTCAAAAATAATGACAAATGCCAAGGCGAAAAGGCAGTAAAATATTGTGCTTTTGCGCTTCATGGATTGTCTCTCCTCACAAGACCCTGCAAAACATTTTTATAATAATCTTGATTTCAATGTGCAAAGTAATGCCAAGAGAACAAATTATTAATCAACAAATATAGTCTATGACAACAAAGATGTATTGTCTTGCATATATTGAAATCTTTTTATAGGTCACAACAACAACTTTAGAAGCTGGACCAAAAAGTTTATGCCCTCTGCATGTGGACTATCAAAACAAACCGTGTCTCTAGCTTTTCATAGTCTTCTTGAAGGATCAAGACTAGAAATCCCTACCATTATGAATCAATAAGCTTAACTTTTTCAACACCTATCATGGTCAAATGTTATTTCACCCGACTATTCACCTTAATAAGGTACCACAATCATGTTTTCTTAAGTATTTATTGGCTTTTGATAAGACCCTCAAATGAAATCTGGTGTATAGATTCTATAAAACCAAAATCATCATTTAGGAGTGTTGTGGAAGGCCTTAACAAGTTAGATCCTTGAAGCATGTTTTCTTAAGTATTTATTGTCTTTTGATAAGACCCTCAAATTCAACATGTCACACTAGCTATTGACTGTCAAAGCACCTGCCTTCATTGCATGAATATCATTCTCTTCATGAGTGTATCATTGAGTAACTTGATTTTTATTTCTTAGTTCATGGTTGATCTCTCTTATAACCCCTATTGATCCATAGTGTCCTTTGCATCCAATCTTTACTTCAAGCTATCATGAAACTGATTTCATGGCTTTCTATCCTAGCTTAGCATTATTTCTTCATATTCTTTTCTTCTTGGCTGCCTTTCCTTTTTGGGCTCCTTCATGCATTGTCTCTTGTCTATGTAAAGCATTTGTTAAGCAAAGTGTTCTTCATAGCATCTTTTGAGACAATCAATCTCACTACTTTTCCATTCCAAACCATGATTGTTTTGAGACAATCAATCTTTGTAGCAATATGACTACTCGGTAATAGTGATTGCATACTCTGAGAATCAATAAATTCATCTATCCATGATAGTGAATGGACCTCTTCTAAATATTTTTGTGTTGAAAGTGTTTCTACAAAACATGGAAACCTAGGTGAACGTAGAGATAATGCTTGAAAATCAAAGAGGATTGTAAGAAAACATGAAAGACATGATGAAATCAAGAACCCTGCCAAATATTGATGGATAACCCTATTTAAAGATAGCTAGCCCTGCTGATATAACAAAGACTTTAAACTAAACTTGCTGCTATTAATCCAACTCAACCAAGTTTTGGAAGGAAACAACATGAAGGATGAAGAAAGAATGGAAGGAAATTGATCAATGAAATGCCTACATAAAAACTTGATTCTTTTTAATTATAATTCTTTTTGGTTAGGTGGAAGTAAGAGATGCTTAGTTTCAATCCTATGCACTATGAAAATTTAAACTATAATTAGTTTGTGAAAAAATTATAATACAAGTGTTTCTATCCAAGCATAGGCACACTACACATCATGGAAAGAAATTGTGTAATGATGCATGTCATGAAAGTCATAGCCTAGTTACTGAACTCACAAAGTATAAGAAAATTTCACCTCAATGGTTAGGCAGGTTAGTCCCAGTCTCTACCATGTTAATGTCATTAAAAAAATACCATGTTAATGTCATTAAAAAAATACAAAAAATTAAGGCCTACAAGATTTAAAGATAATGTTCTATTTGAAATAGGGTTCTCAAGTTAACAATGAAATAAAAAAATCCATGCTTGTATTCATATGATTAGGAGAGGTTTCTTTGTGTTTTCATTACTTAAGAGCAGCCTATATATGGAGGTAAGGAGTCCTACAATGTTATTCAGTTTCCCTAGTTATTTACCTAATTTTATTTATTTAAATCTACTCTTTACAATTGTTTTTCTATCTATACACCCTCTATTGCTATTGTAATGGCAAAGAATTAGAACCATCCATTTCTAAACTTTGATTTCATATCATAAATGTCCCTTTGCATTGAGAAAATTATAGTTGAGAAAATGGTTGTTCAATAACGATTTGTATCTGCAGGTTGCAAACAAATCATCCTTCTTCCACCAATGAGTCATTCCATTCAAGAAAGACCATGTTTGACGATATCAACGCACAAAAAAATAGGGAGACAATTGCTAGATTGTGGTCTAACTTAAAAAGAAAAGGTGATGGAAAATGTTATTGTCCTTGCAAAATTTGTAAGGGCTTAAAGACTCGAAGATATCTTATCAAAATAGTTGAGGAACATTGTAGGCAACATGGTCACATTGAAGGGGGAAACAAATTTTGTCCATTGGTATGTATTTTAATAATTTATAAAATACATAAGACATGATTTGATGATGACATCATGGTCATGGTTAATATAAGGTCATCATTTTCATATAGGTCAACGTCCCTGAGTTTCATGTTATATTAGAAATGAAATGTTGATGCTAAGACAATTACTTTGTGACCATAATAATAGGACACCAATGTTGCTAATTAAGGTTGGCGGGATGATTATGCCTATCCTGAAAAAAGACTGTCAAATCATTATGCTTTAAAATCAATTACCTGTCGACGTATCCCTTGCGAGGGAGAGAAGCCAAACACATAAAGAACATGCACATAAACATGGCAACTAAAAAACTTAAATGGAATACACCAAGAAGTACCAAATGATGAATGCTCAATTGTTGTAATGGCAAAGCAATATCAGAACCGTCCATTTATAGTCCTAATGATTTTGGAAATTGTTGACAAAGAGTGTTTCTTTTTTTTATTATAGTCGTAATGATTTTTCTATAGTCGTAATGATTTTTCTTATTTCTTGTCTTTTGTCCCTTTTTTATTTCCTATGTTTGTGCTTCGTGACAAGATTTTGTCACCTTCTTTTGATGGTTTATGTCATTCACTCTATGTGGAATACTATTTTGTTCACTATTTTATTTCAGCTTCATATTTCTTTCATTTTTCATATACACACAGACTACACATGTTGATAAAAAAATGAGCTATTTGATTTAGGTTTACTTTTCATTATTGTAAACAGGGATAACTTTAAGAAACCCCTCCCGAAAAAAAAGCCTAAAATGTTGGCGAATCCAACATCTTGTGGGCAGGAAAATTTTAATATCGAGGGCGATTTTTTTGTTCCATATAGGGAAATAAAATATTATATGTTGGCAATTTTTTTCTTGCCCTAGCAAAAATCATTTTAAATGTGGCGAATTAATGTTTTTTTTCACTGACGGATATATAAATGATGGCTATTTTTTCCCTTGCCAAAAATGAATTAATAATTTCAGAGGCGAATTACTTGTTTTGTAGGAAAATGAATAATAATGGTCTTGGCTAATCTTCAGTGGTAAACTGAAAAATTGTTTAATCTGGGCAGATGGGAAAAGATTCCCCAAATCGGCCCGAAATTCATCCCGGGCCGTCGATCTATCAGATTGTATTACTGTTACATGGTTATATTTATATTTTATTAATAATTATATGGCTATGATTATATCATATGGCTATAATTATATTATAGTATAAATAATTATATTATATGTTCTATTATATAATAAATAATTATAAATAAAAATAATATTATTTTTATAATAATAATAAATCTGGTGACGGGTCGTCGATCTATCAGATTGTATTACTGTTACATGGTTATATTTATATTTTATTAATAATTATATGGTTATGATTATATCATATGGCTATAATTATATTATAGTATAAATAATTATATTATATGTTCTATTATATAATAAATAATTATAAATAAAAATAATATTATTTTTATAATAATAATAAATCTTAAATGATTACATAATATAAGTAATATTATTTTTAATTGAATGCCAAAAAAACATATTATAATTTATAAAAAATACATTATTAAAATATAAAATATAAACCAATGCAGTTACATTAAAAAAAATTAAAAATATTTAAAAACAATAATAATTTAATAATTTAATTAAAAATAATAGAACATATGATATAATTATTTATACTATAATATAATATAATATAATTACAACCATATGATACATTGATATAATCATAACCATATAATATAATATAATTATAACCATATAATATTTATATAATATAATAATAATTAATAATAATAATAATAATGACCATCGAGTCTGAGTCATTGACGGCCCGGGATGAATTTCGGGCCGATTTGGGGAATCTTTTCCCATCTGCCCAGTTTCATCCGGAATCGTGACACGTGTCACGATTCCGGATGAATCTGGGCAGATGGGAAAAGATTCCCCAAATCGGCCCGAAATTCATCCCGGGCCGTCGATCTATCAGTCTTCAGATTGTATTATATTATATTATATTATATGGTTATGAACTTATGATTATTATTATTATTATTATTATATTATATTATTTATGTAATAATTATTATTATATTATATTATTTAATATTATTTATATGTAATATATTATTACATATAAATAATATTAAATAATACAATATAATAATAATATAATTATTATTATTATTATTATATTATAGGTTATGATTATTATTATTATTATGTTGTATTATTTAATATTATTTAATATTATATTATATTATATTATATGCTTATAAATTATAATTATATTATATTATATTATAGGTTATGATTATTATTATTATATTGTATTATTTAATATTATTTATAATATTAAATAATAAAATATAATAATAATAATAATAAATTTAATAAACATTTGATAGTCTATAGATCGACGGCCCAAGATGAATTTCGGGCCGATTTGGGGAATGCTTTCCCATCTGCCAATATTCATCCGGAATCGTGACACGTGTAACTTATGTACATTATTGAGTCTTGACAATTTATTACTGTTAGATGTACATTGTACATTAAAGTTAAAACCATTAATTACTTATTACTTTCGTTTTAACTATAACTTCAAGTATTTACGAGAGTCCGATACGATAGCCATAGGGTTTTCAAATTTTAAATTTTCAAAGACTGGCAGAATTCCATTTTGTGTTCTGATTTCTGAAGATTGAAGTCTGAAAGTGTGACACTGTGAAACTTTGTTATCAGCCGACAACACCAATTATCCAATCTCAATTCCAGGTATTTAATTTTTTTCAAAAAAATTCCATTGCAATTTGCAGCAATAGAAATCTTGATTTTAATTGTCTTAGGTTTGCACTTTAAAATTATTTTGAGTAGGGCCTGAAGTCTAATAACCAGTAGCGCCAGGCATGGGCAAAACAAAGTTAAAAACCTCCCAAACGAGTGCACCCATAAACGAAAAGAACACCATTATAGAACTCAGACGAGTACTACAAACCCCAGGTTTCACCGATGAGTGTCATGATATTTTTGATCCTGTTATCCATGGAGATTCTGAAATCATGGCAATTAGACATTCATTGTTTAGTAAGTGGAAAGATCCACAGAAGGGGAGAATTTATTACAAATATAACAGCAGTATTGGGGCATATACAAATAAACTAGCTGCTGTGGTTACTGGATTAGCAAACCTCGATGTACCCGAAGTATTCCCTTGCCCTGAAATTGTAATGCTATGCGCTCAGAATTATGATGAAAATAGAAAGGCAATTGTAAACCAAAACACTCAGGAGGAAATTTTATCAATAACTAAGAGTGAATTTCTGACTCTGTTAGACCTAGGGTTAGGGTTTAGAACAGAAAGCTCTAAGGAGTGCATTGACTTGGATAAACTAGCTCAGGCTTATGACAAGCTGGAAAGATCTTTTCAAGATTCATATATTAAGGGTTTAATACCCTCAGAGTCCACTACTAGTGTTACACTGGACAAAGACCATAAGCCTCCTTATCAGTATGATATTTTTGTGCCATGGGTTCAGAATACTATTTCTTTGTTATCATTTTGTCTGGGATTGGACAGTAACAAGGAAGTGGGGGCCAGTGTTCTTGAAATGATTTATAATATCCATTGTCGAGGGCAGTCAGTTGAGCAGGTAGATGTAAGATATAATTTTGTTCAGCACATTGTTGAATCTATGCAACAACAATTACTGATGATTAAACAAAGTACAACTACAGGCAAGACCAAGACATTTAGGTTCACAAGTTACTTGTGCTACCTTCTTTTAGCAAAGCATCACCCAATATTTGAGACAGAGAACAACAAGCTTGGTATTGAGGTCTATAAGTTTGATGAGAGAACCCAGAAGAAATCAGAGACTCCAAGTGCAGTATATGAGTGGACACATAAGATGAGGATGACTGCTGCAAATAAAAACTACAACCATTTTGTAGACTTCTTTTTGGCACCTATTTACCAAAAAATCATAGGCACTTCGATGCCTAGATTTCCTGTGTCTTGTAAAGATTGCATTCAACTGGGAAGTCAGATTCAATTGGCTGACTGGTTCTTTATGGAAGAGTACACTCTCTTAAGGTTTTACGGTTCAGCGGTTGAACCCTGCAAACTTCCAATGCATGTTACAGAAAGGGTTTTTACACTGGAATATGTACGGCAGATGGAGAGCGCAGATGAACTTTTCAGTGGACAACAAAAGAAAATGATATTTCCTTCCTTGCCTTTCGCAATTGGAGGCCTCACATTTGAGAGAAAGGCTTTCAAACTGGCAAATGAATTGGTAACTTTTTTTGGCTTTGATTTTGTCAGTCACTGGAATTATGATCCACTGAACATAATACAAACGAGACTTATTGCCAATGGGAACTCTGCGAGCAAATATCAACATCAGGAGATGCCATTGATAGAAAAGTTTAAAAACAAGGATTCATGGGATGAGGTTAAGAAAGAGATGGAGAAACATGCAACAGAGAATAATATTTCAATGCAAGAATTGTCATCCCAAATTATGACATTGCACAAATCAGAGCCTCTAACATACTTAAATTTCTACAAGAAAGCATCTCAACCTTCTACGAGGTCTATGCCTAAAGAAATTAAAGAGGCATGCAAAGCTGAAATGTGGTGTCAACCCAAGATGACTAATTTCTGGAAAATGAGGCAAAATTTGGGTGAACCAAAGACATCAGCTATTTTTGATGAAATTGAGGAGGATGAAATTTTCAGCAATTATTGGAATAAAGAGCATCCAACTGTACTATATGATTTTGGCAGTGACGGTGATAATGAAAGGCAGAAGGACTTCTAGTCTGATGCTGACATTCAAGGTATTCGGGATTTCAGGTCAACCAGGGGCAGAGATATTGTTACACTTCAAATGAGTGATTCTGTTAAACAAACGTATGGTAGAGGGGCAACTATGATACAAAAAATGGGTTATGCAGGTCTAGGGCCCATTGGTGCAAGTGGTGAAGGGATTTGGAATCCACTTCCAGTACCAGAGCCACCCAAAAGAGGATGTAAACCAATCATTGGACTCTCTGACAATGAAGATGATTCATCTAGAAAGGGCAAAAAACATTATGTCTCTGCTTCTGAAGGTCATCCCAAAACATTATTTGTTAAATCTTCGAATCCAGTTGTAGTTGATCCCACTGGCACTGGCACTGGCACTGGCACTAGCATGGATGAACCTTGTGCAAAAAAGCAAAAAGTTATGACAATTACACTGCCAACAATGTCAGCGGTTACTTCACCAATGTATGCACCAGTAGCTTCTGTACAAAACCCAGAAAACAGTCCTAAAATGCCAGGATTTGGAATGGGCCATCTTCAGTCTGTTGGAAATCCTCAAAATACAATTGTAGGTGGAGTAAGTTCAACTGGAGTTGGAGGAGCACACAAGGATACAACTGATAATTCACCTTTCAAACACTCAATTCTGTCAGCAAACCCAGATTTTAGTTTGAATGAATTTGCATCAAAGTTTGAACAGACAAGCGAAAGAAATAGGCAAATTATGAAGACTTTGAAAAGTGATGCAGTTGCTAAATGTCAGGGATCTACTAACAGAATATTTTCAACATATGATCCAAACAATGAAATGATGAACTTCATGGCTGTTATGCCCCTGGGTAGAGATAATATTCCACCACAAAATGTAATAAATCCTAACGATATACAAGTTACCAGTCTTCAAATGGATTTGTCAAAAGTGAAAAATATTGACAAAATCAATATATCTAAAGAGAGCAACAAAATGGTCTACTCTACACTTCTGAAAGCGGAGAGGGAAAACAAAAGGCTTACAAAGCAAATAGAAAAGTTACAGGCAGACCTTGATAATGTGAAGGCGAAGGAGAAAGCAGCAGACAATAGGTTCAAAGATTTGCAAAATAGGATAAAGAAATCTTCTCCTACAGAGGCAATTGTCCAGCAAGAAAAGATGAATGAACAAGTGGAAAAATTGACTAAAGAATTGGATGAGTGCCAAAAAAGACTTCAGGATGAACAAGCCTCTAGTGCACAGTTGTTCAAGTCTTTAGAGAGTAGTGCACAGGTCAACAATAAATTGAAAGCTGACCTGGACTATGCTGTCAAGGGAAATAATATTTTGAAGACTGAATTGGAGAATGAAAAGAAACAGTCGATGTCTAGGGCAAATATGATTTTTAATTTGCAAAAGGAATTGGGGAATGAGAAGAAAAAAGAGGAGTCTAGTGCAAAAACAATCAACAATTTGAATAAGCAATTGGAGAACATGAAACAAAGAGAGGAGTCAACTGCAAAAACTATCAGTAATTTGGAGAAGGAATTGGAGAATGTGAAGAAAATAGAGTCTAGTGCTACTGCAAACACTAACATAATCCACCAAATGAGGAGGGAATTGGAGAATGCAAAGAAAAAAGAAGAGTCAGCTGCAAAGAAAATCTTCAATTTGAGAAAGGAATTAGAGAACACAAAGAAAGAGGAGTCTACTGACTCTACTCAAAGACTCCATGATTTGAAGAAGGAATTGGACAATGCGAAGAAAAAGGAGGAGTCCACTGCAAAGGCAATCCATGATTTGAAAAGGGAACTCGGGGATGAGAAGAAAAAAGAGGTAACTGCTGCAAATACAATCCAAGATTTGAAGAAGAAATTGGAGGATGAGAGGAAGAGAGCAACTAATTTGCAAGGGCAAGTAGAGGAAATACATAAAAAGAGTGAAAAAGAGATGTCTCAAATGAAGAAAAAGATGGAGAATGTAATGGCAGAAAATAGAGCGACCTCTTCCGAAGACCATCATGTGAAGGATACTATAATAAACATGGTTAAGCTTATCAAACAAGAAAATTGGGACAAAATAATGAAGAACACTGATAGTTTGTTTGAATGGCTTGATTTAAATAGCAATATCAGACTTCTCTTTGAAAATGTAAAAAGTGATTTTTTTGGTAAAAGACAAATCTTCACCAAATCCTTAAAAAATGTTTCTGACCAAATTTTGAGTAAAGTAAAGATATCCAGTGATAGGGATTTGGCAAAGCATGGAATAAACAGCCGGTTGGATGCCTCTGTAATGACCATTGATGTCGGTCACCATTGTGAACAACTAACGAAAATGGGTGAAGCTCTCAAATCTGTTTCCAAAGAATTGAAGAAGATGAATAACATCATACTGAACTTGCTGAATGCTGGATTACCAAATCCAGCTGACTCAAATGCTAGATTCATTGGAAATGAAAATTACATGAAAAGGTTGCAGGAGAGCATGAATCATGATTTAGGCAACTTGCCTGAGGATACCACTCCAGAAGGAATTGCAAGTTGCATCAAACCACTGTCAACAATGAATGAAGTTGTAGATAAATTCCTCGATTCATTTAAAAATATCTCTCAGAAGTATTTATTGTTGACGAGGTTACAACTATTTAGCTACAACCTCAAACAAATGGAGCCACCAAATGATGCAAAATGGAGCGCCCTAAAGAAATTCTTAGAAGCTGGGTCATCTTCTGAAACTGAAGCTGTTACTGTTGCTGTCATTGGCAGTCATGACTCATAGCTGATAGCACTAAGAAGTAACAACTCAGTAAGTGATAGTAATATAATCGTTTTGTTACTTGTTTCTCTTTAATTTCAAATTTTGGATTTAATTTCAACTTTGTTTAATGTTAATTGTTACAGGAATCAAGAGCCAGCATATCAGGATAGTTGGGCAGCCAGGCACTGGCATACTATTACTACACAGCAGATGGAAAAAATTTCCCTACTAGAAAAAATTGTACAATTGGCAATGTGATTGTACACACATAATGTATTATGTAGTAATAATTTGATTATATATACAATTACAAACTGACCTACAGCTATTGTTGCTCCCTTATATCTGCAAAAGGGAATTCAGGGTCATTTCAATTTGACGTTGAGTCATTTGCAAAGGGTTGTAATTGTTTGTAATTGACAATTGTTAAATGTATTATGTTACAGGCTGATTTATAATTATAAATTATAATACAATTTTTTTAAAATAGAGCTTATTCTGTTAAATGCATTATGTTACAACTTCTTAAAGAAACTAGAATCAATGAAAATCTCAACATGTTACAAAAATAAAATCAATGAAAATCTCAACATGTAAGTTTGTATTATCAACATGTTCAAAAAAAACATTTAAGCATCTATAAAAGGACAGTGAAACTGTGAATGAAGGCTATAAATTGACTTCTACAAACATAATAAATTAGTAGATAGAGTCTTAGATCAGAGCTACTACTTCTAGCCTACTACTTGACTCACAGAAGTTAGAACTTGAGGTTGAGAAGCTGCTATAGTTGCCATTCCGCCTGGACCGGCTCAGCATCACTATCATCAGAATCCTCCTCATTTATTGCATACAACATTTGATTGTTCGTTGTGTTTTCTTCAGATTCACTGTCAGCGTCAGACTCAGTATGCATGCCAAAGTCAACATCATCTTCATTGCTTCCAATATCAGGATATGAACCACTGCCACTACCATTGCCACCACCACTACCACTGCCACTTGGGTTTGAAATGTTGGCAATCCCTCTTCTTTGACATCATTTTCTCCAAATGCTGACAGCCCTGTCATAAGGGAAATTTTCTACCTTATACCTAGAATTATAGAGCCTCAGACAATTATCCAAATTTTTGTCTAATTTGTTTCTAACCTTTGACTTCAGGAAGCCCAAAGTACTGAAAACTCTCTCATCCTCCACTAAACCCAATATCATTGTCAAACATAAATCGGTAAGCTTGAAATATTCTGGTATTGCCTCTCTCAACTGATTGCTCTCACCAAGTTTTTTCCAAAGCTTTGTTACCGCTCCCTCTTCATTTGGGTTCTCCATAAGAGCATATTGTTCCCTCATTATGTTTGCAAAAGAATATGATTGATCTCTCAGTCGAGATTCATCTAAAATTCCATTTATAGTGATTCCATTGATTACTTTAGGTTTGCAAAAATGCTAAATCAAAGTCGTCATCCTTCTTCGAAAATCAGTCGGACAGTTTAGAGACCAATATTGTGGAAAAACAATTGACATTGCTTCGAGCAGTTCCTCTGGAGGGAATCTGTCTCTGATTTCTGATGAAAGATTGTAGCAAACTCGCTTGACAGAGTCAAGCACAGAGTCTTTGATCTTCTTGAAGTCTTCACTTGTAACACGTGAAAGTACCTTCTCTGGTTCTAATTCAACTTCACTTCCTGCTTCGTCGGGGTTGACGCAGGCATAGTACTGCATTGGTATGTCAACTCCACATACCCTGGCATATACCTCATCGTTTGCACCAATATGTAAAAAGTTCCCAGGATTGTTCAAATTTGTGATTTCTATCCACTTTGCAAACTTTGATTCATCTAATGGTAGTAATCGATACAGAGTATCCAGGCTACTACATGTCATTTTACGCAGCTTATTATATTCTGCAATGTACATACCTCTTTGTTGAACCTTTTTTATAATATTTCTCATGTCCTGTAGCATGGGGAGAATAGATGCTAAAGTTAAGAGTACCTTAACATTAGTTAGGCTTGAATATAGCCGAGGGAATCTGTCTCGCATAGAGTGGATTAGTCCAAGCAATGATAGGTATTCAGACATTACTCGATGTGTCGGTCCATCCAAAGAGATCCATCTGGTATCATTGTCTTTAAGAAGCTTCTTCCCATCAGTAAGTCCTTGAGAAAAGTGTTGAAATTCCCGGACTTGTTTTGGACTTCGACAGAAGTATTGGTAAATCTCTTTGATTAGAGATTCCACTTTACTTACACAACCAAAATTGCTAACAATTCCAAAAGCTAGATTCATTCGATGGGCCATGCAATGAATGGGAATAGCGTAGGGTGCCAAATCATCCTTGATCTTTTTGCAAAGACCACCTTTATGACCTTGCATAACCAAAGCTCCATCTGCTCCAACACACGCCAACTTTTTGGCAATCTCCATGCTATCCAAACCTCCAGATTCAATTAGAGTAGTCTTTAATAATTCATATAAATTTTTAGCTGTCGCACTACAATTCAATTTAGCAACAGATAGTATAAATGGTTGACGACAAAGATTGTTTACAGTATAAACATGCATGCACACCCAGGAAGTATTATCAATTGCTGTAACTTCATCTAGAGACAATGCAAAGAAATTTGAGTCTTTTATTTTTTCCTTCATATCTTCTTTTTCAACCTGTGCAAGACATCTAGCCCATTCCCATCCGCTGTTTACTGACCAGTGACTGTTCGGATAGTTTTGAGTTTTCAAAAAGTGCAATAAGGAAGGAATTGAAGGGTAGTCTGTCATAGGACGTCCTCTACTCAATAAATAAAAGACCACACTTAATTGAACTACTTTTCCCATATTTTGCACTTCCGTTGCTTTCCCAATGAAATCTTCAATGGAACCTTTTACTGCAGAACACTTATCCCATAATTGCTGGTGTAACTCGTATTTTTCGGCATTCCTGATATGCAGACAGTTGTCCTTTGTTTTCCAAGTTAGCACGGATTTTTCAACTCCATCTATAATTTCCTTCTTGTAAACTTTACCGACATGCTTTTCTATGGTATCAATTTTAAGCTGCAACCTCTTCTCCTTCTTTGTTATCTCTGTGCAAATGTTACATCTGCATTCAGTAGGAGGTGCACCATCAATTGGATTGGGCACTGGTTCAATGAACCAGTACTTTTCCACCCATTCTAACTAAAAACTCCTTTGGGACAGATCCCAGCGAGATTGATCTTTCGTCGATCCCAATTTTCTTTTCCCCTTTTGTGCATGAGCATGATTTATGGAATCAATTTTGGTTTTCTCACCCGACTGGTCCAGGACTGACTCCAACTCTATAATCTCAGTTTGTGACTCCCTACTTAGGGGAAGTGCCTCCAAATCGTGTTCAAGTTCATCCTCGACTGAGATATCAGGTTCACCAACTTGAACTTCAATATGGTCTGAGGGTCCAACTTGTGATGAATCTCCTTTTTCAACTGGAGATCTAACTTGTGAATCTTGTAGCTTGCCAACATTTCCACCACCAAAATATGCTGCTATGGTTCTGCATTTTGGTAATGGTGGCTTCTCTTGGCATTCAGGGATCCTACCGGAACCCCTGTTACCCCTCTTATTTGACATGGCAAACTGATAAAGGCTGCAAAAAATATATCAACTTAGTTGTTGAACAAAAGACTCAACTACTTAGACTACATATAATAACAATAATATGATTCATTCTCAAAAAATGGGTTCTACTGCTACGGTACTACAGTCTACGGTACTACCCAAGGGCCAATATAATTCACAAACCTATAGGCTATCTTAGCATTACACTGGATAGTAAAACTAAAAAAATAACCAGTACCACTGTACCAGTGGTCCAGTACCACTGTTGACATAAAAAATAAATTAAAAAGCACTTGCCTTTTAAAAAAACCAGGGTCCACGAGTCAATGGCCAATGCACTCAGCACTCTGAAAGTTCGGCAGCAATAAGAAATGCCAGTCTCCAGACCAGAAAAGAGTGAACTGTGTAGAATAATAATATTTTATAGTCCAATCTAGGTTGGCAAATTAGGCAGGATTAACAAGCGGGAATTTCAAATGCAGGCGAAATGCACCTTCCTATGCAAGCCCACAGTAGGAAACAGTTGGCTAAACGGGGCTAGTGGTCGACACACGTCCAGAAAATGGTTGGCGACGCCCAACCCAAGGGAAAATTAATTGGTTGTAGTAATGGCGAAAGAACGTGGGCCAATAAGAAACAGCATGCAAAAGCTGGCGATATGTTTAAAATAAATGTATCCAAAATGTATATTGCATTGGCAATTGCACCGATAGTTTTGACCAATCATGTGATAACTAATGGGCGACTACCCCGGGCGTTGGACCCAAATCTAATAAATATCCGATGATGTAGTTGACCTGCATTGCGTGCTCTATTCGCCAAATGACGATTGACCCGTCAGACGGGATCGCCAAAAGGCGAAGATTCGCCACTAAAGTTATCTCTGATTGTAAATGGTTAATATTTCTGATGGTATTCCTTGGTGTATTTGGACTGTAAAAATAATCATATAAAAATAATAAATGTAGTAATGATGGTGTGATGCATTATTGATATAGGTTTGATGACTCTTGTCAATGTGCCAAACTGTCAATGTGGTGGTGGGAAGTGTGTGTTGAAGACTTCACAAACATTGAACAACCCTGGATGATAATTTTGGTGCTGCCCTAATTGAAAAAAGGTTGCTAATGTGTATATATTTAAAGTTTCTAATGTAAATACTATTAATTATAATATAAGAACTAATGTAGACTGGGTATCACAGGGAAATAATGGCTGCGGATACTTTAGTTGGGTCAATGATAACTCATCTGCATCTATCCACCCATCTCCACTTATCCGCGATGAAGGATTTGAGTGCAAAACATGTCAGGCTAGGGAAAATTCTAAAATTATATTTTTACGATGCCTTCTCTCTATTGTAATCGCATATCTAATTTGTTGCGACCATATGTACAGATGAACTCAGGAATTAGTTAGATTAGTATTTTCATATTGTAACTAATATTTTAATATTGATATGACATAAATTCTCTTTTCCTCAAGTGCGCATATATATGGTTTACATCTTTTTTTAGAATAATTCTTCATGTTTATGGCTCAGGTGAAACCCAATCTGCTATCAATCACATGATTTAATGTTGATTTAGGCTAGAGGTAAACTACATGTGTCATGTAAACAACATGGTTGAATGCAATCTCTTTTTCATGTTTTCAAGAGTTTTCCCACCAATACAAGCATAAATAACGCATTGAACGTAATCTACAGATGCTGCGTGGTATGAAGTCTCACTGAAGTTTGAGCGCAGCGTGGTATGAAGTCTCGCTGAAGAAGAGTACTGTAGAGAGCAGGCCTATCGTACCAAGGAAGTTTGACAAGAACAAGGAATATGGCTTAAATAGAATGGGAAGACATCTTTCTAGCCTGGGCTTGGATCCTTCGACAATTAGCTTGATAATAAATGAAGCAAATGAGAGCTAAGCAATTAGCTTCCCAAGAAAAATCTTGTAAATGTATTGTGTGTACCCCAATTCTTGTGCCTTCTGCGCATACCTAAATGATATATTTGAAACAACAAGGGTAAATTTAGCCTTACCCTTGTTGTTTCAAATATATCATTTGGGTACGCATAGAGGGCACATTAATTGGGGTACATATAGTTCATTTATGGGCTTTTTCTTGGATAGCTAATTGCTCATCTATCATCTACATTATTTATAAGCTAATTTCCAAAGGATCTAGGCTCAGGCTAGAAAGATGTCTTCCCAAACACATAAAAAACATACACATAAACATGACAACTAAGAAACATAAATGTAGATTTCACAATAGCTGAGAAACATAATTGTAGGCATCATGGTCACAATTTTTTGGAGACAACATAATTGAGTTGTATACCCAGATGATGTAGAGCAACTTCTGCTCCTTCGATTCCAAGTTGACATATGGGATCCAAAGACCATAGATAAGGAATAAATTGAGAGAGCGGAGGAGGGCCATAATGACCAAAATAATATAGGACAAACCTCAAGTTAAATGAGGCAACTATAAACATTTTAATAAAATTCTATTAAAATGTTTGCAGTTGCCTCATTTAACTTGAGGTTTGTCCTATATTATTTTTGTCGTTATGGCCCTCCTCTGCTCTCTCAATTTATTCCTTATCTATGGTCTTAGGATCCCGCATTGTCAACTTGGAACCGGAGGAGCAGAAGTTGATCTTCATCATCTAGGTATACCACTCAATTACGTTGTCTCCAAAAAAATGTGATCATGATGCCTACAATTATGTTTCTCAGCTGTTATGTCCCAGGACCCCTTATGACCCTTTACGACCATTTATGACCTCTAAGAATACATCTTAGAGGTCTTAAAATGTTGTAAAGGGTCATAAGAGGCTCCTAGGAGGGGCCAGATGAGCTTCCACCTCTACGTGGTTGGCCCTGTTAAGTAGAGAATGTTAATTAAACTATTCTTGAAACATAATTGTAGGCATCATGGTCACATCGAGGATGAAACTATTCCAAGTTGACACTGTGGGATGGAGAACAACTTAGAACCGGAGGTGCATAAGTTGCTCTCCATTGTCTGGGTATACCACTCAATTACATTGTCTCCAAAAAAATGTGACCATGATGCCTACAATTATGTTTCTCAGAGAATGTTAAACTATTCTTAAAACAAAGAGAAGCTCAAAGAGAAGCTGGCAACAACCAACAGAACAAGTGTGGACACCTGGAGATAAATATCAAATAGGGGAAAAGCACCTGCAACAACAGAGGCAATAGCTGTAGATACAGATGAGGATATCCTAGAAATCCCTAATTTAGTGTTTCAGAGAACAAACAATGGATTGTGAATTAGGCATTTATGTGATATCGTCATCTAAATCTATTATTTACATTGGAATGCAGCCTGTGGATATTGATACTGCACCGGCTGAGCATGATGGAGGCATCGATTCTAATGTGAATTGTAGTACTCAAGGTATACATTTTCTATTCAAATTTTGATTAATGAATATTTAATACAAGAAAACATATTCAATTGTTTAAGGTGGATTAGTTGTGATGATGAGATGTGCCATTTAGATGTTAACTGTGATAGTCTCTTGGTTTTAGGCAATGCAAAAGGAGAAGCCTAGTTCAATATGCAATCTCGCAGAATATGCACAGATATCAGGTGGAGTTGAAAAACACAACAAGGTTGCATTTTTTATAGAGGTCTTTAATTGTGTATTTTAAGTTATAGACCATCATGAAAATGTAAACGTGTTGTGTTTTTTCAAGTCCACCTGCTATCCGTGCATATTATGCTTGTGTTGCACACGCATTCTCAATTCAGAGTGGGAAAAATCTTATTTTCGATGTGAGGGAGAGAAGCCAAATATAAAGAACATGCAAATAAACATGATAGCTACAAAACATAAATGTAGGTATCACAACAGCTGAGAAACATAAATATAGGCATCATGGTCCCAATTGTTTAGAGACATAACATAATTGAATGCTATATCCAGAAAATGCAACACAACCACTACTCCTGCAATTCTAAGTTGACACTTTGGATCCAAAAACCATATATAGATTCCTTATCTTTGGTTTTTGGATCCCGCAGTGTCAACTTAGAACTACAGGAGTATTGGTTGTGTTGCATCATCTGGGTATACCACTCAATTATGTTGTGTTTCCAAAACATTGTGACCATGATGCCTACATTTATGTTTCTCAGTTGTTGTGTCCTAGGACCCCTTATGACCCTTTACGACCATTTACAACCTCTAAGAATACATCTTAGAGGTCTTAAAATGTTGTAAAGGGTCATAAGAGGCTCCTAGGAGGGGTCAGATGAGCTTCCACCTTCACGTGGTTGGCCCTGTTAAGTAGAGAATGTTAAACTATTATCGAAACAAAGAGAAGCTCAATAATTTATATCTGAATACCAATTTTGTTCTTATCAAACCGTCAAAACATTTAAATAGTCTTTTAAACTACTATTAAAAATAAAATATGTAATCAACATTTACTTACAGATTTGTGTGCTTGTCTGAGTTTGATACGCAGATCTGCGTATCAAACTTAGACAAGCACACAAATCTGTAGGTAAACAAAGCTTTCTTAGTCAGTTTTATTTTCTTGAGGCTGTGAATATATAGTACAATGAAAATACTTTGTTCAATCTAATTGTGCTAGATTAATATATGCATACTAATTATAGACAAGCAATATATTCAACTAAAAGTAGGAATATATTGAAAATGGTGTCACATTTTTTTTAAAACAAAAGTTAGTATTGGTCAAAATTTCATCCTTTACATAGTACTAAATTCGACTAGGATGCTATACGTTTGATGGTCCATTTGACGAATTTGGGTGGATAATTCGATGAAGAAATGGACTAAATTTGACTAGGATGCTATACATTCAATGAACTGGGGTGGATAATTCGATGACAAAATGGTCTCAATTTCAACCATCACACCCATTGATCGACGTCTTATTCTTCTAGTTCCAAGGGATTGTTGCAATTGATAATTCGACCACTTATGGGGTCAAAATTGTGACTATTATTTACCATGTAGAAAATTCAATGAAAAAAGAGTGATGACAGTTCTAGTCACCTATTTGACCAATTATTGTAGAAAATTCAACTAATTCTCGTCAAAATTTAAGGTAAAATTTAGTAGTGAGGAATTCCCCTTTGTTTGGTGAGGATCTAAGGACTCGTTCAAACATTTTTGGAGAGAATGATCCAATATTCTAGGGTCTTCCTTTTGAGGGCCCTCCTTCTAGTGCAACTTCTGTCGAGCATCATTTTTACATGAGACAACAGCTTGGAATTTACGTGAGAAAATTCCCCTCTTGGAAGAAAGATATTATTTAATCTCAAGGTTCCTTCTGGGTTGGATCTCAATTGCTTGGATAGCTCAACTGAAGATAAATGTGAATTTGTTCAAGAGGAGGCCTTTGCTAGTTCATATCTTGAAAAGGGCTGCAAAACAAACTTTAAAAACAACAATACTTTCTTTCTGGGATTTTTGAATCTTTTAAATGAAAACAATGTTAATCTAATTGATCTACTGTAATTGATTTGCAAAGAAGGGAAGAGGTAGGGTAACGATAATTCAAAGGAAATTTACTCAAAAGAAACTAATGGACATAAACCAATATTACATTGCTTTATGAATTAAAATACCAAGAAGATGAGGAAACCCACAAAACAGAGATTTGAATGAATCACAATCTCAACTAAGTAGATGCAATCATCAATGGAAACAAATGTAGACACATAATAAGCCAGAACTCATTGAATCACAAAGCCACCACTGATGTGCGCACAAGTGAGACAAGTTTATCTTCAAAGCATTGAAAAAATAAAGATCTTCTCAATAATTCATCACAACAAAGCAATGTAATACCAGCAAACACCAAACTAAAGAATCAAAGATTATAATCACCACACAATCAACTGGTTCTCTAAAATAAACAAATGAGCAATTCACACATTCATAAATCTCACAAAGGTAGCAGAATAATCACACCACGATTGAAGCACCAATTGTATGTATTGTATTATGATCAAAATCCAACCTTAATTACATTGAGATCATACAATTTATAGAGTTGTTCTCTCAATTTTGCAGTTAGGATTTCAGCTACATGAAACTCGAAAAATAAGTATAAACTAGAGATTAAATGAAAGAAACTATCTCTAAAACCAATTAAAACTACCCTAGCATGGAATTCAAACTCGTGCATTACAAAACTTGAGCAAATCATGCATAAAATAACTCAAAAATGAAACTAGAACTCATGCATGTTGTTTATGAAACTCTGCAATCTTGCCCTTTATTATTTCTTATAGCCCTTCTTCGTTGACTCCACTGGAAGATGACCTCAAATCATGTAGAAATGACCCTCTAGAAGTGATCCTTCTGACTAAAAAAAATAAGTTGGAGAAGACTAGACTTAAGCGGTGATCGTGCCCATAAATTTCGGATCCTGACCCTTTCCCTGAAAAAATGAAGTTCGCAAAATGTCTAAGTGTCAAAACCTCTTCTCAACTTTTCAGACTTTCGGAGGCCGAAAATCCTCTAGGGCCGAAATGTTAAAAATTAGGGTCTTCAAAAATGACTAAGTATGGAAAAAAAAATTTCTCTATACAAATTCTGACTAAGTCAAAACTGGGTGTCTACTGACTTAAGAGGACTTATGGGTGTGCCTTACGAAATCTATCCATGATATCTTGCACCTCCTAAAAGTCAATCATTTTGACTCCTTCAAGGAGTTCTTGTTGTTTCTCTTAGAAGGTGATCAATTTAGTTGCAAGCCCTTTTATTTCCTCTTCTCAGGACAACATCTTCTGAATTTCTTCTTTTCTTCATTCTGCTCCACCAATGCCTTGATCTTTTCTTCATCCTTGTCCATGAAACCTAAGGCATGTTTTAGTCCTAGTGTAGCTAGAGTTTTACTTCCTTCTCTAGTTGTCTCTCCTAGGTCACCTCTTCTAGCACATAGTCATCTAGAGTGACTTTAGCCATACTGATACTCATTGTAGGGATAGCCACCTAAGCCTTCCACCTTCTCACTTGATCTTGCATTACATATGAAAGGGTCCTTTCCCAGGCACTAGATCTTATTTGGTGGAATGCTCATCCCAGCGTTGCCATGTTAGTATCATCATCATCTATGTATACCCTTACCCTTGGTTGAATCTCCTTGGTGAACCAAGTGGGCTTTGAGAAGGCATTAATTGGCTCATATGGTGTAGCCAAACTTGAGGCAAGAGCCTAGAATTTTATCTCCATCTCTTCATGACTCTCCTCCTCTCCTCCTTCTATTTCTTGCTCTTCCCCTATATTCTGCTCCTCTTCTTTATTCATTTATTCTTCCTCTTCAACCTATTTCTTCAATCTGTCTTATTCTTTTGATAGAATTTCACCAGCTACCTTAGTTTCTTTCTCTGGATCCTAAGGACCTTGTGCCAGTGTTTCAATGTGGACCAGTGGTGGAATGGGAGATTGGGAAGGAGGGTTCTGTACTGGAGGAGTAGGAGTGGTAGGGGGAGTAGGTGAAGGCATTGGCAAAGAAGGTGGAGTCGGCATGGGAACATGAATAGGAGGAGGTTGTGGTGGTAATGGAGTAGTTTGAACTAGAGGTGAGAGTGGAGTGGTAGGTGGTGTTGGACGCGGAGGCAGAGGTGGATTTTGGTGCATAGGTGGAGGAAGAGGTGGAACAAAGTGTGAAACTAGAGGAACTTGTGTTACTATGTCTTCCTTAGAAGTGATACCTATAGAAGAATCTCTTCCTAACTCTGGAGCCTCCTTCTGAATTCCAACTACAACCTCCTCAACTAATTTCTGAGAGCTTTGTAGAACTTCCTCTCTCACATTGTCAAGAGGACTAGTGAACTGTGTAAGGAGGGAATCAAAAGAAAAGGACTGTCTCGCAACTGGAGCCTGTTGCTCAGATTCTTGGAAACCATGAAGTCCTTTGAAATCTAAGATGTCAAATTCATCATCACCTAGAGCGTCTAGATTTATCAGCTCTCCTTGGGCTCCTCCTTCTATGTCTTCTTGTTGATCTTCATCCTGTACTCTTCTTCTTTTCAAGGATCCTACAGATCAGGTTCTTCTACTAAGGGGCACTTGATCCTCCTCATCTTCATTGTCCTCTAAGAAGGTGTCCATATGAGTGGGTGTTGAGTCTTTCTTCCTCTTATATACATGTCCTTTTATCACCCTAGCCAGCCTAGGTCCAGTTACCTTGAATTTAGGTTGCTTCTTTGCTGCACTCAAAGGTTGAGGACCACTAGAAGAAGGAGCATCTAGAGGTGCTATACTTCTAGTCATTATAGTTTTGGGCTTCTTTGAATGTGTAGAAGAACCATATGTCATAGGGCCCTCATGTCTATACACCATTTCTAGCTTTTGTGGTGCAACCTCTTTAAACTATGGCATCAACACCTTCTCGCCTTTCTTCTTCTTTTCCTTGGAGGGCTGAGATGGTTTCTATTTCATAGGTACAAGATCCATAAGAAACAGATGAGCAATCCAGGCCTTGGTCACTTTGATGACATGTCTTTCCTTGAAGTTGATATCATCATTTTCATCCATGTCGACCTCTGCATTCAAAATGGCCCTCATGTATAGTTTATCCAAATTGTAAATAGGATTGAGGAAATCCTCAAAGTCAGCTTCCCTCACCTTTTGGGGTACCTTGAGCAGTAGAGTAGTCTACGCTAGCTCCAAACTCATCTGACAGTAGTCAGAGATCTTGACCTCATAATCATCAAGGCAATTTATCCGATGATCCTCAATGTGAGGCTCATGTATATAGTGTCTCCCCATTATGTGGCTATATGTACCAATGGGATCAAACCTAGTCCTTATGAGATTGTAGTTTTGCAGAGGGTGCTCATCCCACTCGAAGGCCAATGACTTTCATATCTTCATATCTTGTAGAAAATGGGGGCCTATGGACATTGGGAAGTCCCAACAGTGCTTTTTCTTGTGCTAGATATGTTCATGGCCATCTAACAATTGTCGAGCCATATTTAACAAGATTATCTTATATGATAGATATCTTGGCAACTTCTTAGGAGCCAGGGTGCTTCCTGCTACCCGAATGTATGTAAAGCTCTTGAATTGAATGTAGAATTCCCTGAGGGCCTTTACCTTGGTAGCGGCTTTTGTGGAGATTCTTTTGGCATAGTCCCCTTCAATAGATCGTATGATAGAAAACACAAAAGCATCATTGATGATGTAGAATTCTGGACTATTCAATGCATAGTGTTCCTTACGAACTAGTTGTGGGTACACTGTGAATGGCTATGTATTCTGATTGCCGATGGATCCAACCCTGACTAATCCTAGGTATACTGTCCTTGCTACCAATGAGTACACAACATAAGATTTCATTTAGAAGTGGGAGTCATTCTTTACTATGGTTAATTGTAGGTTGAGGTTGTCACTTAGAATAGTAGCCCAATCGAACCTCGCATATCGCTCCTTTATCTTTTCAATGAGCAAGATCATCCAAGGTTCCAATTATACAAATTTAGGCAACCCATACACTCGACTGATCATGGTTATGGTTGCCTGGATATCTTCTTGCATGTACCCCCTCCTCATGTCTATCTTTTCAAGTTTGTTTTTCAGTAGTGATTGCATAAGATACTCTCTATTGACAATCTCATGGGATAACGAGATGTCTTTATTATAAAACTCCATTCCCTTTCCAATGGAGAAGATGAAAAACTTGTCTACACCCCTAGGTAGGTGGAAGGCTGGTGTAGGAGCACCCTTCTAAGGGCTCCCACCATTAAATTTTTTTGTGTTTCTACTTCTTGATGAATCCATGTAATTATAATAAGAGCCATGAGCTCAGTGAGTTTGTTTACGTCCTATTTTGGGTCCTAGGTTCACAGTCTAGCTTAGTCTTTTGTAAATGCTCAGGGACTTAGTGGATGATGTCACCCTGATGTCACCTAGTATTTGATGGGATGTAAGTCTAGAAATGAGGTTTGGGGTCTTTTTGGCATGTGTGTGTCCAAATAATGGCCTAAGAAGGTCTAAAAGAAAAGGAAGAGAAAAATTGGAAAAGTTGCTAAAAAGTTGCATAGAAACTTTTCAAAGTTGCTTAGAAAATTTTCCTTCTAAAGGGTTATAACCCTAGCCTAGAGGTGAAAAGCCCTAACTCAAGCACACATCCTAAGGAAAGGCCATATATGCTTGTAAAAACCCTAAATGTGAGGTTGGTTGTCAGACAGTATGACAGAGTGAAGAGAAATATGGACTATGACTGTGTTTAGTGTGCCAGTCTCCACAAATGGAGTAAAGAATGAATGCTAATGGATAGTTTTTTATTTCTATTGTGTTTTGAATCTTTCTTTATGTATAAACCTTCATTTTGAGTTCTTAGATTATATTTCCTTGCAAGTTTGAGTGTGCTTTTGTAAATAGTTTGGAACTCAAGGTTCACTATCCAGTTTTGACTAGTTTGTGAAGATGGGCCTATAGCTCCTATCCCCATTGTGGAAACTCCATGGAACCATGGGATATGGAATTATAGACCCTATACATAGTGACATTTCAAGTAGGGCCCTTGAAAGTGCAAGCAAACATTTTTGAGACCAAGCCCTAGGCGAGCCTAGACTATGCCCGACTAGGTAAGGTCGTGATTGCAAAGGTCAAAGAGAGAAAGGGTGGATATTGAAAAAAGAATCCTTTGGAATATTTGAAGAAGGGAAAATGAAGCATAATTCTTGAGGACGAGATTCTACCAATCCATACAAGGTAGTGAAGAAACCAAATAAGTTCAGTGACCCTGTCAAGCCTAAAAACCCTTAAAACCCCTGATATCTGATTAGGGTATTGTACGAACACTTGGGGTTCTAAAACCTTGAAAATCCTTGAGACCTAGGGGATTGAGTAGGAGTCTCTTTTTAAATCTAGCCAATATTTGGTGAAGGTTGTAGGTGAAATCCCTATAAATCCGGAATGGAGGCCTAATTGGGGCTCATTCCTTGTAGCCCTGTTTTGAGGGAAAATGATGAGATCGGGTAACAAGCTAGATTGCCAAAGCCCTTGGAGTCACATGAATGGTTGTAAAAATACCTTAGGACTTATCTCCAGCCTTTATAAGACCTAAGAAGGTGTGGAAGCAATTTTTCCCTTATAAGCTTATGTAAGGGTTTGAAGCCAAGTTGAGAGAAAGAGAGCTTAGGAGAAGAAGTACTTGTTCTTGGTGGTTGGATTGGGTAAGGTCAGGGGATTCCATAAGTAGGGGAAGTCCTAGAGACCATGGGGTGTGAGTATAACACCTAGTGATCCAAGAAAGGGATCAAGAAGCATAGACTAGGCTAGTTTATCCCAATCTCCCCATCAGATTGGTATTAGAGAAAATGAAGATTTGGGAAGTGAATAGTTGGAGAGTGTGAATGTTTCAACCTCCAGAAGAATCAGTAGGGTCATCTCAGAAGAAGAAGATGGTGACTAATGCAGAGCTAGAAAAGAAGGTAGAAGACCAAGAGGAAGCTAATAGACTCCTACATGAAAGGTTGGTTCAATTAGAACAACTCTTGGATGATGTCCAAGCTAAAGAAGACAAGGTCAATGATAAAATGGAGGAGCAGGATGCCAAGGAAAAATAAAAGACTATTGGTGATGAAGTACCTACACCTGATCCTCCAACACAAGATGAGTAGTTCTTGAAGGCAATTAAATCCATCACTGGTAAAGCCCTTGAAGGTGTCCCCTTACTCACTGGTAGAATGGACACTGAATTAGTAATACAGTAAATTGAGGGCATGGAAAATCACTTCAAGTGTGAAGAGATCCTTGAAGCACAAAAGGTCAAAGTGGCCAAATCAAGGTTGAGGGTCCAAGCTCTGACTTGGTGGAACTATCTACAAGAAGAAAGGGAGAAAGAAGGGAAGAATCCAATTGCTAATTGGAAAGCCATGATGAACAAGGTTAGAGAAGCCTACTTACTTGCAGATTTTGAAATCCAGTAGCATAGGAGAAGATTGAACCTCAGACAGAATGAGATGGATGTTGCCACCTATACAGAGGAATTTCACAAGTTGAGCTTGAGATCCAAAGTGAAGGAAGAGAAGAGTATCAAGGTGGCAAGGTACTTGATTGGGTTGAAGTGGAGTATAGCAGAGGAGATGAATTTGTTCACTCCTAACATAGTTCTTGGGTGTCAACATATGGCACAAAATATTGAATAAAAATAGAGAAGGAAGCAAGAACCCAACTCCAAAAATAGAGGCAGAGGTAGAGACTATAGAGTGGGTCAAAGAGGAGGTTCTAGTGGCTGAGGAGGTGATTCAAGAAGCCAAGGAGAGAATAGAATCCTTGAAAAAATTACAAAGACCAGTACAAGAGGTACTTTTAGTAGAGGAAGAGGATCCCATGGAGGGTCAAGTAGAGGAAGAAGTGTAGGGAGAAGTAGCTCCTATTTTTCCATAATGAAATGTTACCAATGTGGTCAACTTGGACACCCTGCTTATAGGTGTCTTGATAAACCTACTAGCTATAATACTAAGAAGAGGGTAGCCTATGCCCAAGAAGATGGAGCTAGATCATGCACCAATGAGGTTAGCAAATTAGAATCAGAGATGGGGGAGAATATGATGTTTAGAAGAGTACTCATTAGACAACCTACTCAAGGAGAACCCAAATAAAGAAGAGCTCTTTTCAGAGCTAGATGCAAGATTCTAGGCAAAGTGTGCAAGGTGATAGTTGATTTAGGATCAAATGACAACATCATATCAGATGAAGCCACAAAGAAGTTCAAACTCACTAAGATCCCCCACACTAATCCATACAAGGTAACTTTGTTGAACCAAGAGCAGAGTGTGATAGTCAATGAATAGACTTGGGTGGAGTTTTCCATTGGAGGGTATAAGGACAAGATCCTTTGTGATGTCCTACTCATGGATGCATGTCATCTTCTATTAGGAAGACCTTGTAAATTTGATAAGAAGGTGATCTATGATGGAGAGGAGAACTTCATTTCCTTTAAGAAGGATAACAAAACATTTTAGATTCAGTCTCTGACAAAGAATGATGAAGGAGCCTCAAGGACACATAGTGTCTTTCTTAGCACTAGTAAGGAGTTCTTACACCTATTGCATGAAGATGAAATAGTGGGATGTGCCATTGTTGTGAAGCCAAAGGAAGAGGAACATAAGTTGCAGATAGAGACACCTAAAGAGGTAAAGCAAATGTTGGAAGAATACAAGGATATAGTGAGTGATGGAGCACCTGCAACATTTCCTCCAAGAATGGCTATAAGCCATCAAATATATTTTATACCCAGTGCATCTCTACCTAATAAAGTAGCATATAAGCTTACACCTGATCAAAACAAGGAGGTAGAAAGGCAAGTACAAGAGTTATTGGATCAAGGACTGATTAAGAAGAGAATCAGCCCATGTGCAGTCCCAATGGTGTTAGCATCAAAGAAAGGAGGCAAGTGGAGACTTTACACTAATTCAAGGGCCATCAATAGGATTACAATCAGGTATAGATTCCCAATTCCTAGAATAGAAGACTTGATGGACTATTTAGGGGGTGCTATGTACTTTACAAAGTTGGATCTTAAAAGTGGTTATCATCAAATAAGAATTAAGGAGGCTGATGAGTGGAAGATAGATTTTAAGAACACATATGGGTTGTATGAATGGCTTGTGATGCCATTTGGGCTTACCAATTCCCCAAGCACCTTCATGAGGTTGATAAATGAGGTATTGAAGGACTTCACTGGTAGATTTGTGGTAGTGTATCTAGATGATATACTCATCTATAGAAAAATCAAAGAAGAGCACCTTGAACATTTGAGGTTAGTCCTAAAGAGGTTACATGAAGAGAAGTTGGCAATCAACCTAGAGAAGTGTGAATTTTTTAAGTAGGAGTTAGTCTACTTAGGATTTGTGGTGTCCAAGGGTATCTTGAAGATGGACCTAAGCAAAGTGGAGGCAATCTTGAATTGGCCTGCCCCTAAAATAGGGACTGAAGTTAGGAGTTTTCATGGCTTGGCACAATTCTATAGGAAGTTTGTGAGGAACTTCAATGGCATATGTACACCAGTTCTTGACACCATCAAAGGAGGAGTGAGAACTAAGTTCAAGTGGACTAAGGAAGCTGATAAATCATTCCAACAATTGAAGCAAGAGGTAGCCACCAAACCTATCCTACTCTTCCCTACTTTTGACAAGCTATTTACACTAGAGTGTGATGCAAGTGGCATTGCAGTAGGGGGTGTATTGAGCCAAGAGGGAAGGCCTATGATATTTTTCAGTGAGAAAATCAATGAGGCAAAGAAAAATTATTTAGCATATGATCTAGAGTTGTATGCACTAGTTCAATCTCTCAAGAAGTGGAGACATTACTTACTCCCAAAGGAATTTGTGGTGTTCACAAATAACCAAGCTTTGAGTTACATTAATACTCAAGAGAATCTTAGCAAAAGACATTTGAAATGGATGGAGTACCTCCAATCCTTTACCTTTACCATCAAGCATAAGAAGGGGCAACTCAACAAAGTAGCAGATGCTTTAAGTAGGAAGTTATTGACTGTCTAAGAAGTGCAATTGCAGAGCATAGGGATAGAAAGTTTCAAGGATCTCTATGAAGAAGATGAAGACTTATCCTCAACCTAAAAGGTATGAAAAGAATTTGAAAATCATTTTCATAGTGAGTATGCAGATTATACTCTTCAAAATGGCCTCTTGTTTAAAGACAATCAGCTACGTGTGCCTAGAGGATCCATGAGAGAAAATCTTATACAGGAGAAGCATGATGGAGGCCTAAGTGGACACTTTAGCATTAATAAGACTATGAATCTAGTACAGAGGTGCTACTATTAGCTTAGGTTGCCAAGGGATGTGAGGAAGTATGTGGAACAATGTGGTGTATGTCAAAGGGCTAAAGGAGGCTCAAGCAATGCAGGACTCTATCAACCATTACTAGTTCCAAATAGGCCTTGGGAGTGTGTGAGCATGGACTTTGTGGTAGGAATCCCCAAGACAAAAATAGGTATGGATAGCATATATGTGGTAGTAGACAAGTTTTCTAAGATGAGCCATTTCATTCCATGTAGAACTACTCATGATGCTAGTTATATTGCACATCTCTTCTTTAAGGAGATTGTAAGGATTCATGGACTCCCATTAAGAATTATTTTAGATAGGGATAGCAAGTTCATGAGCCATTTTTTGAAAACCTTATGGAAAAGACTAGGAACTAACCTATCATTCAGCTCAGCTTACCATCCACAAATTGATGGTCAAACTGAAGTTATTAACAGGGTATTAGGTAATTTGTTGAGGTGTCTAACCAAGGAGTATGGGCAGACTTGGGATCTAGTTATTCCACAAGCTGACTATGCCTACAATGATAGTGTTAATAGGACCACAGGAAGGAGTCCTTTTGAAGTTGTATATGGTAGACATCCTAGAGGGGTGTGTGAAATAAGAGAACTTGGTTCAATGGAGATGAAGAATGGCCAAGCAGGGGACTTCACTCAAACCATCAAGGAGGTACAAGAACAGGTCAAAAGAGCCATCCTAGAGTCTACTCAAAAAATGAAAGCTAAAGTGGATGAGAAAAGGAGAGAGGTTCAATTCAAAGTGGGTGACTATTTGATGGTCCATTTGAGAAAAGCTAGAATGCAAAAAGGCATGCCTACCAAATTGCAAATGAAGAGAGTATGGCCTTGTAAAATTCTAGTCAAATATGGTGAGAATGCTTATAAAGTGGATCTTCCATCAGACTTAGCTATATCACCAGTCTTCAATGTGGTTGATCTGGTGCTATACAAAGGAGAAATAGTAGAGCAGACTGAGAATCAAGCCAAGGTATTGCAAGACCTAGATGTGAATGTCATGCCACAAGTGAAGCAGCCCATAGCATAGAAAATCTTGGAGTTTAGAGTGAAGAAGTCAACCAGGCACCAATTTTACATGGAACACTTGGTGAAGTGGGTAGGTCAACCTAAATCTAAAGCCACTTGGGTTGAAGAGAGCAGGTTCAAAAAGCTAGGAATTGATCTAGCTCTTATCTCTCCCAAAGTTCCTTAATTTTGTGCAAAGGGGGAGTATGGTGTGGGAGAACCCTTCTAAGGGCTTTGACCATTAAATTTTGTTTTGTTTCTACTTCTTGATGAATCCATGTAATTATAATAAGAGCCATGAGCTCAATGAGTGTATTTAGGTCCTAGTTTGGGTCCTAGGTTCACAATCTAGCTTAGTCTTTTGTAAATGCTCAGGGACTCAGTAGATGGTCACCCTGATGTCACCTAGTCTTTGATGGGATGTAAGTATAGAAATGATGTTTAGGGTCTTTTTTTCATGAGTGTGTCCAAATAATGTCCTAAGAAAGGTCTAAAAGAAAAGGAAGAGCAAAATTGGAAAAGTTGCTAAAAAGTTGCATAGCAACTTTTCAAAGTTGCTTAGCAACTTTTCAAAGTTGCCTAGCAACTTTTCCTTCTAAAGAGTTATAACCCTAGCCTTGCAAGGAAAAGCCCTAACTCAATTAAAAATCCCAAGGAAAGGCTATATATTCTTGGAAAAACCCTAAATGTGGGGTTGGTTGTCAGACAGTACGACAGAGTGAAGAGAAATATGGACTGTGATTGTGTTTAGTGTGCCAGTCTGCACAAATGGAGTAAAGAATGAATGCTAATGGATAGTTTATATTGCTATTGTGTTGTGAATCTTTATTTGTGTATAAACCTTCATTTTGAGTTCTTAGATTATATTTCCTTTCAAGTTTGAGTGTGCTTTTGTAAATAGTTTGGAACTCAAGGTTCACTATCTAGTTTTGACTGGTTTGTGAAGATGGGCCTGTAGCTCCTATTCCCACTGTAGAAACTCCATGGAACCATGGTATATTGAAGTATATACCCTTTAAATAGTTCCATTTCAAGAAGGGCCCTGGAAAGTGCAAGAAAACATTTTTGAGACCAAGCCCTAGGCGAGCCTGGACTGTGTCCGACTAGGTAAGGTCGTGATTGCAGAGTTCAAAGAGAGCAAGGGTGGATATTGTAGAAAGAATAATTTTGAGGATTTGAAGAAGGGAAAATGAAGCATCATTAGTGAGAAGGAGGAGATTCTACCAATCTAGACAAGGTAGTGAAGAAACCAAACAAGTTCAGTGACCCTGTCAACCCTAAAAACCCTTAAAAACCCTCATATTTGATTAGGGAATTGTACGGACACTTGGGGTCCTAAAACCTTGAAAATCCTTGAGACATATGGGATTGAATAGGAGTCTCTTTGGAAATCTAACCAATATTTGGTGAAGGTTGCAAGTGAAATCCCTATAAATCCAGAATGGAGGCCTAATTGGGATTCATTCCTTGTAGCCCTATTTTGAGGGAAAATGATGAGATCAGGTAACAAGATAGATTTCCCAAACCCTTGGAGTCACATGAATGGTTGTAAAAATCCCTTAGGACTTATCTCCATCCTTGCTAGGACCTAAGAAGGTGTGGAAGTAGTTGTGCCCTTATAAGCTTTTGTAAGGGTTTGAAGCCAAGTTGAGAGAAAGAGAGCTTGGGAGAAGAAGTAATTATTCTTGGTGGTTGGATTGGGTAAGGTTAGGGGATTATGAAAGTAGGGGAAGTCCTAGAGACCATGGGGTGTGAGTAGAATACCTAGTGATCCAAGAAAGGGATCGAGGAGCATATACTAGGCTTGTCTATCCCAATCTCCCCATCAAAGATGTCTTCAATGTTATCTAGCTGGAGATCTAGAACTACTTCACCCACACTATTCTTGACCATTCTTTTGTCTGGTAGGTAGTGGTTCACCAAAGTGGTGATCAGGTCTAATGATAGGATGGATACCAAGTGTGCTGCTACATTTACCAGAGAATAATACACTAATGAATTGTAGTCCTCAGACCTCCCTGCTAGTTGCACACATTTGACTAGGTAGTCATTCCAATTGACATTCCCAATGTCAGTATTCATGATCTCATCATGTAAGTTTCCCTCTTTGGAGGGTGTGTGATATCCCTTGAACTGATACCTCATATTTGGTGAGTTGACCTTCTCTGCCATTTTTGCAAAGAGCAAAAGACATAAGTCAATAATCATCAAATCACACAAATGAGAGAAAAAAATCTAAACGACCCTAAAAGGACTAATCCTTAAAAACCACTGAAAATCAATTTCGGCCTTTCAGACCTTCAGGGGTATAAGACCTCTAAAAGGTTGAAAAGGCCAAAACACCAAAAAATAGGACCTCCAACCAGACTTTTGGGCTCGATGATTCAGAGACACGATGCTTTCAGACTTCATTGAATCGGAGGTGTCAGGTTTTCAAGGTGAGAAACCCCCAAAACACCGAGAAGGGGACTTAGTTGAAATTTCAAGGAAAGACCTTTTCAAGATTTTGGACTACGAAAGTCTAAAAAATCTGATGGTCGAAAGGTCAAAACAAAGGTTTGGGGCTAGAACTTGAAAATGAGCCCTAGAGCGAATTCAACCATGAACTCGAGGCCATGGGATCCAAGGGGACAACCTTGCGATCCCCAAAGCAGGATGAGATAAGACAAACATGAACAAACCTTAGCAAAAAAACAAACTAACTTAACAAAGAAAAATGGGAAACAAAACCAAAAAAATGATAAGAAAAGATAGAGGGAGGATGAATACACCAACCTCAAACAAGCCGCGAGACGAAATCCAAAAATCAAACACCAAAAAAGCTAGGAAACTAAAGATCGGGAAGAAAAATGCACCCTAAAGCTCTGAAAAAATGATGATCGCAATAAGTGAACAACTGAGTCAAAAAGCAACTCACCTATCTAATATAGGCAACCATTGAGGAGTGACATCATCAACCTCCACCGATTGGCCTTTCGGGGGTACCGATCCTCCGAAAGTCCAAAGCTCCTAAAGGTCGACTCTCTTCAAAGAATTGGACCTTTCAGTGCCAGACCTCTGAAAGTCTAAAAACCCAAGCCAACACTAAATATGCACAAGAAAAATCATATTCTCAAATCTTTCACACTTTCAGGCCTTTGAAAGTGCAAAACTATGAAACAAAAACAAGACTAAAAGAAACATTAAACTAAAAGAGAAACAACTAAACAGACAAGCAAAGAAAAACTAAGAGCAAGCCAAAAAGAGGGGGGGGCCTGAAACCAAGTGGCTCAACATGGGAGCATGGTTGTGGAACCACAGCAATGTCTTCCTTCAATTGTTACCAACTAATTCAATTTTCTTGGATCCACCCCAAGATCCTATAACTAATCACCAAATCCCCTTACTCATTCAATGCTTTTGCAAGACCTGTCAATGGTCATCCCACTCTCCACAACCAAGGGACTCAACATACCAATATCCCTCAACCTCTGATCACAAATAAAAATATTGATTTCATGCTCCATCTACTTGCATCTTCAACTCCACTAGTTTCGTCCACCATTCTTAGCAATGTGCTCTTTATGAACTCATCCTATGAACATTCATACAACCACTGATCCCTTCAAGACACCTTCTTAACATCCACAAAATCTCTATTTTAAATATACAATTATATTATCAATGCCTTCATCTATATTGATAGTAAAATAGCTTGTGGTTGTCTCATCTCTCAAACTGGCTCTCTTAGACACATTTTCTAATCATTATCCTACATCTCCATACATTCTTAGACTTTGTCTATACTTCCCTTACCAAACACTCTTATCACTAATTGAATCTTCGAAAAAAACAAAAACACATTACCAAATTATTGTCCCACTGTGACAGTCACCTATTTATCAATAATTCTTATTTCAAATCTACTTCCTTTCACTATGTTGGTGCACATATAGGCCCACACAACATTTTAAAATTTAGATTTACCTTGATTCTCAAATCTCATCGAACTGGATTCATATGGTTCAGTTAGTTCACATCATACATAGTTTGATTCAAGAACATGCCTTGAACCACTTTGAACCAATTCAAATTGGTTCGACTGGTACAAATAGGTTCAAGAGGTTCATAAAGTTCAAATATGATTCACAAATTCAGTATAGCAGTTCAATTCAATGATTAGTTTTTAGAAGTACAATTCTATGGCAGAGTTACAATTCCATGGCCTAAATCCTCAGGTTTGGAGGTTTCGAATTGGTTAAGATTTAATATTCAAACCAAATGGCTCAAAATATAGGTTCGGTGTTACAAATAGTCAGGTTGAGTTCAAGTGCAAATTCTCTAATCCAAATTGTATAGTTAGGATTTCATAAAATTCAAGTGTCCCTAAGATTCAAGAGCTTGATAGATGGAAATCACAGACTGGCCAAGCACATAAAACCATAGTCTCCACTAGTTATTGGTTTCCACAATCATGTGCTAATGGGATACAAAAGAATGTCTTCAAGCCATTATAAAAGAAGAAAATGGGAGGAGACCCGCATAAAGGTGTCACAAATCTAAGAAGAAATTAGAAGAGGCAATAGTATCAAGTGGCAAGGAATTTGGATGTTTTATGAAAAGAAATGGTGAATTAATTAAGGGGGCATCTCAGAGGAAAGAACAAACAATGCATGCAATTCATTTGACAGAATACTTGATCAAAATGACCATGGTGCATTGCCCAAATGGAGAAAGCCCATGATCGGGCTTGATCATATTATTTTCTTCCACCTCAAGTTTAGGGTTATCAAGGAAGAATTGGGGTAGATTTTATCATAATCTAGCACCCCTTCTATGAAATATTGGTTTCAAATAGAAAAACATGACATATGGATTCAAAGGAAACTCTCATCGATTACCAATAGCATGATTATGGACACATGGAAGGATAGAAATCAAAGTGATTGACAAAATACCACCTTAGTGTAATGTTTGACAGTTGTTTGCATGTGTACATAACACCTTGGAAAATATATATAAAACCCCAACACATCATGGTTCACTATGTAGCCAATCGGTACCCCACACTCAGCTTGTGAGGGATAGTATATATGCTAATCAACCCAACAACATATGAGCTGAGAGAAGCATCTAAAACAAAGCCACAACTCCCATTTCATATACAAATGATCCTTTAGATATAAATAAAATAAACTAAAGGTGTTATTTGAAAAAGGAAAGCCAGGTATCAAATGTACATGCAGGTTGTCTAAAAAAAATGATTAAAACCACAATGTGATAGTGTTCAAGATATTAAAATAATGATTTGATTTCATAATCAAACATTATGAAGATTCATAAAAAAAATTTCTAAAACCTTTGAAAGACATTCAATTCGAGGGAATTAGTTACAATAACTGAAAAACATCACCAAGGGAAAGGGGATAAAAATGAAGAGCAGAGAAAGGCTCGAGGTTCCAGATTCCAACTCCACTACTAGAAACTTTGTATTACAATGGGGGAGATTCAATTTATTTTTTAATGGTATTGGTAGGGGGCTTCTTTTTCTAGAGACTATGTGCTATGGGAAAGGGGATTTCTTTCTGTTTTCTTTTATAATGTAAGGGAAAGGATATCAAATGTTGAAAAAAAATGATTTGTGAGAGGAGCAATAAGATCTTTGTTATCTTTTTATCTTTTCAGAGAAGAGAGATATGTGTGTCAGGATTTGGATTTGTATAAATATCTTTTGATTAGGATCAATCTTTGAATTATCTTGGTTCTCTTTGAAATGAATCTTGTCTCATTTAGTTGCATACCTATTTATAATTAGATCTTTGAATCTTGATTATTTGTGTATTTCAAAGGAATGATAATATTTTCTCTTACTTGTTTTCTCCATAATGTAGGATCTTAATAAGTGGACTTTGTGTCACTTATCTGTTGTTCTTAGATGGTCATTTCTTTCGCATATATTATGTGTTTACGAGTGGATGTTTGTGTCCCTTTCATCCTTTCAGGTTAAAAGCATTCATGTTTGTAGTTTATCAGGTTCATTGAATATCTGACATGGGAAGCTATACCCAAGACAATTCAGAGGATGCTTATGTATTTCAATTGCAAAGCGATCCAGCTATTAGTTGAAAATATTTGTCTTTTTCAGTATGGGCATTTTGGGAGTCATTCTAAGTTTGTTTTTTGTAAACGACAAATCTGTTCGCTAACAGTTTTTTGGTGACTCTACTAGGGATAGGAATCGAAGTATTAGTACTTTATGTTCTCAAAAATTTGAAGGTACCTCCCCAAGGATGGAGGTTGGTGGCTCTATTCAAAATGAATACCATGAGGCATTTCAGATATATCTAGAGATTTTGGAAGATTGGGTTCCAACAAGAAGTGAAGATATCATAGATGTCTTTCTTTTTATACCGCCATTTAGATAAAATCCAATTAGAGAAGTTACAGAAGATGTGGCAAAGCAAGTGAGATAGTTAAAATATTTTTATGGTGCCATCCTCATAAAAAAAAACCTATTGTGCAAGAACCATCAATGAGAAAGAAGGAGCAAAGTGATGTTGAAGAACTTACAAAACCAAGCAACAAGACTATGCTACAACCTTTCTCTACCCTAGAGGTGGAATCTCTCATTTGCAGAGTTATGGAATGTCATCTTGATCCAAATAGTTCTAATAATGAAGAGTTTCATATTAGTATGTAGCCACAATATGAGACTTTTGGTTTCATTAAAAAGACAAATGAGGATGATATTTTGCATTTTAAAATTTGTAGCCAGCCAACTAAAGAATCTTCTCATTTTGATAACAAAGTAATTTCATGATTCCTTGCTTGTGAGAATAAAAATATAATACATGGTTTCAATGAAGATTTATCTATTTCTAAAAATTTGGCTCATAATGAGAATATTGGGGTAGAACATGAAGAAAACCATGCAAATGAGATACCACAATGCCAAGAGGGGTTAGTTGTTTGGGACAACACTCTCTTATGTGCGGAAGAAATCATATCAACTATCAAAGAGGAGAGCTTCGTTGTGAGAAATGTAGATTACAAAGATGGGGTTGAACATTATGATGTTTTGAGAAATGACAAGATGGGTGGAATGTTTGGTATGTGTAATGCCAATATTCTTTCCACTAGAGACAAAAAGAAATTAGAAGTTTACACTAAGTCTTGGCTCTTTGAGAAAGACTATTTTGTGACCAAATTACTACACACTATCAGTTTGGTATTCAATGCTGAGGAAGTCTATAAACATTTTGACCTTGGGATACTTCAGTCACATACAATCTTCTACAAAGGAAGGGCTCCTATTTCTTGCAATCGAGCAATGGTCATGTATGAATCCTTCTCTCCTTGCTTCTTTTGGTAGGATTTTTTCCTACCTATGTATATATTTGTAAATATGTCTCTACTTGGTAGTTTTTGTTGTGCATAGTTTCAAATTTTGTTTTGTTGTTAGTCTTTTTTTTTTGCTTGTTAGTTCAACCCTGCTCCCCTCCACCCATTTGCAAGCAACTCCCTTTTCTCTATCTTTTTGTGACTCTATTTCCCAATAGTGTTAGGCACTTGTCTTTTTAACTAGATAATGCTAGATTTCTCTATTTTTTAGTAAAAAAAAATCCCCATGTAGAGCCAATGTTGGTGCACATATAGTCTCACACTTAAGATTTTACAACTTAGATTTACCTTGATTCCCAAATCTCATCGAATTGGGTTCATATGATTCAGTTAGTTCACATCATACACAGTTTGGCTCAAGAATATGCCTTGACCCACTTTGAACTAAATCAAACTGGTTTGACTAGTACAAACAAGCTCGAGAGGTTCATAAAGTTCAAATATGATTCATAGATTCAGTATAGTAGTTCAATTCAGTGATCAATTTTTGGAGGTACAATTATATGGAAGAGGTACAATTCCATGGCCCAAATCCTCAGGTTTGGAGGTTTCAAATCTGTTAAGATTTAGTATTCAAACCCATTGGTTCAAAACACAGGTTCGGTGTTACAAGTAGTCAAGTTGAGTTCAAGGGTAGATTCTCTGATCTGGATTGTATAGTTCAGATTTCATAAAATTCAAGTGTCCCTAAGATTCAAGAGCTCGATAGACAGAAATTATGGGATGGCCAAGCACATAAAACCATAGTCTCCACCAATTATTGGTGTCCATGATTATGTTCTAATCAGATATGAAATAATGTCTTCAATCCATTATAAAAGAATAAAATAGGAGGGGACCCACATAGAGGTGTTGCCAATCTAAGAAGCAATTAAAAGAGGCAATAGTATAGGGTGGTAAGGACTTTGGATGTTTTATGAAAAGAAATGGTGAATTAATTAAGGGGCATCTTAGAGGAAAGCATGAACAATGCATGCAATTCGTTTGACAGAATGCCTGGTCAAAATGACCATGGTGCATTGCCCAAATTACTGAAATGGAGAAAGTCCATGATCAGGCTCGATCATAGTATTTCCTTCCACCTCAAGTTTAAGGTTATCAAGGAAGAATTGGGGCAAATTTTATTATAATTGGGGACCCCTTCTATGAAATATTGGTTCCAAATAGAAAAACATGACATATGGCTTCAAAGGAAACTCTCATTCGATTATCGATAGCATGATTATGGATACATGAAAGGATAGAAATCAAAGTGATTGATGAAATACCACCTTATTGTAATGTTTGACAGTTGTTGGCATGAGTACATAACACCTTGAAAAACATATATAAAACCCCAAAACATCATGGTTCATTGTGCAACCAATTGATACCCCACACTCAGCCTGAGAAGAACAATATATATGCTAATCAACCTGACAACATATGAGCCAACATAAGCCTCTAAAATAGAGCCATGACTCCCATTTCACATACAAATGTCCCTATATATAAACAAAATAATCTAAAGGTGTTATTCAAAAAATGAAAGCTAGGTATCAAATGTACATGCATGTTGTCTTACAAAAAATGATTAAAACCACAATGTGACAATGTTCAAGATATTAAAATAATGTTTTTATTTCATAATCCAACATTATGAAGATATTCATTTAAAAAAAAAATTTTAAAACCTTTGAAAGAAATTTGGTTTGAGGGAATCAGTCACAATAACTCAAAAACATCATCGAGGGAAAGGGGATAAAAATGAAGAGCAGAGAAAGGATCAAGGTTCTGGATTCCAGCTCCGCTACTAGAAACTTTGTATTACAGTGGGAGAGATTCAATTTCTTTTTTAATGGTATTGGCAGGGGGCTTCTTTTTTTGGAGACTATGTGCTACGAGAAAAAGGGTTTCTTTCTATTTTATTTTGAAATGTAAGGGAAAGGATATCAAATGTTGAAAAAAATGATTTGTGAGAGGAATAATAAGATCTTTGTTATCTATTTATCTTTTCAGAGAAGAGAGATATGTGTGTCAGGGCTTAGAATTTGTATACATATCTTTTGATCAGGATCAATCTTTGAATTATCTTGGTTCTCTTTGAAATGAATCTTGTCTCATTTAGTTTCATATCTATCTATAATTAGATCTTTGAATCCTAATTATTTATGTATTTCAAAGGAATGATAATCTTTTCTCTTATTTTCTCCATAATGTAGGGTCTTAATAAGTGGACTTTGTGTCACTTTTCTATTGTTCTTAGTTGTTCATTTCTTTTGCATCTATTATATGTTTATAGGTAGATGTTTGTGTCCCTTTCATGCTTTCAGGGTAAAAGCATTCATGTTTGTAGTTTAGCGGATCATAGAAGATCTCACATGGGAAGTTGTACCCAAGATAATTCATAGGACACTTATGTTTCAATTGCAAAGAGATCCAACTATTAGTTGTAGATATTTGTCTTTTTGGTCTGGGAATTTTGGGAGTCATTTTAAGTTTGTTTTTGTAAAAGACAAATCTGTTTGCTAACACACTCCACAATCCTTTCCAACTTTCATTCCCTTCTTACAACTTGCATACATCCCTTTAACAACTTATAGAACCAAATAAAATCTCCCCATCACATGGACAAAGCCTGGACTTTTGTTGTCCTTTAAATTGTGATAGTTATAGTCCCCTCTTCATGGTGCCAAATCATGCCTCGTACTTTTCATGGCTCTCTTCTACACCAAGATATTATTGTAGATGTCCATCCTCATCTTCCTAGCCATCAATGAGGTGGGATTTTGTGTAACCCTATAAAGATATCACATTGTACACCCTACAATTTACCCTATTTGAGGGTTTTAAATAGTTCAATTCAGATTAATATATATCTTTGTGTAGAATCAATCAAATGGAACACAGTAAAGACTAGGATAGACCTGATTCAATGTAGAAACATGTTTAATCAATTAGATCTTAAACCAACCTTCCCAACAACCCGCAAAGGTTCTAATGGATTCTTCTTATCGAAACCAACCAAAATAACCAAATTTCAAATTTTCAAGTGCCTATCCCAGAGTCTAACTCAAACTATTGTCCTAATAGGCCTAATCCCCTATTAAGTCTCCAACAATTGATTTTTATGATTTTCTTAGAAAAATTCTTGAAAGACCTTAAAAAAATCAAGGATTATCACACCCATTTTGGAATACTATAACATATAAAAAATCCAATGTAGGTTGTTTTCTCCCAACCTTGCTAAATTAATGGATGTCACTATTTTTAGGCCTAAATTACCCCACATTTACAAAACAACTATGTCCAATACTTGACTCCTGATCTTGGCTCTTTCAACAGAGTTATACTATTCCTCCAATCAAAGGAATATGCAATCAATTTGGTCCTATGGACTCTATAGATACAAAAGCCCCAAATTGCTCTTCAAAACCCTCACAAAATTAGGGACTGGTCAATGTCAACCTTCCAAACCCAATTTCAAACAAAAAAAGTTGATTGACCATTAGAATGACATAAAATAAATGTTCCAATCATAATAACATACCCTCCTTCAGCCAAATCTCCTATTGCAATATCTTTGCACCGACTTTTGTGCCCTTAACCTATGCTTTTCAATGGTGTACACCTAGCATGGTCCACTCTCCTACATTTATAATGTTTTTAATATATGTTACATGTCATAATGAGTCCATTCCATGAGAAAAAAGGGTTTCATTCATGAAATGACTTAAATCATTATGGAGTTTTTCAAACTATACATAAATCCCTCACTATTTTTGAATAGTCATAATAAAAAATGAAGGAACAAACTTAATAAATAACCAAAACACTTAATAATGCATAGATATGAATATCCTCAATCACTTGGAATTATAATGAGCTCAGAACATCAATCTCAATCCAACTGATGATGAAAACAACACAAAAATTGTAAGAAAAATGAACTTTTATTACTGTCCAATGTCACAGTCCATACATCCAATGGTTCTCCCCTATACAATGGCCTTCTATGGATTTAAATAACTCCTGACAAGCCTCCCAACTGATCTGAATAGTTTGTTTCCTTAACAAAAGATGATTACATTAGTTTTTGACACTTCCATCCAAAAAAAGACTAGTCGTTATAATTTAAATTATTTAATATCTAAGCTTGTTTAAATGAACTTCTAAAGACCTATGACTTTAGGAATCTAGGCATCATGTTGCCAAATTACATTAAATTTGGTCCTAGGGTCCTTATTAGAACCCTTAGGACTTTGGATTATTACATCATTATCAAAGGACATTATTGGTCTCAAAATGTCCCAATTGACTCATTCAGGTGTCTTGAAGTTGTCTTTTATGCCTTGAGTCTCCAAGTGCCTATATGCTTGTCTAGGTACCCCTACAACACTATTGTCACTAGTTCTTGTGAAACCAATCTAAATAAGATAAGCATGTAGCATTTCATTCCATGCTCTTGGAGCTTGTTTTAGTCCATACAATGCTTTATGCAATTTACATTACATGTCTTTACCTTTTTCAATAGCAAAACCTTCAGGTTTTTCAATGTATACTTCTTCTTATAATACAACATTTAGAAAAGAAGATTTTACATCCATTTGATAGACTTTAAAACCTTTATTAGTAGCATAAGCTAAAATTATCCTTACACCTTCAATACAGATGTTAAGGTCTCACCATAGTCCAATCCTTCTTCTTGTGCATACCCTTTGCAAACTAGCCATTCAGCTTATTCCTAAAGATTCATTTAGTACCTACAACATTCTTGTTAGTAGGTCTAGGTACTAAAGTCCATGTATTATTTTTATCTATTTTTTCTAATTTTTCTTTCATAGCCTTAACCTAATCATTATATTCCAAAGCATCCTTATAATTTTTGGGTTCAAATTCGTATAGCAAACAAGTAATTTCCTTTATCTTACTCCTTGTCATCACTCCAACATTTTTATCTCCAATAATCTGATCTTGAGAGTGATTTAGTTTCACATACCTTGATATTACATGTTCTACTCTTGGGTTACCTTCATCATCATTCACCGGTTAAACATAAACAAACCTATCATAATCTTTTGGTTCCTTCTTGCTATCTTCCTCATTTTTCTCAAAAATTTCATCAACTCTAACATTTGCACTTTCAATCATCTTGTTAGTACTTTGGTTAAAACATTTATAAGCTTTACTTCTAGTAGAATATCCTATAAATATCCCTTCATCACTCTTAGAGTCAAATTTACCATTTTTCTCCTCTTTTATATAACACTTCCAAAAAATTTAAAATAACTAACACTAGGAGTATCACCATACCATATATCATACGGTGGTTTATTTGTATATTTCTTAAGTTATACCTAGTTCAATGTATAGACAACAGTACTTACTGCTTCTCTCCAAAAGGTTTGAGCCACTCCTTTTTGTATCAAAAGTGTTCTTGCACAGTCAATTATGGATATGTTCCTTCTCTTAATAATTCCATTTTTCTAGGGTGTTCTTGGTGCTGACATTTGTCTCTTGATTCCATGTTCTTCACAAAATGTTGTGAACACTTGTGAGGTAAACTCACCTCCTCTATCAAATTTGAGACACTTAAGTGCTTTACCTGTTCCTTTTTCAACTCTTTCTTTATACACATTAAACATGTAAAATGCATCAGATTTATCCTTCAAAAACATAACATTCATAATTCTTAAGTAATCATCAACAAATAAGATAAATTACTTATCTCCATAGTAGCTCTGAGTTTTCATCGGTCCACACAAATCAGTGTGTACAAGGTCAAGAATTATCTATGATGAATAGACTTTACTAGTAAAGCTAGACCTAGTTAACTTTCCCAACTAACACTCCTTACACATAGAATTGTCTGGCTTAGCTAACACACATTTTCTTATTGACCTTTACCTCTAACACATATTTTCTTATTGACCTTTACCATATTATCAAAGTTAACATGACAAAATATATTATGCAATAACCAACAATCTTCAACTTTAGCAAATAAGAGGTGTTTATTAGTAGAGTTCAATTGAAATAGATTACCTCTTGTATGTTCACCAACAACAATCAACTCTCCAGAGTTTCCAAGGATCTTGCAAACACCATTATTGAATTCCAATCTGAAACCTTTGTTATTCAATTGAGAAACACTTAATAGGTTATACTTTAATCCATCAGCCCAATAAACATCATCACAATTGGTGTTTTTATTAAGTATTATTGAGCCTTTACTTCTTACCATACATGGACTTGGAGAACCATTACCGAATCCGAATGGTCCTCCATCACATTCCTCTATTCAAATAAATTTTCTCTTGTCACTAATCATGTGATATGTACACCCATTGTCAATTATCCAGTCATTGTTGTAATTCATAATTGAAATCAATATTTTTTCCTCATTAACTCCATCTGCACTAGTTGAGGGTTCTTCTTTGACTGCAACAAAAACTATCTCAAACTCTTTCTCATTATCTATTTCATCTGATTCTTCATCAGTCACTCCTATTAAGTAACATGCCTTGTTGTTTTTGTCTTTAAAGTTCCTAAATCTCATGTACTTATCCTTTCTATTTTTTTTAGGACATCTAGATGCAATATGACCAATTTTGTTACATGCAATGCATTTTGAGGGAAGTATTCCTTTGTACTCTCCTTTTCCTCTAGGTAATATCCTTGCTAGCAGTGCCTCCAACTCATATTTATCTCTTTCCTTAGACAAGATAGAATCATACTCATGATTTCCTTTAGAACTATTAGAGATTTATTTTCCTTTCCTTGATGGACCAATGGTTAGGGAGGTTTTGAATGCAGATTCTATTCTAGGCATACTATTATCAAAATTACTTAGCTCAAAAGCAGTAAGCTTACCAACCAAAGAATCTAGAGTCACATTTATGGGATTAATAGATCTTAATTCTTGTATAGAAGAGACTCTAATAGCATACTATGGTAGTAGAGTTATCAATATTTTACTTGCCACATCATCTTCATCAAGTTGTCCACCAACTCCTTTGATTTCAGCAATAACCTCTTTTATCCTATAACTGTATTGTGCAGTATTCTCATGTTCATGCATTCTCATTTCATCATATTTACCACTGAAGCTATCTACATTTTCTTTCTGAACATGAATATCACCACCATATACTATTATCAAATTTTCCCACATGTCTTTAGCATTATCCATATCCTTGAAATGTAGAAACTCAAAATCAGATAGAGCACTTGCTATTTCTATCATTACAGAGTTATGTTCTAGCTTTCTCTTTGTTTTTTCTTCAATTAGGGTTCCAGAAGGTTGAACATACTATGCTATGAGATGAACCAATGCTTGATCTCAAATGCATGATAGATTCAGCTTCATCCTATTTACCTATGTAGAGAAATTGTCCTTAGAGAACTTAGGTGCTTCCTTCCTATAGATCTTTAGATCTTTTCCATCAAGTTATTACGCTTATCACCAAGAGGATCAAAGCTCTGATACCAATTGATAATACAAGTCTAATTACTGAGAGGGGAGGGGTGAATCAATAATCAACAAGTTCTCTAATTTAAAACTCTTCAAACTTTTTGCACCAAAACATTCAACATTAATTAACATGAATAGAAACCTTTAAAACATGCATCCGTAAATAATCAATCACACAATGAAGACACCATATTTTTCTCGTGGAAACCCAAATTAGAAAAAAAACATGTGTGGGGATTATTACTCTCTAAATTTATACTCTTATGGAATACACCATGTGAGGAGCTTACCTGGTTAAAGGTTTATAAAAGCATTGTTAGGTGCTACCCAGTTAAGTTATTTTCCTTAGACCTATTAGGATCTTTTCCATGTTAAGAGCTGCCTTGTTAGAGGAATTTAAACATTTAATATGAATGCCACCTTGTTAAAGGATTTACAATAAAGATTTACTAGGATCTACTCAGTTAAGGGATTTCATTCTTACAATGGTTAGAAATCAATAGATAAGATGATCTATGAAATTTTACTACCCTTGCATGATCAGATCCTATTAAGCTCTAAAACTCTTCACCATAAACTATACTCTTTTCTAGCTTATTGCACTTGTTTTGTCACCATACCCTTTTGTGATTCTCAATTAACAATGAACTCCTTTTTCAACTTTCCAATATATATAATTTCTTCCACCAACTTGAAATAAATCCTAGATATGAGATATGAACAATCCAGATCATGTTAGGTAAGATACAATGTAACTAACAACTCATAAAACATTTGTATCTGATTATGTTGACTTCCATATAGATTTCACCTTTGAAATTGAGCCATCTTCAAAAAGTGTTTTGACCAAAGGAAACTTTTTGAAGAATCCTTCTCAAAATCATACCTTGGGTAATGTGATGTCAAACACTTTCCACAAATCAGAGAATTGCCTTACTACTTCACCACAGACATCACCGATCCTATTGTCACTTAGGAATCCTCCACTGATTCACAAATCTCCAATACTTGTTCAAGAACTCTGACTTATTTATCTGTTCATTCTATCAATACATCTTCCATTCAATTAAGACATCTTCACCTATCAAAATTATAAGTCATGATCCTCAAAATAGTATCTAGACATTGTTAACAATCATATCCTATGACCACTCCATCAAATATCTTACTGACTTGAGACAACATTCAAATCACTTATTGTCTATCACTGACTGTTTTAGCAATTACCCAGTTTGATTCCATTCAAACATAACCAACTCAATTCTTCATATCAAAAGTCATCATTGCAAATTTAATATCATAATACATCATATAAGCTTCCATTAGAATAGTAACTTCATAAACATCATGCAACTCATGATGTACTCACACAATGTCTCGTAACATAGTGAAAATAATAAGTCAATCAGTTAAAATCAATGAAAAATTTGTAACTGATTCACCTATCATTAACTTTGTACCAATATTCATCAATGAATTACTTAGCATCACTACATCGGTTATGCTAACACTGTAACCCAAGGTAATCTTGAATAATCATCAATAAAAAGTATGAATTATTTCTCACCTTGTAAACTCCTTGTTCTCGTAGGACCACATAGGTCGGTATGCACTAGATCTATTAAACTTGTAGATGAATAATATTTTTCCTTGAATGTTTCTCTTCTCTTTTTTCCTTCCTCACATCCTTTATAGATAACATTGTCTACTTTTCATACTATAGGTAAGTTTCTTATTATATGCGATGAACTAATTCCTACCAAATTATCAAAATTGATATGGTCCATCCCCTAATGCCAAAGCCAACTATCATCAATATGAGATAGTAAACATCCTTCTATAGCTCCTTCAATTTGGTAAATGTATTAGGATTATGGAAAGATAAGTACCAAGAGGGGAGGGGTGAATCAGTACCCTCAAAAACTTTTTAATACTAAAAACTTTGCAGGTGTAGATAGCATTTAATCGACTAAATCCATTGTATGAAACATACATTCAAATATAACTAAAAATGTAATTTGCATGTAATCTAATCAATAAACCATTCGTGAAAATTCATACATATAACACAGATGTTTTGGTATCGGAGAAACTCTTGTAAGAAGGTAAAATTTGTGATGGGGATGACACCCACAAATCTTCACTACTATAGTAACAAAGTATGTCAGTTAAGGATACAAATTGTGATCACTTCATATGATCTTACCCTGTTAGGAGTAACAATTAGATTGAATAGATCTACCTAGTTAGATAATTTTAACACAATACATGTGTGTACTCGGTTAAGAGATTTAACTAAGAACAATTAAGTCCACTCTGTTAGGAGATTTTAAATTTGCTACAATGGTTAAATGGTAATAGTAAAATGTATATGTAATTAGCAACTCTATCTTTCCTGATTCAGATTTGTAATATGCCAAAAAGATATCACCTTGTAGTGATGTATGTATCCTTTTGTTCTTCTCGGTAGCCTTGTGTATGTTCTAAAAAACTTAATTCTTCATTCAAACCTTCTGTCAAAAACCCTTTATCTGATCTCTTGATGTCCTTAGTTTGGCTACCCCTTCATGATACTTTCATAATGACATCTTTACAACTTTTATATTAAACTAACTTGACCTAATTAGGGTTTAACAATATCTTAGAAAACCTAAGATCAACGATAAAACAAAATAACCTAGATCTAACATTACATAGGAATCATCAACAATTTAATGATCACATCCACATTTAATTCTATCTCAATCTTGGTAAACCATTTTCTGATTGGTGTGAACCATTTGCATTGATGTTTATGCCATTTCAAATAACTATGTTATTTTCTGGTTTACTCGGTGTTCACTGCATTCTTCATTTGGTAATTAATTGGTGCCATGTTCATATGAATGCTCAGTGATCAATATGCTCGGTACGTGGTAATCATCTGGATCGGTGAGAGTACTCGGTCAAAGCCATGTTTGGTAATCTTAGAGAGTTTCCTTGAATCTTTCTTGGTGTATGGGCTTTATGTGTTTGACCGATTGTCCTATTTATCTCCTTTACCGACTGAATAACTGATTGATACTAATAACAACCATTAATGCTCAAATAGGAGTAAAATTTTCCCTCTTTGGCATTAGTATCAAAACTTTATGTATATGTACTGACTGTCAAAACTATACAAACTCAAAAAATATATACTAACTCCCCCTTTGTGTGTGCTCTCGGTGTGAAGTACATATTGGCATATATATACATAGACTTTCCACCTTTTTGAAATTAATGCCAAAATAAAAATGTACTTACAACTTGTCAAAAATATTTTGATGGGTTTTCTTGAGTGAAACCAAGAGGTTTTCCCATTCCTCTTTTAGGTTCTCAATAGCAATGTGCTCTAAACCGACTTGTGCATGCATGTCAAAAATGTTTTCAACTCTAAAATTTTTGGGATGGCAACTAAATTCTTTTCCTTATTGACATGTCACTCCATTATTTTAAGATTGGGAAGCAACTTAGCCTGAAGCTCAGTTATTTGGTATATGATTATATCTTCTTACTTCCTCAAATCAATTCATAACCACTAAATTTCTTGAACCTTTGAAAAATTCTTAAGAAATGCATTGGGCTCGGTTAAAGAATTATTGGCACTGACCTTTATTTCTTCATCAAGTTTCTTGATCTTTTCACTAAGATCGATAGTGAAGTGGTCCATGGTGCATAACTCATACAAAATTTGGATTATCTATTGAATAATAGTTTCAAGCTTGATAACAACCTCTGAGAGCTTGACCTTATTGATTGCCACTTCCTGGCTTATTTTCTCTACTTATTGTGATTGGATTTTTGCTTCTGCCCATTCTTCCATTCTTTTCTTTGCATCTACATCATGGGCATTGATGTGTCTGGTTAGAGTAGAAAGTTGATCAATGATGGGATTTTCCTTATCAACATTGATGTCGGGGACTACTTTCATTAGGATATCTCTAACTTCCTCCAAAATTTGTTTTCTCTTACTCTCTTTTTTCATTTTCTCTTGTGCATCCTTCCTTGTGCACAATTATACATATCTTCTTAAGGCTTTGGGGTCTAATGTCCTAGGGTCACATTCAGGAATTTTAATAACTTCATCAAGTGTGACAGGACCCTTACCATGTTTCTTCTTCTTCTTCTTCTCCTTTGGTGTAGGAGATTTGGTGTAAGGCACTAGAGCTTTTATCTCTGGATTTGGCTTTTCTGACTTGGTAGACACGCTTTCTTCCTTTTCTTGGCTAGTGACTAGTGTCTTGATGGCTTAGCCTTGGGCATCTGTTGTGATGTATATTGTATCTAATTCTACAAGTGTATTCTCTTCTGGTGCTTTTATTTCTACCTCTTTATTCTCAGCCTCATTTGAAGCTTTATGCTATGTTGTACCCTATCCCTTAGGTATATCCTTTTATTTCTCAGATGTTGAGCCTTCAGGTTCCTTTTGGGTAACAATTTCAATTGCTTGAACCAATATGGGTAAGTCACCTGGTATATCACTTGTTTTTGCCTCACTAGGTACATTCTCCTCGGTGGTGTCTATAGAAAAGTTAATGTCCTCATCATCATTTACATCATCAGGATTGTTAGCTCTTTTTCATGTAGAATCGCCAATTTAGCTATTAAGCTTGACTCTCAGGTTCACAATTTTGGATTCTTACAGGGAAAAGGCTAATTGATAAGGACCAAGTCCTTCTTCTACTTCGGGCTTCCACAGACCCAGGCAGGTGTACCTATCTTTAGACTCACTACTTCACAATGAAATCCTATAGTGGATTAGGGGTTCTCACAATGATTCACTAATGTCTTTTGCTGCAACTGATGCAAAGCTTAGAAAGCCAATCCATGATGTTAACAAAAGCAAACAATCATTGCAGAAAAATGGCAAAAAAGACATCATTGTGAGAACCCCTAATCCACTATAGGATTTCATTGTGAAGCAGTGAGTCTAAAGATAGGTACACCTGCTTGGGTCTGTGGAAGCCCGAAGTAGAAGAAGGACTTGGTCCTTATCAATTAGCCTTTTCCCTGTAAAAATCCAGAATTGGGAACCTGAGAGTCAAGCTTAATAGCTAAATTGGTGATTCTACATGAAAAAGAGCTAACAAAATGGTGACTCTGATGGGGAGTATAACATGAATATACAGTAGATTTGTGTAATACTGTCTATTGTACTTGTTACAGACCAGTTTATGAAATTTAATCCCATACATGTTGTGGGTGGCAGCTCTGTTTGTAATTGGAGAATCCTAGTTGTGTTGTGCCAGTGTAATTTGCGATTATCAATTGTTATTTGATGTTTAAGATTAGCAAGTTTAAGACATTTGTTTCCTTGCTTGGCTAAATCAATATTTGAATCTGGTTTTATGAAAGAGAGTCAGAAAAAGAATTTGAAATTTGTTTAGATTTCTGTGTATGAATAGCCTGGAAGTATTTATATTTGCAACAATTTGAAAAGGGATTATGTGACTTTGCTGGTTGGAGTGATTCTCTAGAATTAAAAAAGAAGAAGCTACAAATCTTACCCAAGTAATCCCAAGTTTTTATATGATAATAAAAGTCCCTTGATAGGTGAGCAAAGTGCTAAGAAAAGGGAAATTAGTTTCAAATTTTGTCATACGTTCTGGTTGAAATTTTGGTTTCAAGAAATCAGGAGTATGCTATGCTATAGTTTTGTGAAGATAATGGTTTTATAAAATCAGATAGAAATATTTGTGACAGAATACGATGTGTTGATCACATAAATGGTTAAAATAGAAATTTTAGCATTCATGGAGCAAGATCTATTTTCTAGATTTGAAGTTTATGAGCAGCATCTTGGAAATGATAATGTAGAAAATGATACTGCATCGAGTTGGCAAAGAGTCCAAGAGGAAGCCCTATTGATTTTGAGAAAAAGGGTAGGAGAAAGAAACAATGAGTTAGCATTTTCATTTTATCAAAGGTTTTCTAGTACAGTTGATAAGCTTGTAATGGATATTGATTTCCCAGAATTAGAGTGGGTACAATTATTTGTAGAGCTTTGTGTGCCGGAATCTTGTGATTTGTCAGCTTCTTGTATAGAAGAAACAACTAAATGTATTAAAAGATGGATAGATGAAATTGAAAATGTTGAATCTAAACTTAGTTGTGTTGATACTGAGTCTACTTGTGCTAGTAGTGTTGAATATAATGCCGACAATGAAGTCTATGAACAACAAGACAATGAGGAAGAATCTGTAACTAGAAATGATTGCTTTGAGTTTGTAGAGTTCCCTTATTCTTAGCTTGTAGATGATGACTTATTTTTCAGCTTGAAAATGACTCTTGTGAACAACAAGAGTTTGAGTATGATGCAGATGAAAGTGATACTGAGTCTTTTGCACAAAATGAGATAAATCAAGAAGTCTTGTCTCTTGTTTCCAACAAGGAAGATGTATTCAGCATTGAGCAGGAGATCAAAGAAAATGGACAAGAGGTTCAATGTCTGCTCAGTAGTGAGAAGATTTCACAACTCCTAGATGCTAATTTTCAGAGCTATGCACACACATTTGATTCTAGAGTCTCATGCCCGACAGACATATGTTTTGATAAAGAGGGTATTAATCAGGGCATCAAATGTGAGAGATATGATGAGTTCCTTTCCCCTATTTTTGAAGTTCATGACATGCAAATTAAGAGTACATATGATTATGATGGATTTTCTACTGTCATGTATGATGAGTATGAAGATGTATGTGCTACTGTAGATTCAGATTATCATGATTCTAATGTCATTGATCCTCACATATGCCATGATGCTGAAGGAAAAGATGAATCTGAATGTGTATTCTCAGATTTACAAGTAAATGATGAACCATTATTTGACAACGCCTTCCCATGTTTACAAGATGCTGATAGGAGTTATGATCAGCAAGATTTCTCTAATTTATTGCAATCTGATTTTTGTTTAGAGACATTTTTTTTTAGTTTGCAAACTGATGTAAAAGAAGCCTATCCTGTGGTGCAAACTAGTGTTCAGAATGTGGATGTTTCTTGCCATGAAAATGAGCTGGAATGTTTCTTTTTCCAACAAGTCAATAATAGGGAATGGTGTGATGATATGATGTCACATAATGATCAGTGTTCATAGTATTTCAGTGACTGTGTTTTGCTAAATGAAGATGAGTTTGCTGATTGTCTTTTGTCTGATGTGTTAAAGGTGAATGGCAGTGTTTTTAATCAAGCACATGGAAACAATAATTTGAGTTTACCTCCATTGTATAGAAATGAAAATCATGTATTTGACTAGGGTAAGCATTGATTTCAGTTGAAAGTTTTGTAAATACTTGTACAGTTGCTTTGCTTTGTGTCGTGTGTTTGATTTGAATAAAGGAGCCTCAGAACCGAATAATGGATTGGAGGATTAAGAAGATGAAGTTGTTTTTGGATTAAGAAGGAGAAGCTAATTTTTGGGGTGGTCTGCTCTTCCAAAAGATTCTGGTATTCTTGTGTTGAACTTGCATTCAACCATCCCCAGACAGAGCCAGTGTTGGTACTCAAAATGCAGTTTTGAGGTACCATGTAAAATTTTGATTAAGTGCTCGTTTGTGGCTTTGTATTGCATGCTAGTATGGGCATATTTGAAGTCATGTCTTGAGGTCTATGTGTTCATTGCTTTGCATTCATCCTATCAAGTTGTTTGGAATCCTTAGGTGGCATGTTCAAATGGGTTTTCATCATTTCATTCCTAGGGGGTCTCAAAATCAGAAAATTGCCAAGTATAGAAATCACCGGGAAGGGTCACTTTGAGGTTGAATAATATGCACCCTGGAAAGCGTCATAAAAATCTGAGCCTAGCATCTTGTTTTACACATTTCATACTCTCTATGTGTTAGGTTTTAGGTCCCTATGATAAGTTTTGACCATATTTATTCATCCCCTTCCGGAGGTGTTTTCTTGGATTTGCATAATACACTTGTTCAGTTTTTCTCGGAGGCCCTATTTGTGGAGCTGTATCTTTTTCCCTGTGATTGATCATTGCATGCCAGTTGTGGCATCGTACTATAGGCATGGGAGTGAGTCATATTACTAATTTTTATCCCCCCATGCACCCGTTTGACCTATTTGCCAGTGCCATTCCATTTGCAATTTGTTAGAATTCTCTGTGCTTTGTTCAAAGTTCTAAGTAGCCTACTTTGAGGTCTTGTAGTTTGTGCCCTGTGCAAGGTTTGACATAATTGAAAGTTGTTTCATACTATAGACCTAGAAGACTACTTATCTGTGGATGTTGAAGTCTCTGCCAATCCATTTGACCATTTTCCTAGGCCAATTCCAAACCTAATTTCTATGATTTTGACTGTTTTAAATCTGAATATATCTAACAGGCTGACTTTGGTGATTAATTATAATCAGTTGTTTGATCTTTTTGGTGAGTTGGTTATGGAGTCATGTTCCTTGTATGAGGGAGAACCAATGCCTGAGATTCTGATTATCAAAAGTTTCAATGGGTCAGTTTTAAAAGCTAGTTCTGAGGCCAGTTGATGTTACTTGATAACTTTGCAAAGGTTGAAAGGGTAAATGAATTTAAGGTTATCTACATGTTTTGATGCCGACCCATATCCTGATATCTCTTTTGATATGGTTGGAAGGAATGATGGTATCCATATGTCTTGAAAATGCTTCTAGTTTTCCTTAATGTTATTGCCCGACACAAATGCTCGAAGTTTGCTGACAAGTGTTTAAACATGAGTTAAAAATGGTGCATGAGCTTTGTTTCAGTGTTCTAAGTCTTCAATGTATAAGAATATTAGAGGGTTTTTGTTGGAGGCAAATATTTAGGAGTTAATTCTCCATGATAGTTGCAGGAGTGATAAGAGCTTTTCAAACTTGGTCATCTGATGCAATGGCAGAGCAGGGAGAACATGAATGTTACTTCTGTTGATACTATTGGGAGGCATTAGAGAAAATTTCACCTTTCATGGAGAAGAGACCAGCATTAACAAAGTAAGGAAGACTCATATATCATGGTGCCAGCATGAATGCCATTTGGATGCACACGGTTTGTTGTAGATGCCAACGTGAGAGGAGCTTTGTGTGAGCAGCCCGCAATAAAATGGAGAGTGTGCTCACTATTTGTGAAAGGAAAAGGTGTATTGGGGACTTAGACAGCAAACAATGGAGGCACATTTTTCACATGAGAATCCTACACAATGATATAAGAAATAGCCCATACAATGGATTTTGAAAACGTGGATTTGCAGAAAAGAAAAAATAGTCATATTGCAGGGGGCGTAACTTTTTATTGAACAATTGGATCGAGCTTTTTTTTGGATATGTTGTCGCAAACCTAGTTATCTTGATTCTCGCCGGAGCGATTTTCAAAATTCTTCTTGGTTCACGAGTTACAGTCACCTGAGTGCGTCAATGTCAAAACTGCCCATTAAAACTTCAAGACCAATTATCCCACATTGGCTGGGTGAAGGATTATTTTTGTGTTTATATACAACAGCACTCCAATGCATTGTAAACAAAGAAACAAGAGGCTCTTGCTGGGCCCCTTGGTTGGAGGATTTGGTGTGGCGGTGGGCCCCATTATTTTGAGACAAAGTGCAAAGAAACTTTAAAAACTCTCAGCAATTTAATCCCACATTCATCCGAAATGGGGAAATTGTAATGAATATATGCAAGTCCACTCACATGATGAAATAAGTTGAAGTTCTAAAGGCTATGCATGCCACCCTTTGTAAGTGCTTTGGTTTCTGTGACAGTCGGGCCCGACTTGTAGGTAAGGTTATTTTTTACTAAGTGTGCGACCGCAAGAAATCTAACCTCGAGATACGTGATCATCCGATGATGGTCGCATGATCGCAAGGGCCAAATTTGGCGCATGCGATCATGCACTTGGCCGCCATGTGGTGCTCTAGTGAGGTGGAAAATGAAGCATTTCAAGTACCCAATTGGAGTAGCGAGCCAACTAGAGACGGACAAGTGGCAAACAAATAGGTGGCGATGAGGTGGCTAGTTGACCAACTAGATTGTTGCCACTTGGCAAGTGGGTCCCGCACCTGTGGAAGCATAAAATGAATTAAAAATTCAAAAGAACATGCCCGTGCATATTCAAAGAGACAAAAAATCAAAATTATAAATGTATTTTAATATAGTTTTGACTATATTAAAAATTCGAATATGAAAAATTGTAGAGCTAGAGACTGTTTTAATAGTTGGGGGCTTCATTTTTAGGCCAAATATGGAGTATAATATACCATCGGAAAGGTCTCGACGCGAGGATTCTGATTTTGGAATCAGATTTTTCACAGGTGGCCATTTGCTCACATTATCTGTAGTTTAAGTTTTAGGGGGGCCAGGAAGATATTTTTGAGATATTTGATTTGTTATGTCCGGTGACTCATGTGTTTTCAAGGGGATAGAGCAGATCAGGTTTGCTGTTCCAAACTTCATGACTCATTCAGTGAGTAGTTCAGAGTTTGACAAGTGTCAGTTGGTGATGCTTTTTGGTGTTTCCCCCTTCTCTTCTTAGTCTCGATTCTTTTCATTTCGAAGGGTTCCAATCTTTTTGCATGAGTAGGGCTCTGCAAGTTTGAGTTCCATGAATGCAAGTTTTGAGTTTCATTTCAAAGTTCTCATTTTGAGTTTGTTGTGATTTGAATGGATAGATATAGGTGATTCAATGAAAGACAGTGGAAATCCTTTCCTGTATTTGTTTGATGTCTCTTCGTGTCTTTGTCAAATTTTTGTATATTGATTTGTAAGGCATCTCTATATACCTGTTTACAAGGTAAATGGTGCAATGACTTTCAAGTTTCTTTCAAGGAAAGTGTAATATCTTGAAGATTGTTGTTGATAATATGATGTTTCATAAGGATCTGATGTCCAGATAGGGAGAAGAGAGAATGGTGTACAAGGTGCATTGTTTGATTTTCAATTGTATAAGATTTGAAGTTTCCTGTTGATGTGCATCTCATGACTCCATGCCCAGGATTAGGCACTGGTTTAAACTAGGTTTGTAATCAAAATCTTTTCCAATCACTTTTCCCTTTCATGTTTAAGATCATAAATGTTTATCGATTGCATTGAATAGTGCAAGTGCTTTTGGTGATTCCTTGTAGAAGTGAATTAGATAGGTTAACCTGCCTGAGTTTTAAGCTCGAAGAGAAGAAGGGTGAATACCCTTGTCACTTTTGCCATTTTTCTGCAATGATTGTTTGCTTTTGTTAACATCATGGATTGGCTTTCTAAGCTCTGCATCAGTTGCAGCAAAAGACATTAGTGAATCATTGTGAGAACCCCTAATCCACTATAGGATTTCATTGTGAAGCAGTGAGTCTAAAGATAGGTACACTCGCCTGGGTTTGTGGAAGCCCGAAGTAGAAGAAGGACTTGGTCCTTATCAATTAGCCTTTTCCCTGTAAGAATCCAGAATTGGGAACCTGAGAGTCAAGCTTAATAGCTAAATTGGCAATTCTACATGAAAAAGAGCTAACAAGGATCTCCATTTGCGATGTCCTCAATCAAAACATCATCTGTCCCTGGAGTTACTAATTGTTTGGGAGCATCCTATCTATGTTCTTCACTATATCTAGTCGAGTAAAAGTCAATAGAAATAGTGTCATATGCTACCTCAGTATCAGATATGTGGATTGGCTCCTTGGTGGCTAATTCTACATCATCTAAGTGCACTCCTTTTCCTTTCTTTGTGTTCTTCTTCTCAAGAATGATATTCAATGCTAGTTGATCATCTTCTGCTCTAGCTTTCAAAATTGTGGTCCATAGAATCTTGTTGTTTTCATCAACTTCCTCAAGTTTTCCTACCAATATATCAAGGGCTCTACTCTTCATCAAGAAGCGTTTGGAATATTGCTTCATCAATTCATCTATCTTGGTAAAAGTTAGAGCCAAAATTGATGAGTGTTCCCTCATTTTCTTCTCAGTGTGCAAGGCATATATCCACCTGGCTGACACTTTCTCATAAAATTCTTTAGGAACATATCTAGAAAATTCAATAAGTACTCTTTTAAACTTGGTCATCATTTGTATGATAGCTTCTTCAATTTTCTCCTAATCCTCAATGTCCATATATACATATCGATTTAACTTAGGGTGTGCATTACTCCCCGTCTCTTTTATATTATTTTCTAATTCATCTACCAATTGATTTTTATTTACAACAACTTTGAATTGACCTTGATCCTCTTCTTCATCATCTTCTTCATTAATATCATCTTTTGCTCTAATTAATCTTTTGCTCTTTTTAGGTTGCTCAGAGGTGACTTGGGCACCTCTCTTTTTCTTCTGATATGTTTTGGTAGGAGTTGGCCTTGATATTTTTACAATTTCTTTCTTCAGGGGCGAAGAAGAAGCTATTGAGGATCCTATCCTTGCTCTTGTAGGTGCTTCTGCTTGTTTTCTCTTCCTTGTGGCCTTCACCGGTGCAACTTGGTTATCTTTATCTGACTTAGTCTCCTCCTCATCATGTTCACTATTACCTATTAGTTATTGTTCCTCAATTGCTTCTTCAACTGGACTAGTTTTTTATGCCTCTTCTTCTTTTGCATCATCTCCAAATTGTTTTACCAAAGTATCCATCGTCTTGTTGGATTTTCTACTTACTTTTACTCTGACTAGATCCATCTTTATTCTTAATTTGGCCTCTTCATAGGTTTTGAACCTAGTAGCCTTTGGATCTTTGGGCTCGGCCAACAATGTTTGTATTGACTTAGAAGCTTGGTTAATATCTAGTTCATAGCCCATTGGGGGTAACCAAGCAGTCCTTGGTTCAACTGCCTTGATTAATGTGGTGTTGGTGTCCACTAGGAAACATGTATCATCTTTATGATTTTCTACCAGCTGACTTGGTATCCCGGTCCTTTGATGCATTCTTTCCTTGAATTATTCAAAATAAACATCCATAAAACTAACAAAATTTTGTCCTAGACTTTGAATAAATTCACCGATTTGCATAATAGTTGGTCGGTCGACATCCCAGTCAACATTACCAACTGAGGAAAAGAAGTTTTGCACATATAAAAATATACAAACTAGTAGGGAACCAAACTTACATGTGTTTGTCTTTGTTGTCCTTATAGTTCTCATATTCTCAACCAATTGTTTCATTAGAAGCTCGGCGAGGTCAAATTGGAAACCTTTCTTAACAATCTTGTAGGCAATGTCTACGGCTCAAAAAGGTACATTGTTCATCCTTCTCAATTGAAATATCTTGTAATTGACAACATAAGCTCTGAACCTTATCACATAATCAATGATTGTGTTGACTCTCATACCTCTTCCATCCCATTCTTCTCTGGTAAGCTTCTTAGTTTTAGTCCTCAGTGCACTTTGTATGGCTTTAACTTTATCAATAATGGGGTAAACGGTGACTACGTGTATAATGTCCTTTGTTATTTTAACTGGTTCATCTAGCCATAACTTCCCTTCATGCACTCAACTCAAAACAACCCTAATCCACTCTGTCTTGAACTCTCTTGGGAAATATAGGGCATTCATTAATCCCTTCACCTCTAGGTGTTTATGTTCATCCTTGAGCTTTCCATCCACACTTAGCTCCTGCTAAGTGGATTGAAGCTCAAAATCTCTGATTTCACTGATCTTGTAGTGGATGTATGTGTGAATGTCTTGAACCAGCAAAACCCTAGGCATAATACTTGAAAATGCATCAGTTTGATCAATTTGTGATGCAATCTCAAGGTGTAATTTGTATTTCAATTCATCATAGGTTGCAGACTTGATTAATGTGACCTTCTTATCACTCCTAGACTTGGATTTCATGACCTTTGATGAAGATGCCATCATTTTTGAAATTTAGGGTTTCACAAATATTACTGTAAAATAACTTGGCGACTAAGAAACTTACTTTAGATCATGATAAACTTGCTTGGGATCTCTTTCAATCTCTTCTAAAAGCTTTGGAAATTTTTCGCTCAAATATTCTCAAGTCACTCTGGATTCTCTCATGATCACTGTGTGAAAAAATGACTAAGTCCATCATGTATTTATACCAAAAATTTCTTTTCCCACTCAAACTTTTACATTTAATGCTTTACCTACCACAAATCGATAGACATAGTTGTGCTCAGTTTACACTTTAAATACCTTAGCTCAATTAACACTTAGATATTACTCGGTTGATACTATGGCTCGGTTAACCTTGCCAATATTTATCAACTAGCAAACATTTACTCGGTCATTCTTTTACCGACTGTACATTGTTTAAGTTCTAAACATGTAATCCCATAGTGCATCTTATTTCATGTTGATTTGGTGTGCATTCACTAGATATAAGGAACTGTTTATAAAATATAACTGATTAAAATTTAGTTTCATCCATACCTTCATTGATTAGATGGAGGTGGTGATATCACCTAATCCGATGGATGAGGTGTCACCGACTGCAATGCTTGATCTAGCATTGTCATTTGATGCTTTTCTCCACTTTTGATTTCTTATCCTTGTGATTTATTCAATTGTATTTCCATTTGTATTTGTGTGTGTCTCTGGTTCTTAGTCTCTGTAATCCTTGCTTAGGTGACCGACCTTGTGACAGTGCAAACATGCCATACCAGTACTTGTCCAATTACAAGATCTTCCTCTCCAGTTCTTTCTCATGCAATTTTTTTCTACATGTCCATACCTGCCACATGCTTGCAATTAACCCAATTATTGTAATCCCAAGTATATGCATTACCTTGCCTTCTTGGTTGATATGATTTATTCTTTTCTTTCGATTTCTAGACTTGCTTCATTTTTGTCTTCATTCTTGTGATATGTATCCATGCATGTTGCAAGTATGACAATGTTTCTCCGTATAAGGTTTCTTAGGTGTCCTATTCAACTTTGATCTGCACTCATGTGTCTGATGTCCATATTTATTACAGTTATAACAATAACCATTAGATTTAGGAATACCTTTTTCTTTACTTCTGCAAACATTTGATGTGTGGCCTGGTTTTCCACAATGAAAACATGATAGCTTCTTTGGCCTTGGATTACATAGGCATTCTTATGTTCAATTTGTCTTGATGATTCTCCCTACTCGGTATAGCCTAAACCAGTTGTCCTATCAATTCTTTTCTAACTTATTAGAAATTTATCCATTCTTTTAGTATTGTCTTCATATTTCTTGATCATATCATTATGTTTTTGCATTTTTACCTCATTCTTCAATCTTTCATTTTCCTCTCTTAATTCACTGATGTCTTCTAGTTTCCTTGTAAGCTCATTGTTTACTCGGTTGACTTCTTGACTTATGATAACTATCTGATTAGAGATTTTAAAGTGATGCTCGGTGAGTCTCAGTATCTCAAATTCCTTCTCTTGCAACTTATCAGTCATTTTTCTTCTATCTTCAATAGCCAAATTTATTTCTTTTTTTGCTTGCATTGCATTATTCATGACATCAATCATTATGACCATTTGTGTCTCTTTACTGATCTATAATGCTTTCACTTGTTCAGTAAGATGTAGATTCTTTTTAGATAGATCTGATATGGTTACTTCAAATGCATCAGATATGCTACCATATCCAAATCCAGATACCTCAAATGGATCATCTATCTCTTCTTCATGAAAATCAATCTCCCTATACCGAATTGCCATACCCTTCCTCTTGATTAGTAACTTCTTCAGTTCTTCTTTGGCTTGTTTGAATTGCTCAATATAGATCTACATCTGTAACCTTTGATTCTCAATAGTCTTATCCAACTTATATCTTTCCATCCTTAGATCTTTCCTCTTCAGTAATTAAACTTCCTTAACAAGAGATCTAGCTTTGATACCAATTGTTGGGATTATGGAAAGATAAGTACTGAGAGGGGAACGGTGGATCAGTACCTTCAAAAAAAATTCAAGAATAAAAAATTTTCAAGTGTAGATAGCATTTAACTGACTAAATCCATTATATGAAACATACATTCAAATATAATTGAAAATTTAATTTTCATGTAACCTAACCAATAAACCATTCATGAAAATTTATACACATAACACAAATGTTTTGGTATAGAAGAAACCCTTGTAAGTACGTAAAAACTACAGTGGGGATGACACCTACAAATATTCACTACTACAATAACAAATTATGTCGGTTAAGGCTACAAATTGTGATCACTTCTGATGATCTTACCCTATTAGGAGTAATAATTAGATCAACTATATCTACCTAGTTAGAGGATTTTAACAACACAATACATGTGTACTCAGTTAAGAGATTTAACTAAGAACAGTTAAGTCCACTTTGTTAGGAGATTTTAAATTTGCTACACTGGCTAAATGGTAATAGTAAAATGTATATGTAATTAGCAACTCTATCTTGCCTGATTCATATCTATAATATACTAAAAAGATATTGCCAAGTGTAGTGATTTATGTGTCCTTCTGTTCTACTTGGTAGCCTTGTGTATGTTCTTAAAAACTTAATGCTTCTTTCAAACCTTCTATCAAAAACCCTTTATCTAATCACCTAATGTCCTTAGTGTGGCTACTCCTTCATGATACTTTCATAATGAAATCTTCACAACTTTTATATCAAACTAACTTGACCTAATTAGGGTTTAACAATATCTTAGAAAACCTAAGATCAACGGTGAAACAAAATAGCCTAGATCTAACATTACATAGGAATCATCAATAATTTAATGATTACATCCATATTTAATTCTATCTCAATCTTGGTAAACCATTTTTCGATTGATGTGAACCATTTGCATTGATGTTTGTGCCATTTCAAATTACTATGTCATTTCCTAGTTTACTCGGTGTTCACTGCATTCTACATTCGATAATTAACTAGTGCTTGATTTATATGAATGCTCAGTTATCAGTATGCTCAGTAATCGGTAATCATCTGGCTCAGTGAGAGTACTTGGTCAAAGTCATGTTTGGTAAGCTTAGAGAGCTACCTTGAATCTTTCTCAGTGTATAAGATTTATGTATTTGACCAACTTTCATGTTAATCTCCTTTACCGACTAAATAATTGATTGATACTAATGACAACAATTAATGCTCAAATAGGAGTAACAACATCTTCCTTCATGTCCTTTTCCATAATTGCAATTACCAATCCAGATCTCTTTCAAATATGAAATCCTTCATTATTAAACACATCATAGTCATTCTCACATATTTGTCCAACACTCAAGATTGTGACACAAACCCTTTGTATTTATTAGTACCTTTCTTCAGCTTCCTTGAAAATTTCACTTCCATCTCATCTGAATCTTCATCACTATCCAGATCTTCCTCTAACTTTGTTTCTTTAAATTTTATCTCATATATTCTCTTCTCTTTCTAAACTTCTTCAATTCAAATGACGTCAGAGTACCAGATAGTTATTCTCTAGTAAAATTTTATCGATCATATACTTCCTCAATTATCAAGATCTTCTCACTATAACTATTTAGAAATGACATTAATATTTTCTGTAACATCTTCATATGTGATATTGCCTCCTTGATTCTTAATTTCATTCACTTCATAGTCAACCCTCTAAACATAACTTCTAATATTTTCACCTTCTTGCTTTCTCATTCTTCTCATAGGTTGTGATTTCATCTCGAGTATTAAGGCCATTATGAGAAAACACATACTTTATCTCCATATGCTTATGGGTAGTGTAACCAATTAAAATAATATATCTTCTCATATTCTCTTTCCATGAACTAAAGTCAGATCCATCAAACATAGGGATGTTCAATTATATCAGATTTTTCTCAAGCGGTTAAGCTATTCACTGAGGAACCAAGCTTTGATACCAATTGTTAAACATGTCGAATAACTAAGAGAAGAGGGTTGAATCAGTTATTCACAAAAACTTTCTTAAAATTTTATTGAACTAGTAATTACTTAAACTAATCAGAAACTTATAACATATATGGACATGAAAGCACAAAACCATGAACATAATGAACAAAAAAATTTATGTGGAAACCCAAACTGGGAAAAACTATGGATAATTAAATTCTCATGAAATGAACATCAGTTAAGGTGATTTTTACAAGGGCTCACTATTGGTTTTCTCACTGTAGTCTGTCTCACTATCTGTCAGGCTAACTACCCTAAAAGATAAATGTGGTTAACTTATAATACAAATAGGCTCACTGCCAATACAAATAGGCTCACTGCCAACACAATTAAGCTCACTGCTAGGATATAAGAAATGAGAATTGAATCCACCATTGAAGGCATTGTCACCAACATAGTGCAAAACTGAAACAATATTACAATATTCTACTGATTGCACCAACTCACATTAACATCAATTCATAGATCTTTCCTTTTTATATTTGCATTCACTTTGCATATTACTTGCATACAAGCACCACTCAAATAACTAAGATTATCACACTTCTTATACAACTTGATTGCAACAACTAAGTCGGCCTAAACTGATTTGAAATAGGTAACACCAAAGCATTCTCGTAGTGATAAGGAATGAAACATGGACCACCTCACTCAATACAATATGCCTCATACAAATCAACATGCTACACAATCTCGGTGACTTTCAGTACCAACATATATGAACAATACAACATGATAAGACTAAAAAATACAATGAAAACATCCAAGATAGGACCAAACCCAAATAAATGTTCCACCATATGTTTCACACTAAAAGGAACCACCATTGAAAAGGATAAGGATAAATATTTAAAGTACATTCTTTAGTGAACACTTCTATCGATACACAAAGTATATTGATACACACATCGACCAATACAACAAAACAATCAAATCATAGATGAATCATATCTATGTATTGGATATGTCAGCATCAATGACAACTAGTAAAGGAAACATTGTGAATAGCATCAACCTCACATTCTAATAGTGTAGTGTCATAATCCACTAGGACTAGGGTTCCTAGTGTCATAGTCCACCCAAAAAGGTTTAGAAGTGTGGCAAATAGGGTATGCATAACTTAGAGCATGTGATTTGATCACCTTATGACTATAATTAGGCACATAGACTAGGAAAGAGCTATGAGGAAAAATACTAAGATAAGGACCAAAAAAGGAGCATGAAACTATAGGGGTTACAATTTACAATAATACACTTTGTTCAATTGAAAACATAGAGAATCACTATAATAATCCTAAACAACTTGTTAGAAAACTTATCCCTCATAAAAAATTAAACCATTGACTTCACCCAAAGACAAAAATATTGAAACTTGAATAACCAAGACTGAAAATCCTTTGAAACTTTAACAACTAAGATAGAAAATCCTATGACCTTAATATCACTCTACAAACAACTTCTCTTTTGTTCCACTTTCTTGCACAATTGTCTCACATTTCTATACTTTATTTGACACATGTGTACTATTAAAAGGGTTTCCTACACTATTAATCATTGTATTTGTGCTTATACCTATGTTATTGCTCCTACATATTTCATTTTTGACACTTACTATTGTGCTATGGTAGTAGTTTCTTGCACCTCTATCCAAAATTATTTTGTATTTGCTTTTTTTCTAATGTGCTTGTGTCTGAAATAGTTTTAAACACTAAAATTTTCAAAAATTCAAATTTGACAAGAAAAAATTTGAGACTAAGACTAACACCTATTATCATGCATCAATCATTTCCTTGCATCCCTAAAACTATAATAATTTGGATCTAGATCCAATTTTTGTAGTCTAATCAAAGATTTATTGTTCACCATTAGGACCTTAGACCTTAATTGTTGATGTGGCCTCTATTTAAGGTCAAATTAGTTTATAAATATCTTCTCTTTGTTGGGCTTGTACACATCAATCTAGTTCAAGTATGACATGTAATTATTCACCCAAACATCATTACCCAAGGTTTAGACATAACCTTTGACAACTTGGGCTTGCCTTTAAATTGCATTAAACACACATTTCCCCCCAAAAAAATTTTAAAAAAATCCAAAATCCAAAAAAGGTAAAATATCCTCCCCAAAAAATAGTTTTTAGATTATATCTAGCTTGTGTACCTTATTCGTGTGTCTCTTTTATGCCTATCATAAGTAGGTCCAAAAGTAAGAAAATGCAGATGGACCAATCATAGTCACATCCTATGATCAATCTTTCTAACCAATATTATAAAAAAAAAATATTCAACTCCAATTCTGCAATTTCCTGAACACCCACCACAATCACCACTTTCAGAATTGTCAATAACTAATATTTAACAACACTAGACACACCATGAAATGTATGAAGCATTACAAGATGCTAGAGTCTAAATTATCATGGATGCACTTCTCGTTGTGGAACCATGTTGATAATTTCTATTGTTGGCACAATTACAACAAAACTACCACTTCATTTCCACCTTTCAAATGAAAAATAAAACACACTAAAACATAGGCTCTTTCAGTCACACACATCCATTAAAAAATCCATATCCACAACAAAATAATTCCCAACTAAATGTGTCATTATCGCCATCATTCGACCTCCAATTCAACAATCCACTTTTCAACCTGCCACCAAAATCTGAAACAAATGTAACATTTCCCACTCCAAATGCATCACTTCTTAATAAAAACATATAAAATTTGAACCAAAACGTATCCCAACCAAATCAAAATGTGATGCCACCAAACTAGAACCAAACAAACCAAAATCTACCACCCAATCAAAATCCAAAAAAAATCAACAATATGTAACCAAAATGTTATTTGTCTAATAAATACCCAAGCCCTTCCACAAAAATATGTAAAAAAATAGCCCCTTATACAACATAATTAACCATCCAAAGACAAACTCTAATCCCCTAAACTGGCCATTTGCTAGCCAACCCATAACTCGCATCCCAAAAACATTAGAACTTAAATCAACACATTTCACCTCCACCTCAAAATGAAAAGCAAAACAAATCTTCAATTGGTGGCACTTACAACCCAAATCTTTTGAAAATATTTCACAAGTGTAACCCCTTAAAATAAAATTTTACTAAACATACATCTTACACATCAAAATCAAAACCTAATGACACATCAAAATTTTTTGGATATAATCAAACCAAACCTTGACACAAAACCAATACCAAATTCTTTGACACAAAAAAAATGTATCCACCAACAAATCAACAACACGTCTACCACAAAATAAATCCTTTTTTAGACTTGTACATAGCGATTTCATATAAGAATGTGCCAAATCCATAACCAAAATGTTAATATTCAACCCCAACCCATATACATATTGGGTCAATAAGTGAAAAACCTACAATGACAAATAACAAACATATAGTTAGGTGGAACCAAGAAGACACATGCATTCAAGTATATTTGTCCTTGTTTGATATGACTATACTAATGCCACACTTTCTACATAATTTTGAGATGCCTAAACTTGAAAATTACAAAGGAACGGGTAATCTAAGAGAATATATCTAGGAGTTTTGCATAGCATACTTAGAGGCTACTTAAAATGACACATACCTAATGCACATGTTTCCACAAAGCTTAGTTCAACAATAAATTGGATGGTTCTCACATCCTCATTGTGGTATTAGAACATTCTAAGAGCTTGTTGAGAAATTTATTATATACATTTCCTACAATATTCAACATGAGATGTTCATGAGTGATTTTTTCAAAAGGAAACAAAAGAATGGTGAATTTGTTGCCTCTTTCTTATAGAAATGGAGGAATCTTGCTAGAAAATTCCCATGTCATGTATCTTAAAAAAATTGGTTTAGATGTTCATAATACCTTTAAACTAAGAGATGACAATTCACCTACAAGTACAATTTTCCATCACATTTGATGAAGTTATTGAAAAGGGTGTCTCCATTGAAAGTGCCCTTATCACTAAAAAACTTATCAAGATATTCAAGGCAACAAATAATACCAATTTATCTAATGGCGAATACAAATTCTAGTCCAAGAACAAGAACATCATCAATGATGGCAGGGTAGATTCTAAATCATCTATAATACACAACCTATGGCTATACCTCAAGCAATTTCCACATCTACATGTTCAAATAACAAACAATTCGCAATCATCTAGTGTTATTCAAAATAATTCACAAAGGGGTACTATTAGAACCAACATAAATCCAAGATGCAAGTACACACCCCTAGAAGAACATATAAAATTGGTCTTTCAAAAATTGATGCAATCAAACATCATCACACTACTTGAGCCCACATAGTGGAATGGTACTGATTTCTATGAGTACCATAAACTAAAAGGGCATAGTACTTCTAGTTACTTTAAAATAAAAAAACATTATCTAGGACCTTCCAGACTAGGTTGATGTAACAATTGAAACCCCTTTAGGAGCAGTTAATAATGATCATGTGATTTTCAAGTTTTCCTTATGCAATTATGGAAAGAGATGTGTCTCTAATCAAGGAAACAATAGAAATGCTAATTACACAAGTGTATGATATAAGTACTATTGGAAACTACAATTGAAGCAATTGTTGTATTGTCATTGATGTCAAACCTTAACTGGTAAGACAATTGCTATCTAAGAAAGTACTATATCTATTGATTGATGAAAAGGATTAGGGAAACGGTGATAACAATAGAACCTAGAGAAAGGTTGAGTTATTTGATAGTTCAATGAGTACTTGATTATGTGGTACAATGATAAGATAATGTATTATTTATCTAAGTAAGAAGCAAGACTGAACAAGTAGGCTTAACCGAGCAAAAGTGAAGAAATCTACTTTAAGCCAAGTGATGTTAGTGTCGACTGAGAGCCAGTATATGCCAAGGAAATTCAGTGTTGACCAAACATAATTTTATTGTCGAGTGACAGCATTAGCCAAGGGAGACAGTTTGAAGAGATGACTGACTTACGCAGTGATGACCAAGGAGTTGAACACAGTATTGACTGAGTGTTAGTAATTTACATTTGAGGAAGAATTCAGATTCCTAGCCAACTTAGTTGAATTCTTGGATTATGTAAATCATTTTGACTTTATTAATTGAATGTATGGAGAATTTAATGCATGTTAAATGGTTTTATTATGATTTCAATAAAGATATTGAAGATGTTTCTAGAAGGATGGATGAAGAACATGAATGTGTTAGGAATAGTCCCAAGAGATAACTGAGAGAGGGGGGTGAATCAGTTATCTACAAGTTTCAATTCTTTATCCAATTAAGTATACTTAAACATAAATCATAAACACAATGAAAGAACACGTGAACACAACACCAATATTTTGGTTATGGGGAAAACCAAATAGGTAAAAACCCCGATGGGACTTGATACCCACTAATCTTCTGTACTAGTGTATAATGATCCTTGCTAGAAGATCATTTACCCTATTAGGAGTAGCTTTACAATATATGAAGTACAGTAGACCTGGTTAAGTGTTAGACCCTATTAGGAGTCTTTTAAAATTGTCCCTATTAGGGGAGAGGATGCACTGTCCGAGAGCTCACTTCTCAAAGGGGTGAAGGCTACAACCTTCTAAATAATAGATACACACTATATCTGGATCTTGGTGAACTGTGTTTTAACCTGCTATCTAGATTAGTTCCAATGTATAGCACATATACTCTACTTGGTCACATAGACCTTCTTTTGATGGCTCAACACTTTGCACACTCTGCTCTGCTCTGCTTAATCAACCATGAACCACACTCAAGCAATCACAAATGACTGCCTATAAGTATCTTTCCTCTAAATGATATAATCAAGTCAGCCTATTAGAACCACCTTGAAATCATAATAGAGAAACCATAATAAACTCCAACAAACATTCTGTTGGCTCTATTATGCATGCAACATATTCTAGGACCTATCTTAATAAAATAAATGTAGATGCACGCTACACATTGTCAACTCTACCAAAACAACTAGATCTTTCTCTACAAGCTGAATTAACTCATGCACTCTTAACCGAACATCAATAACTCATATCTAAGCTTAACTCCAAGGGAACATACCCTAAAGATAAGCGCAACTCAAGAACCAATAAAATCTCTATCGGCTCTGCTGAACAAACATAGGAAACTGCTAATGGCGAATAGCGACTGCATAACTTCACTTGCATCCATCATCAGATCATGCGTCCATGAAATTATAATCACTAAAATGTCTTCAACATAATTCCAAGTGCACAAGGCTCCATGATAACTATACGGACAACCATCCACACAACACTGCCTGTAACTCTGTCAGAAACACTGCTGACACAAGCTGCTATATAACTGTCTATACTAACAATTAACCTCTACGCCCATGATATCATGCTGATATCATGTCCATGCATCATATACTAAAATCTTACTACATCAGACTTCCACACATGCTACTTTCCATATGTTGTCATCAATGACAAACATACAATCAGTACTGGCCTACTGGCAAATCTCCAACAATCTCCCCCTTTGGCATTGATGGAAACATGTGGAATGAAAAACCACCACCAACCCAAATGAATATTTCTTATATAAAATTCTCCATTTCCTCTTCAAAACTCCCCCAAACATGAATCTTTCATCTACTGCAATATTTTCTAACATTCTCCATGTCCTCAATTGAACTGCTGTCACAACTGAATATTGCTCCCCCTAAGTATATTACTCCTATTTTTCATGACTCTATATACTACTCCCCCTTTGACATCAATGGCAAAGAGTGCCATTCATTTTAAGCACCGATAATACTCTTGAGGTAGAATAGTCAACCTTCCATCAGTCCCTGAGGACCGATGTCATTCCTGCTTCCTTCTAAGAAGAATCAAGGAAGGGAATTACTCCCAACTTCTCCCTGAGATACTCAAAAATATCCTTAGGTAAGGGCTTTGTGAATATGTCTACCAACTGATCTTTAGTATTCACATAGTCCAACTTGACTTCTTTCTCTGCCACTTTCTCTCTTAGGAAGTGATACTTGATCTCAATGTGCTTTGTCTTTGCATGCATCACAAGGTTCTTCGACATATTGATAGTGCTAGTGTTATCACAGTGAATAACAATAGGATAATCAATCTGAATTCCAAAATCTTTTATCTTTTGCTTGATCCAAACAATTGTAGAACAATTCAGGGCTGCTACAACTTACTCTGCTTCTACTGTTGACTGAGAAATACAATTGTGTTTCTTGCTTGTCCAGGTGACAAGTCTATCACCAAGAAACACTACTCCTCTTGATGTACTCTTTCTGTCATCTACACATCCTGCCCAATCTACATCAATGTACACATGAAGCTCAACATTTTCTAAATTGGGATACCATAGACCATAGTCTATAGTGCCTTGTAAGTATCTGAATATCCTCTTTACTGCCATGAGGTGACTTTTCTTAGGCTCTGCTACAAATCTTCCAACTAGACTTATACAATGTTATATCAACTGTTGGTGATTCATCTTCCTTTGTAAGCTTGCATCCAGTAATCATAGGTGTCCCTACTGGCTTGCAATCATCCATCTTGAATTTTTTTAAAATTTCTTTCACATACTTGGACTAATTAATGAATATACATTTCTCTGTCTGCTGCACATTCAATCCTAAAAAGTACTTGATAGGACCAATCATACTCATCTCAAATTCATTCTACATCTCCTTAGCAAATTCAACACTAAGTTTTTCATTACCTCCAAAGATAATCTCCTTAGCAAATTCAGCACTAAGTTTGTCAGCACTAAGTAACAAACCTTTAGATGCATCTCTAATGAATAGATTACAATATGCTCCTCCTTTCTTGAATCCAATCTTTGTTAAGTATCCATCTAGTCTCTCATACCATGCTCTAGGGGCTTGCTTAAGTCCATGGAGGGCCTTCTTCAGTTTGCATACCATATCAAGTCTGTCTAATAAGGTGAATCCTTCTGGCTGCTCAATGTATACTTCTTCTTTCAAATCTCCATTTAGGAATGCTAACTTGACATCCATCTGATAAACTTTGAGGTTTTTAACTGTAGCATAAGCTAGAAACAACTTAATAGCTTCTAATCTGCTCACAGGTGCAAATGTGTCTGAATAATCAATGCCTTCTCTTTGCGCATATCCTTTACATACTAATCTTGCTTTGTTTCTTAATACTGTACCATCTTCATTTATCTTATTTCTGAATATCCACTTTGTACCAATCACATTCTTATCACTAGGTCTTGGAACCAGTTCCCAAGTGGCATTCTTAATAATCTGATTAAGTTCTTCTTTCATAGCATCATGCCAATCTGAATCATTACAAGCATCTTCAACACTTAAAGGTTCAATCTGAGATAGTAAATATACCGCATCACTACTAGTTGTGTTCTTTGCTTGTGATCTTGTTAAGACTTTGCCACTCTGATCTCCAACGATGTCATTCTTGGAATGGTTTCTAGATGTAAATTTAGGAGCTTTAGCTATTGCTGACTCATTAGCCTTGGGATTTTCTTCTTCACTTGTCTCAGGGTCATTGAATAACACATCAATACTGTCAAACATTTCTTCAATGACTATCTCACTAGTAGAGGGTCTAGGTTCTTCCTCAATCATGGGTGAGTAATCATGATATCTTTTTTGAATCATAAAATTTTCATCAATCTTCACATGAGCACTTTCAATGATCTTTTTCAATCTTAAATTGAAACATCTATAAGCTTTACTTTTAGTAGAGTAACCAAGGAAAATACCTTCATCACTTTGTCCATCAAACTTGCCTACTGCTTCATCCCTCTTGATGTAGCACTTGCTTCCAAAGATTCTAAAGTATTTTACTGTGGGAACATTACCTAACCATAGCTCATAATGTGTTTTGTCAGTGTCAGGCCTTAACTAAATTCTATTGATGGTATAGACTGTTGTATTGACTGTATCTCTCCAATAGGTGTGTGCAACTTTTCCTTCTATCATAATGGTGCACGTTGTATCCAGAATGATCCTATTCCTTCTCTCTATAATTCCATTCTACTGAGGTGTTCTAGGTGCACTTAATTGTCTCTTTATGCCATGTTCTATGTAGTACTCATAAAATCTATCAGAGGTGAATTCTCCTCCTTTGATCTCAAACATTTTATCTTTAATCCAGATTCATTCTCAACCTTAGCTTTGAATATTTTGAACTTATCAAATGCTTCTAACTTATCTTTTAAGAATGCAACCCACATCATCCTAGTATAATCATCAATAAACAAAATGAAATACCTTTCACCATAGTATGATTTTATTTGAGTTGGACCACATAGGTCTGTATGAATCAGATCCAACTTGTTCTCTACTGAATTGTGCTTGCTCCTAAATGAATTCCTCACATGCTTTCCCATCACACATTCCCTGCATATAGTATCAACTGGCTTTGCTATGCTAGGTAGATCTCTTACTACCTTAACATTGCTTATGTTTACTATGTTATCAAAATTGATATGACATAGTCTTTTATGCCACAACCAACTGTCATCAACTTTAGCAACAAAACAACTTGCTTATGAATTGAGTTGAAAAACATTACCTCTTGTCTTTGAGCCTGATGCAATCATAACACCATCCGTTAATGATGCATTTTTCATCTTTGAACTCCAACTGATATCCTTTTCCAAGTAATTGCCCAACACTGAGAACGTTATGTTTCAAACCATCAACATAGAGAACATCATCAGTATTGTTCTTACCATCCAAGGTAATGGCTCCTCTACCAACTATTGGTTTAGGAGTGTTGTCACCAAATCTGACCATACCACCATTGTATTTGTCCAGATGAACAAATCTGCCTTTATCACCTATCATGTGATGTGAACAACCATAATTTATAATCCATTTTGTCCTTATGTCTGCTTGGGAAATCAATGCTAGCTCTTGTTTCTCTTTCACATATTTATGTTTAGTCTTATTATTCATTTTGTCTACAATAGCAATGAATCCAATTTCTTCTTCACCTAATTCTTCATCAGAAACTCCATCTATAGCATAGTAACATTCCTTAGAGTACTTAGGCTTGTAATCCTTCTTGAGCTTCCTAGCTCTAGTGGGACACTTAGATGCAAAGTGGTCTATCTTATTACATGAAAAACACTTAAATGGCAATTGACCTTCATACTTTCCTTTTCCCTTCTTTTCTCTTTTGGCAATCATAGCAATAAAATCATCTAAAGTTCTCTCTTCATCATCATCATCAAAATTACTAGAAGTTTTTGCAGATTTCTTACCATGAACTATTACTTTGAAGGTTGTCTCACTTTTAGGTTTGGTCTTCAATCTTGAAATCTCAAAAGCTGAGATTTTGTTGATCAAGGTCTCTCTCTTGAAATTGGTTGTAAGCTACATGGTCTCATCAAGGATGTTGATCTTGTTTTCATATTCTAGAGTGAGAGTAATCATCAACTTGTCCATAATGTCTTCCTCTAAGATCTCTCCACCATTGTTCCTAATTCTAGCAACTGCTTCATTGATCCTTTGATTATAAGCTCTGATGTTTTCTTCAGGCAATATCTCTAATGCATTGTATCTTTTCTTCCATGTTTTTCTATGCGCATCCTTTGCTTGTTTGTCTCCTTCAAAAATGTATGCTAGGTACTTCCATATCTTGTAGGTGGTGTCTACCTTCTTTATCTCTGAAAACTCACTGTAGGATTTGAGCAATACAAATCCACAAAACCTAAAGATCACCTACATATGAAAACCTGTTACAAGGAAGTAGAGACAAGAAGAGGGCAAGGGTTTTACTCAAAAAATGAAAAAGAAAATATCCTCAAAAAATGAATGAATTGAATGTACAATGGATCATCCTTATAAAGGAGATCAAAAGCCTTGAAAGGAAAACCAAAAAAGTAGAAGTGCATGTAATAATTAGTTAAATTATTACAAGACTAATGCATGCAAGTTTATATTTAAAACAACTAGTGCATAAGTTTAAATCAACTAGTGCATGTGTGTTTAAATATAAACAACTAAAAATAAAAGTGTTGACATCTTAAAAAGGGAGTAAAGTTAATTAATATAATTAATACTTTACTCTAACACCCCCCTTAAGATGCCCAACAATGCAGCTACAAACAATGCAAGAAGAAAGCAAAGGAAACTATAGTGTTGAAAGCATAAAAATGGGTCCTGACAACATGGCCTGATGAGGTACCCATGTACAAAAGAGAGTCTCTATAAAGTGGAGAAATAGAGAAAACCACATGGGAAAAACTCTACTCCTAAAGGAGACAGATTAATCTGAAGGACTGAAGAAGCCTCCAAAACTAGGAATGTTCTAGAAATTAGGAACAAAAATGAACATGTAGAACATCACTGAAGCAAGAAGATGCAAACTCTGTCAAGAAGTAACTACTAATCTAAAGATCCTCCACTAAAATAGAGCTTGACCAGGTAGAGAAGACTGTAATCTGTATGAGTGCCCTCAAATGACACTACTTGAATCAGGAGGCAAACAAAGGCAAAAATAATTAAACTTGAAGATACAGATGGTATAAAACACCAAAGCCTGAAGAGTTGATCAATCAAAGATGGAAGAGTGCCTCTAAAAATAGGAAAGAAAGAGTGTCTATATGGTAAATGATCCATCTCACCAAAATGCATAGGTACCTAGCCACTACATCCACCTAGTACATAGGAACAAATACTAAATACATAGCTCACACTATCAAACCAAGGAAGCATAAGAACGATCAATAGAACCCCCCCATAATGCTGACAAGAGAGAGGTGATAGGTACACTAAAAAGAGTGCCAATAAGAACTACATCATAAAGAACCAGGAACATTGAAGGTGCATAGAAAGAACAAGCATAAATAAAGATACCTTGAGGTTAATATCATGGAAGGAACACTCACTCGACAAAGGTAGATGGAAAACAAAGGCAAACATCAAACCCCCTCATGGCACTTTATAATGGAGTGCGAGTACAAATAGCACAAACATGTCCAAGATTCCAAGTATGCAATAGAATGACACTTTATCTCAGTGCATGTGCATAAAAGAATGCTACAAAAGTGAAGTATACAATGCTCAAAGAAGAGTGAAGGCTACTGAAATAAAAGAACAACTTAAAAAGAGTCATTCCCTAAAGGGAAGAGATCCCAGGACTTGTAACATCCAAGATATCCACCAAATTGAAGAAATGAATAAAATATACCTAGACTAGAATCTAGAAAAATGACTCATAAAACTAGAAAGCTCTCAGAACAAGCTTTCCAACGATATCTCATTTTTCCAAAATGGAGTCTGGATGCGCAAGATAGAGCTTCCAGAGTGAAAAATTGAACATCTAACTTTGATAGTAAAAACACTATCAAAAAAGAAAAATCAGAAATTCAAACCTCTAGATCTGGATAGAGCTTAGAACTAGCTTTCTGACGATATCTCGTTTGCCCAATTTTGACACCGTATGCTCAAGTTATGAGCAAAATACCAACTGTTGCGTTAGAGGGCCCAAATGGTGTCTAAATGTGCTGATGTCAACACTTCATGGGCTTAAAATTGACAGCCAAATGGTTGTCACATCATGCAAGCCCCCTGGGGCTAAAATTCTGGTCCCCTAGTCACCATATGACTAGGGGCTAAAATTGGATACACTGGCTTAAATTTGACGGCCAAATGGCTGTCGCCGGCCAAAATGAAAAAAAAATTGTTTTTTTTTGCAAAATCCCATGCGCGCCTCGAGATCCATGTCAAGTCATTCAAATTTTTGCCTCGCTTTGCGTGCTAATTTTTTTAATCTTGATTTGTGTGTCAGACAACAAATTTTTTGTCTCATTTTGCATGCTAATTTGTATAAATTTTGCCTTGAAAAGCATGTCGATCCGTACAATTTTTGCCTCGTGAAGTGTGTCAAGCTTATGGTACCCAAAAAAAGCCCCAAAATGCAAAGTTGTCCAAATTGGACATGCCTTATATCGAAATAGGGGTTTTTGGGTGCTGCGAACTTAGTGGTGAGGTCCGTTTGAGCTTAAAGTACACCAAAAATTAGGGACCCACTAATTTCAATAAAAAATAGCCAAAAAAGCCCTAATCTAAATCCTTCAAATGTGAACAAGCTATAGCAAATTAGGCTCTAATACCATGATGGCATTGATGAAAGACAACCCACAGCTTCCAAGAACACTTGCACGTAAACACCTGTCATAGAAAGAGAGAGAAGCAAACAACTATGGAGGCCTAAATGTATGGATCCACAAGAGAGGAGAAATCCTTGATGTGCAAAAACAAAAGTTGCAATCAATAATGAAATGTCATAAAATGTTACAAAGTGTTATGAGATCAATCCTTATAAAAGGAGATCAGAAACCCTAAAAGGTAAAACCCTAGGTTGCATAAAAATAATTAATAAAGTAATTAATTATTATATGCCTAAAGTTTAGCTTAAGTAGAAAGAGGTAATAAGTGACTGAATAATTACATCAATATGACTCAATTAATCATTAAACACTTTATTACTCTAACACCCCCCCTTAAGATAAACTTTGGGAGAAGCTAAAAACCTAGAAAGAACAATTGAAAGCAAATGGGTCCCAGCAACAAAGGCTTGATCAGGTACCCAAGTACAAAAGAGAGTCTCTACAAAGTGAAGAAATAGAGAAAACCACATGGGAGAAAATCTACTCCAAAAAGACACAAAGGACTAGTCTGAAGGATTGAAGAAGCCTCCAAAACTAGGAATGTTCCAGAAAATAGGAACAAAGATGAACATGTACAACATCACTAAAACATGAAACTGCAAACTCTGTCAAGAAGAAACTGATGATCTGAAGATCTTCCATAGAAATATGACCAGGTAGAGAAGACTGTAATCTACATGAGTGACCTCAAATGACACTACTCGAATCAGGAGGCAAACAAAGGCAAACACCTGAATTCAAAGATACAGATGGCATAAACACCAAAAGTCTGAAGAGTTGATCAATCAAAGCTAGAAGAGTGCATCCAAAAATAGGAACGAAAAGAGTGTCTATATGGTAAATGATCCATCTCACCGAAATGCACAGGTACCCAGACACTGCAACCGCCTAGTACATAGGATCAAATACTGAATACATAGCTCACATAATCGAACCAAAAAAGTAGTAGAACCAATAGTAGATACCCCCCCATACTATTGACAAGGGAGTAATGATAGGTACACTAAAAAGATCATCTAATATGAAATGAAAAAAGAAGATGGCAAACAAAGGTTACAAAGTGTTATGAGATCAATCCTTATAAAAGGAGATTAGAAACCCTAAAAAGTAGAACCCTAGGTTGCATAATAATAATTAATAAAGTAATTAATTATTATATGCCTAAAGTTTAGCTTAAGTAGAAAGAGGTAATAAGTGACTGAATAATTAAATCAATATGACTCAATTAATCAGTAAACACTTTATTACTCTAACACCCCCCCTTAAGATAAACTTTGGGAGAAGCTAAAAACCTAGAAAGAACAATTGAAAGCAAATGGGTCCCAACAACAAAGGCCTGATCAAGTACCCAAGTACAAAAGAGAGTCTCTACAAAGTGGAGAAATAGAGAAAACCACATGGGAAAAACTCTACTCCAAAAAACCCACTATTTGATAGGGCGCTAATAAGGGCTTTTTTAGCAATAGCATTCTGATGAGACAATTCCTTTTGTGTTTATGTAGCATCATCCTATCTAAGGTCTTCTAGGGTAGGGATCTTGGCTGCTTTGATAGTTACATTAAAAACTTCAAAACCAATGCACTACAAATGGGTCGCCATCTTATTCTTCCAATCAAGATAATTCTATCCATCAAACTTAGGACTCTCTTTCTTGAAGTACACCATCTAATCAACCTCAAGTTGTTAAACTTTCTCTCTGAGGCACTTGGCTCTAATACCAATTGTTAGGAATAGTCCCAAGAGATAACTGAGGGGGGAGGGGGAGGTGAATCAGTTATCTACAAGTTTTAATTCTTTATCCAATTAAGTATACCTAAATATAAAACATAAACACAATGAAAGAACACATGAAAATAACACCAGTATTTTGGTTACGGGGAAACCCAAATAGGTAAAAACCCCAATGGGACTTGATACCCACTAATATTATGTACTAGTGTATAATGATCCTTGCTAGAAGATCATTTACCCTATTAGGAGTAGCTTTACAATATATGAAGTACAGTAGACCTGGTTAAGGGTCAGACCCTGTTAGGAGTCTTTTACAATTGTCCCTATTAGGGGAGAGGATGAACTATCCAAGAGCTCACTGCTCAAAGGGGTGAAGGCTACAACCTTCTGAATAACAGATACACACTATATCTAGATCTTGGTGAATTGTGCTTTGACCTACTATCTAGATCAGTTCTAATGTATAGCACATATACTCTACTTGGTCACATAGACCTTCTTTTGATAGCTCAACACTTCACACACTCTACTTTGTTCTGCTTAATCAACCATGAACCACACTCAAGCAATCACAAATGACTGCCTATAAGTATCTTTCCTCTAAATGATATAATCCAGTCGACTTGTTAGAACCACCTTGAAATCATAATAGAGAAACCATAATAAACTCCAACAAACATTTTGTCAGCTCTATTATGCACGCAACATATTCTGGGACCTATCTTAATAAAATAAATGTAGACGCATGCTACACACTGTCATCTCTACCAAAACAACTGGATCTTTCTCTACAAGATAAATTAACTCATGCACTCTTAACTAAACATCAATAACTCATCTCTAAGCTTAACTCCAAGAGTGCATACCCTAAAGTAGGCACAACTCAAGAACTAATAAAATCTTTGTCGGCTCTACTAAACAAACACAGGAAACTAATACTGACGAATAGTGACTGCATAACTTCACTTGCGTTCATCATCAGATCATGCATCCATGAACTTATCATTACTGACATGTCTTCAACATAATTCCAAGCGTGCAAGGCTCCATGATAACTATATGGACAACCATCCATAGAACATTGCATGTAACTCTATCAAGAACATTACTAACACAAGCTGCTATATAACTATCTGTACTAACCGTTAACCTCTACACCCATGATATCATGATGATATCATGTCCATGCGTCATATACTAAAATCTTACTACATCAGACTTCCATGCATGCTACTTTCCATATGTTGTCATCAATGACAAACATATAGTCAATATTGGCCTGCTGGAAAATCTCCAACAAAATGTTGGAAGGATTCATTGAATCTGACCTAAACCTAAGATCTACAGAGGAGATTAAGTAGAAAAAGATGGATCGACCTATTTAAGAGGTATAAAGGAAAACCTAAGTGTGAGGTTAAAGAGTATGTTGAAGTTGTTGATGTTATTGACTGATAAGTCTAAGAAGAAAGGCTGAAGGTGAAGGAGTTGATCAGAGTTGTGATTACTTGAAGGGATTTCTGAGTAGATTAGTAATGGAGATGGAAATGGAACTCGGTCAGTAAGCCAACAGATATGTGTGAATTGGATATGTTATTTGCAAAGTGACTTGTGTATTTTTTAGATCAGTTACTACTGCTACTTTCTAACCATTGTATTAGTCTAAATCCTTTAATCAAGGTTGACCTAACAGTCATTGTTTAAATCCTTTAGTCAAGATTGCATTCTAATGGAATGTACTTAAGTCCTCTAACAAGGCTCACTCCTAATAGGGTGGTTGAAATCCTTTAATAGGGTCACACCTAGCAGTGTATTTTTAAACCTTTGACAGGGTTGACTTTTCACATAGCTCACTTCAAAAGAGTGAAAATATTAGTAACATGTTACAAAGTGGTTTTTCCCAAATTGGGTTTCCACTATAAATCCTGGTGTCATAGTTGTGTGAATGTTTTGGTGTGAACATTTCTATGTTTAGCAAGTTAAATATTGTTGGATACTAGACTGCATTGTTATATGTTTCTGGCATACATTATTTAATGACCAAGTAGTGTTGGTGATTAGATCTGAGATTATTGAAGTGTTTAAAAGTTCAATTGATACATCTGGACCTGAGAACAACTAATTCACCCCCCCCCCCCTCTGTTGTTCTAAATCATATTAACAATTGGTATTAGAGTTGTTGGTGCTTACTCAGAATAAGTTTAAAGGTACTTGAAGCAAATGATCAAGATGTATAAAAAGGAGGTACCAAAGTTCAATAAGGAGAAATTCCCTGTATGGAAGATTTTGATGAAACTGCATCTAGCTAGTATTGGTGACTCAGTGAAATATTATGTTGAACATAACTATGTTACACCTACTACACTTTTGACTGTCGAGGAGATGAGAGCTAAATAGGAACACAACCAAGCAATGTTGGAGATTGCATCTACCTTAAGCTATCTTGAATTTGAAGACATTAAAGATTGCACAAATGCAAAGAAAATTTGGGACACTCTTGCAAATATCTATGGTGGTGATATAAATGTACTAAGGGCAAAAGCTGAAAGCCTAAGAGGTAAGTTTGATGAAATGAAAATGCAAGAAGGTGAAAATATTGTTCAATATTGTGGGAGAATCAAGGAGGTAGTAAATGTTATTAGAGGAGCTAATGGAACTATTGATGATGAGACTATTATTGGAAAGGTATTGAGAACTTTTCTTCCTATATATGCCATCAGAATTTCAGCAATTCAAGAATCTTTTTGTAACCTTGGTAATGTTCTAACACTGGAAATTCTTGTTGGTAAGCTTACTACTTTTGAGATTTCTAACTATGATAACTACACTTTTGCTAACATTGAATATACATTCAAGTCACAAATGGTTTTGCATAAGTCAAAGAGAGAGAAAAGAAAAATGTATAAGTGATAGTGAAATTGCTAGTGACACTTCTTATGAGTAACTAGAGGATCTTAAAGCTCTTACGGCATGAAGATTGAAAAGAGGAAAAGGAAAATATAAAGGTAAACTTCCTATCATATATTTTTCATGTAACAAAGTTGGCCATATAGCTGCAAGATGTCCTGGTAGGAATGACAAGGATGAGGAAAGAGAAAGCAAAGGTTATCGAAGGTACAAGGACTACAAGGATAAAGGTAAGAAATATTGTTATATTGCTGAAGAAGAAACTGACACTGATAATGATGATTTTGAAATTGAAGTAGTTTATGTTGCTATGAAAGATGATTTTGATGAAGATGAGAAAACTGTACTTGTTTCTTATGTGAGCAAAGGTGATAAATGGATTATTGATAGTGGTTCTCACATCACATGACTGGTGACAAAAGTAAATTTGAAATCCTAGATCATTACAAATGTAGAAGTGTTAAATTTGGTAATGATGCACCATGTCCTATAAAGGGTAAAGGATTAATTAAGCTAACTAATAAGATCACTTGTGAAAATGCTTATTGGGTTGAAGGTCTTAACTATAATTTGCTAAGTGTTGCACAACTTAATAGCACTAGTTACCGAGTGGAGTTTCATCATAGAAGGGCTAAAATATTTGATGCCACTGGTGAACTAATTGGAAGTGGAGAACATACTAGAGGTAATTTTTTCTATCTAGATCTATTTGAAGAGACATGCTTGATTGCACAATTTGATGATGTATGGTTATGGCATAAGAGGCTATGTCATGTTAACTTTGACAATCTGGTAAATATTAGTAAAAAGAAGAAAGTTAGAGGTTTGTTGAGATTAAAGAAACATGATAATGTGATGTGCAAACAATTCCAGTTGGGTAAAATGACAAAGTCTAGTTTCAAGAGTAATACTTTTACTTCTAAAAATGCTTTAGATTTGGTTCATACTGACCTTTGTGGACCTATGGGTGTACAAAGCTATTGTGGTAAAAAATACTTTATTCTATTTGTTGATTATTACACTAAGATGATGACTGTAATGTTTTTAAAATAAAAATATGATGCATTTTAGTTGTTTAAGTGGTATTTTGCCAAGTTAGAAAAAGAAATAGGTAGAAACCTAAAATGTCTGAGATCTTACTGAGGTGGAGAGTATATATCAAATGAGTTCAATTTGTTCTGCAATGATAAAGGAATCAAGAGACAGATGTTTGCACCTAGAACACCTCCACAAAATGGTATAGCTGAGAGAAGAAATAGATCTATCATGGATTTTGCAAGGACATTAATGATTGAGAAAAAATTTGCACAAAAGTACTAGAAAGAAGTTTTAAGTATAGTTGTTTATACCTTAAACTGAGTACAAATTAAAAAAGAGTCATGGGGAAGCAATGTCGAGCATCAGGAAGATACTACTGAGCATCAGGAGGATGTTGTTGAGCATCAGGAAGATACTGTCGAGCATCAGGAGGATGCTGCCGAACATTAGGAAGAGGCTACCAAGCAATCAGAGGCTGAATTTGATAATCTAATTGATGAACCTGAAGAGAAAGGAGAAAATAAATCTGAACTTACTTTGGCATAGTATGTAAGAAGACATCACAAGCCTGAGAAAATCATTAGAGATTAAGAAACTGGAGTACTGGCCAGAAGCAAGTTGAAAAATCCTACATGTTTATTATGTGAGTTTGAGCCTAAGACAATAAGGGAGGCATTAGAAAATGAAGATTGGATTCAAGCTATGAATGAGGAAATAGATCAAATAGAAAAGAATGATACCTGGACTCTGGTGCCAAGACTAGAAAGAAAAAATGTCATTGGAACAAAATGGGTATTTAGAAACAAGCTTAATGAACATGGACCAATCACAATGAACAAAGCAAGGCTGGTATGAAAGGGTTATGCACAAGAAGAAGGAATAGACTATGGGGAGAGTTTTTCCCCTGTAGCAAGATTAGGAGTGAGAACTCTACTTGCATATGTTGGTTACAAATATTTCAAGTTATACCAAATGGATGTCAATTCTGCATTTTTGAATGGTATATTAGAAGTGTACATTGAGAAACCTGAAGGATTTGTTGATCCAAACAAGAGAAATATGGTTTGCAAGCTGAACAAGGCATTGTATGGATTGAAGCAAGCCCCCAGAGCATGGTATGAGAGGCTGCACAATTACTTGATACAGATTGGATTTTCAAGGACAAATGACAACAACAATCTATACATGAAAGATGAAGAAGGTAAAGGGATTTTGTTAGCTAAAATTTTTGTAGATGATATCATATTTGGAGGACAAGATGCCCTGTGTAAGAAATTTTCAAATGAGATGCAAACTAAGTTTGAAATGTCTATGTTTCATGAGATAAAATGCTTTGTTGGTTTACAAGTCTATCAGATGGAAAAACATATTTTTATCACTCAATCTAACTATGTCAAAGAGATACTAAAAACCTTTGGTATGGAGGATTCAAGGCTAGTAAGTACTCCCATGGCTACTAGACAGAAACTGTCTAAAAATGGTGATACTACTGAAGTAAATGAAACTCTATATAGATCCATGATTGGAAAACTATAATATGTTGTTCATAGCAGACCAGATATAGCTCTAGCAGTGGGGATTGTAGCAAGATTCTCTATCAATCCTAAGGAAATTCATATGATGGTTGTGAAGAGAATATTGAGATATTTGAAATGGACAAAAGACTATGGACTGTATTACAAGAAGCATGAGAGATTTGAATTGAGAGTCTACACTAATGTAGATTGGGAAAGAAATGTTGATGACAAAAAAAGTACTAGAGATGGATCTTTCTTTCTTGGACAGAGATTAGTTTCCTGGACAAGCAAGAAACAAAATTGCATTTCCCAATCCACAGTTGAAGCCAAGTATGTAGTAGCTATAGTGAACTGTTCAAATCTGATATGGATTAAGAAATTGTTGAAAGGCATGAAAGAGGGAATCACTGAACCAGTTGTCCTATACTATGACAACACAAGTGCTATCAACATATCAAAGAATCCAATGATGCACACAAAGACCAAACATATTGCTATCAAGTATCATAACTTGAGGGAATTGGTACAAGATAAAGAGGTGAGATTGGAATATGTGAATACAAAGGAACAACTAGTAGACATATTTACAAAATCCTTACCTAAGGATGCTCATGAATATCTTAGAGGTAAATTAGGGGTGCTTCCCCTAACTGAGGCTACCTAGTAAAGCTAGGAGCACTGCATCAAATGTGCTATATAGAGTATCTGACAAATTGATGCAGAAAAGGTCACACTTTAGGAGCATCTTAGAGGTGTGAAAAGTACATAAAAGCTGATAATCAGTCATAAAAAAGATGATAGAGAGAGAAATATTGTTACTAAATTGACAAGATGACATCTACATCTAAAAGATGCAAGTTCTAGATACTGCTTTGGCATTATTGTCAAATAGGGAGAGATTCAAATGAAAACACATAAAAGAGGAAGTAATTCAGAGAATCAGAGGAAAAGAGACACATAAAAGATTTAGAGGGAGTGACTGTGTGGACAGTCAAGCAAGCTAGGCTAAGTGATTCAGAATCAAAATGAAGCTAAGGACATTACAAATACTTCTGATGAAATGACAAAGTTTTGGATTGGTCGGTGAATCATGTGTTATTCATATGGTGTTTCCATCAATGCCAAAGAGGGAGATTGTTGGAAACTGCAATTGAAGCAATTGCTGTATTGTCATTGATGTCAAATCTTAATTGGCAAGATAGTTGCTATCTAAGAAAGTACTATATCTATTGACTGGTGAGAAGGATTAGGGCAAGGGTGATAACAATAGAACCTAGAGAAAGGTTGAGTTATTTGATACTTTTGAATAAGGTGAAAATGGAATCACCTTATTGGATGCTATTGGAATTTAAATTGGAGTGTGATGTGGAGGTGGAATCTAGGTCTTATCATCAATCCAAATTCCCAAAAGGAAAGATCCAAATGGATTAATCAAAAAGAAGTGATCAATGCACAAGAGAATCAAACAATGGAGAATCTGAAGAAAGGAGGAAATCCTATGATCTATTATGAAAGGTATATACTTGAAATTTGAAATAAATAGAAGGCAAATACTAACCTCAAAATAGGGCAGATCTGAAAAATACTAATTTTTGATGTTTGTGTACAGTTTCGAGCAATTTTGTAACCTGTTTCGGATTGGAAATGCCAAGACGGGGAAAACCCAGAAAACTTTTGTCTTTCTGGCAGGATGTAGTCTTTGACCCCAATAAAAGGTCAAAGGCTACTTCAAAATTTTGAAGGTTATCTTTGACTTTGTTCGTGGATCTTGGAAGTTCACTAAAAAGGGTATCCAGATCCAAGCTCTGATCCACAGTCCTGTACCTGTACCTACAAGAAAAATGGTTTTGTTTTTTGGAGGAGGGGTTTGTCTTAGTCAAACTCTAGTTTGGAATCAACCTTAATAATATAATTGAAATAGAGAATGCTAGCAAGTAGTAGAAGTAGATCTAACAATGAAGCTATGAAATTCAATAGATATGCAATTGTATTTCAAATGTAAACAAGTATATTGATATGAAAGCTTCAACATAACATTTAACAAATGTAAATCAAACCCTCCATGATTGCATGCTTGGAATCCACCTTGAAAGGAGAATGAATGGATCTTGTAGATGAACAAAAGATATTGAAGAAAGATCACACCACCATGATGGCTAGATCTAGGGTTTTGAATGATGAATCTTGAATGCTTGAACCATATCCCTTCAAAGGTTTGAATGCTTGAATCCTTGATCTTCAATGGAGAACTTGAATGGAGAAGAAGACTTGAATGGATGATTGCTTGAATGCTTGCTTGATCTTCAATGGAGAACTCAATAGCTTTTTAACATCTCCTTGAGAGATCTTGATCATGAAATTGCTTGGTGTCTTGATCATGAAAAGTGGATGGAGAAAATGAAAGGGAAAGGCTTCCTTTTATAGTGATCTAGGGCACAATCTTCTAGAGAGGCTGACATTGGAGAATTAAATCTCAATTAATCTTAACCCCTAGAAATATACCTAGATTAAATGAAATTTAAGGATTTACTATTTTGGAGACCAAAACAATCGACTCGAAAGCAGAAAAATAAATCTTTCCGAAACCAAACATCCAAAAATCATGGGACCTTGAAATTTGAACACTAGGTCAAGGATAAGGTAGACCCCACCCTAGGTCAGGGTTGAGGTCCTCCTTAACCTAGGTTAGGTTTGAGGTCATCTTTGACCCTCAAGGTAATCTTTGACCTTAAGGTCAAAAACCTCAGAACCTCAATCTAGAATGCTAGGAAATGCAGAAAGATAGTGAAAACAGGTGGAGAGAGAAGCAGAATGGGGGAAGAAAGCTAGATCTATGCAAAGACCTGATCAAGGTGCTTCACATGACCCCAAACCACTCACTCAGGGATAAATTCTCTTAACATGGAAGTGCTTCCATTTTAAGATGATACATTAAGCCCCCACTTTAGCAAGAGTATGGACTCGATGCAAACTCTTGGGAAAGGAGAAGAAAGAAGAGATCCAAGTGGATTCATAGTGAGATAGGATGACACTTAGCTAAGGACACAAGCCCCCAGGCTAAGGATTCTAACTCAACATCCACACATGAGGGTGTGAAAATAAAAAGGGAAAAAGACACAAAAGAGGGGTTAGTACTAAAACAAACCCAAATCAACTAGCACAAGAAACCTTGCTAAGAAACATTTCTCATACTAATATCATATTTGGAAAGCTATCATAAAAGCATAAATGATTACATAAGAAAGACAAGAGCAACACTATAAATAACATAGCTTCATGATCTAATCCTACTAGCATGAAAGTGAAAAAAAAGAAAGGAAAAAGAGTGATTACCTCACCCAGTAAGATGCCCACCTTACCATGAATCACCAAGGGAGGGAGAGCCAAACAAGTGGCTAAACCTGATAGTTCACCCATAAACTATGCTTGTAATTGTAATGCATCTTCTGATGGCTTCTAGAATACCCATAGATCCACCTTCTTGTATCACTATGAATATGAAATGTGTGTCTCCTCAGGATTTAGCAACTTATGTGCATTACCTTCAGAAGATTTAGCATATAAATACGTGCCTTTTCAGGATTTAGCAACTTATGTGTGTTACCTTCCAAGATTTAGCATATTGAAAATTTTGAAAAATGTGTGTCTCCTCAGGATTTAGAAACTTATGTGCATTACCTTCAAAAGATTTAGCATATAAATGCATATCTTTTTAGGATGTAACAACTTATGTGCATTACCTTCCAAGATTTAGCATATTGAAAAATTTGAAAAATGTGTCTCCTCAAGATTTATCAACTTATGTGCATTACCTTCAGAAGATTTAGCATAAAAATAAAAAACTATAGTACAAGGGAGACCCTATATATGCCCCCCTCCTTATCGTGGCAGTCTACTAGATAGGATAAGGAAGAGGAAGATGATACCTACTTCACAATGCAAGGAGATATCCTATTTAACAACAATGTACACCATATTCTTAGTGAGGGGTATTGACCCCTACATCCAAGAGTATAGATAATCATGAAAAGAATATGTCACTCATTGAAAAAGGATCCTCAAAGAAAAAAAGATCTTCTCAACAAGACCCCCATCATAGAGGAGTGCTTTTAGATAAAATATCATCTTTCAAAGGTGGGAACAAAGATTCAATCATCAAGCCCCCTACAAAGAGGAAGAGGAATCTTTGAAATGAGGAAAACAAATCTAACACCAAAGAAAGGGTAAGAGTTTATAGTGATCATAATTTGCAACATAGAGAAGAGGTGATGACCTAGGACAACAACCTCTCATAAGAAGATTGTCCATAGTCAAAACATCTGTCAATATGATGAAGTAATATTGCAATATAAAAAAATACCACTAAGCTAAGAAAAGCAGTTCCCTAGAAAAAGAGAGAGAAGGAAGAACCTTGCCCCCCAGGGATGAAGGGCAAGGGATGGCTTCACAAAACAAATGTCTTAGAAAAGATATCTTGAATAAAATCTATGGATGATTATAAACATAATATAAAACCATAGAGAGATAAGAAGAAAGAATACCAATTAAGCCCCAACAAGAGACCTAATGGATCCTAGGAGACTGGATAGAAATACACCTCTTTCCCCCCAGTCCAGAGACAAGAGAAGAAGAAATCTATATTATATCAAAATGAGGGGAATCCCTTATATCAAAATTATGAAGGAATTTTAAAACTGCATGAGAGTGAGATATAATTCCTAAAGCAGCTCTTTCTCTAACATATAACTTGAAATGTTTACAATCAGCAAGCAAATGTTTATTACTATAATGAAAAGGACATTTGTATTTGTATAAAGTATCTATCGACATAAGTCTAAAGATTTCTTTCTTGGAATTCATTAACTTAACATATACCTTCTTAGCCACTTCTTGTCGAATATTAGGATTTTCTATTTTAGGTGTAGGGAGAAGAATATGAAGAGGAGGATGACGATCAACATCACCTACCTTGACTTGAGATTTTGAACAACCAATACCATGTAGCTCCATCTTGTTTAGGGGGTATATGAACTGGAAACCTAATACCATGCTCATTAACTCCAAGCCCTAAACCTCTATATCCTTATTTAGTCATCATATTATATCCTATAGTGTACATATCATGTAAAACTTCTATATGAGGTGATTGTTTATCATGTTCATGAGTAAAGGTCATATAAGATGGAATAATAGGTTTTGAAGAAGTTTCTTTACCCTTTCTTTTAATATCATCATGAATTAGAGGAGAAGGTTAATCAAAGAATTCTTGCACATCTGTATCCTGAGCTATAGCTTGAATCCTATCATAAGTATGGGAAGAACTAAGATTAATAGATGGAGAATTAGGTATCGGGTTAGGAATAGGAAGATTAGGAATCAAATTAGGAATGATAGGATTAGGATTAGGAAGATTAGGATATGGTGTATCATCTACCAAATTCTTCACATAATCCAAAAGGATAATAAGGCTACCACATGAATCTTTAATGAAAGTTTTGAATGTAGGAAAACTAGTATCGGTCAATTTCACAAAAGCATAAGCAAGTGTAAAATGAAGGATCATCAACATAATGAACTGAATGATACTCTCATAAAAATCATAGGTATGGTAAAGAGATGCTAAAAGAAGGGTAATAAAGAACATAACCACACACCAAAGCATCTTAGAAATCTTCATAGTAAATAAAATGCAAGAAATATTTTAGTATTTTGTTGAATATATGTATTTTTTTATATTTTGAATTTAAAATGCAAGAGCATAAAAAAAATCTAATCTTAATGCCTACTAAAAACTATAGAGCATCTAAATCCACAAAAGAAAAGGGGTAAGTATGTCAAGTTCACCAAAATGAATAAGGTGAACATACAAGGTAATACAAAGGGAGATCTAACACCATAAAAGAAAGAGAGTAAGCTCGTCGGGTTCAACAAAATGACTAAGGTGAAAATAGAATCACCTTATTGGATGCTATTGGAATTTGAATTGGAGTGTGATGTGGGGTTGGAATCTAGGACTTATCCTCAATCCAAATTCCCAAAAGGAAAGATCCAAATGGATTAATCACAAAGAAGTGATTAATGCACAAGAGAATCAAACAATGGAGAATCTGAAGAAAGGAGGAAATCCTATGATCTATTATGAAAGGTATATACTCAAAATCTAAAATAAATAGAACGCAAATATTAACCTCAAAATAGGGCAGATCTGAAAAATGTTGATTTTTGATGTCTTTGTACAATTTTGGTCTATTCTGCAACCTATTTCAGATTGGAAATGCCAAGATGGAGAAAACTCAGAAAACTTTTGTCTTTCTGGCAGCAAGTAGTCTTTGACCTCAATAAAAGGTCAAAGGCTACTTCAAAATTTTGAAGGTCATCTTTGACTTTGTTCACGGATCTCGAAAGTTCACCGAAAAGGGTATTTAGATCTAAGCTCCAATCCATAGTCTTGTACCTGTACCTACAATAAAAATGGTTTTGTTGTTTGGGGAAGGGGTTTGCCTTAGTTAAACCCTGGTTTGGAATCAACCTTAATAATGGAATTGAAATAGAGAATGCTAGCAAATAGTAGAAGTAGATCTAATAATGAAGCTATGAAATTCAATAGATATGCAATTGTATTTCAAATGTAAACAAGTATATTGATATGAAAGCTTCAACATAACATTTAACAAATATAAATCAAACCCTCCATAATTGAATGCTTGGAATCCACCTTGAAAGGAGAATGAATGGATCTTAAAGATGAACAAAGGATCTTGAAGGAAGATCACACCACTATGATGGCTAGATCTACAGTTTTGAATGATGAATCTTGAATGCTTGAATCCTTGATCTTCAATGGAGAACTTGAATGGAGAAGAAGACTTGAATGGATGATTGCTTGAATGCTTGCTTGATCTTCAATGGAGAACTCGATGGATTTTGAACATCTCCTTGAGAGATCTTGATCATGAAATTGCTTGGTGTCTTGATCATGAAAAGTGGATGGAGAAAATGAAAGGGAAAGGCTTCCTTTTATAGTGATCTAGGGCACAATCTTCTAGAGAGGCTGACATTGGAGAATTAAATCCCAATTAATCTTAACCCCTAGAAATATACCTAGATTAAATGCAATTTAATGATTTACCATTTCAAAGACCAAAACAGTCAACCCGGAAGTGGGAAAATAAATCTTTCTGAAACCCAACATCCGGAAATCATGGGACCTTGAAATTTAAACCCTGGGTCAAGGACAAGGTAGACCCTGACCTAGGTCAGGTTCAAGGTCATCCCTGACCTAGGTTAGGGTTGAGGTCATCTTTGACCTTGAGGTCAAAAACCTCAGGACCTCAATCCAGAATGCTAGGAAATGTAAAAAGACAGTCAAAATAGGTGGAGAGAGAAGCAAAACGGGGGGAAGAAAGCTAGATCCATGCAAAGACCCAATCAAGGTGCTTGAAATGACCTCAGACCACTCACTCAGAGGGCTAAACACTCTTAACATGGAAGTGCTTCCATTTTAAGATGATAAAACTTCAATGAGTACTTGATTATGTGGCATAATGATAAGACAATGTATTGTTTATCTAAGTAAGAAGCAAGACTGAACAAGTAGGCTTAACCAAGAAAAAGTGAAGAAATCTAGCAAGGCTTAACTTAAGTCCTCTAACAAGGCTCACTCCTAACATGGTGGTTGAAATCCTTTAACAGGGTCACACCTAGTAGTGTGTTTGTAAACCTTTGACAGGGTTGGCTTTTCACAGAGCTCACTTTAGAAGAGTGAAAATATCAGTAACATGTTCCAAAGTGGTTTTTCCCAATTTGGGTTTCCACTATAAATCCTAGTGTAATACTTATGTGAATGTTTTGGTGTGAACATTTCTATGTTTTGCAAGTTAAATATTGTTGGAGAGTGGACTGCATTGTTATATGTTTCTGGCATACATTATTTAATGACCAAGTAGTGTTAGTGATTAGATCTGAGATTATTGAAGTGTTTAAAAGTTAAATTGATACATTTGGACTTGAGAACAAATTATTCACCCCCCCCCCCCCCCACTCTTTTGTTCTAAATCATATTAACAATTGGTATCAAAGCATGGTATGAGAGGCTGCATAATTACTTGACACAAATTAGATTTTCAAGGATAAATGACAACAACAATCTGTACATGAAAGATGAAGAAGGTAAAGGGATTATGTTAGCTAAAAATTTTGTAGACGATATCATATTTGGAGGACAAGATGCCCTATGTAAGAAATTTTCAAATGAGATGCAAATTGAGTTTGAGATGTCTATGTTTGGTGAGATAAAATTCTTTGTTGGTTTACAAGTCTATCAGATGGAAAAAGGTATTTTTATCACTCAATCTAAATATGTCAAAGAGATACTGAAAACCTTTGGTATGGAGGATTCAAGGCTAGTAAGTACTCCCATGGCTACTGAACAGAAATTGTCTAAAAATGATGATACTGTTGAAGTAAACCAAACTCTGTATAGATCCATGATTGGAAAGTTACAATATGTTGTTCACAGCAGACCATATATAGCTCTAGCAATTGGGATTGTGGCAAGATTCTCTACCAATCCTAAGGAAAGTCATATGATGGTTGTGAAGAGAATATTGAGATATTTGAAAGGGACAAAAGACTATAGACTATATTATAAGAAGCATGAGAGAGTTGAACTGAGAGTGTACACTGATGTAGATTGGGTAGGAAATGTTGATGATGAAAAAAGTACTAGTGGTGGAGCTTTCTTTCTTGGACAAAGACTAGTTTTCTAGACAAGCAAGAAACAAAATTGCATTTCCTGATCCGTAGCTGAAGTCGAGTATGTAGCAGTTGTAGTGAACTGTTCAAATCAGGTATGGATTAAGTAATTGTTGAAAGGCATGAAAGAGGAAATCACTGAACCAATTTTCATATACTGTGACAACACATGTGCTATCAACATATCAAAGAATCCAGTGATGCACACAAAGACCAAACATATTGCTATCAAGTATCATTACTTGAGGAAATTGGTACAAGATAAAGATGTGAGAATGGAATATGTGAATACAAAGGAACAACTAGCATACATATTCACAAAAGCCTTACCTAAGGATGCTCATGAATATCTTAGAGGTAAATTAGGGGTGCTTCCCCTAACTGAGTTTGCCTAGTCAAGCTAGGAGCACTGCATCAAATGTGATGCATAGAGTATCTGACAAATTGATGCATAAAAGGTCACACTTTAGGAGTGGCCTAGAAGTGTGAAAAGTAAAACAAAGTTAATAATTAATCATAAGAAAGGTGACAGAGGGAGAAATATTGTTACTGAACTGACAAGATGACATCTACATCTGAAAGATGCAAGTTCTAGATATTGCTTTGGCATTATTATCAAAGAGGGAGAGATTCGGATGAAAACACATAAAAGAGGAAGTAATTCAGATAATCAAAGGAAAAGAGATACAGAAAAGATTCAGAGGGAGTAACTGTGTGGATGGTCAAGCAAGCTAGGCTAAGTGATTCAGAATCAAAATGAAGCTAAGGATATTACAAATACTTCTGATGAAATGACAAAGTTTTGGATTGGTCGGTGAATCATGTGTTATTCATATGGTGTTTACATCCATACCAAAGAGGGAGATTGTTGGAAACTGCAATTAAAGTAATTGTTGTATTGTCATTGATTTCAAACCTTAACTGGTAAGACAGTTGCTATCTAAGAAAGTACTATATCTATTGATTGATGAGAAGGATTAGGGAAAGGGTGATAACAATAGAACCTAGAGAAAGGTTGAGTTATTTGATACTTCAATGAGTACTTGATTATGTGACACAATGATAAGACAATGTATTGTTTATCTAAGTAAGAAGAAAGACTGAAAAAGTAGGCTTAACCGAGCAAAAGTGAAGAAATCTAGTTTAAATCGAGTGATGTTAGTGTCGACCGAGACCCAGTATATGCTGAGGAAATTTAGTGTTGACCAAACATCATTTTATTGCCGAGTGATAGCATTAGCCAAAGGAGATAGTTTAAAGAGATGACTGAGTTACATAGTGATGACTGAGGAGTTGAACATAGTATTGACTGAGCGTCAGTAATTTACATTTGAGGAAGAATTTAGATTCCTAGCCGACTTAGTTGAATTCTTGGATTATGTAAATCATGTTGACTTTATTAATTGAATGTATGGAGAATTTAATGCACAGTAAATCATTTTATTATGATTTCAATAAAGAGATAGAAGATGTTTCTAGAAGGATGGATGAAGAACATGAATGTTGGAAGGATTCACTGAATCCAACCTAAACCTAAGATCTATAGAGGAGATTAAGTAGCAAAAGATGGATCTACCTATTTAAGAGGTATAAAGGAAAACCTAAGTGTGAGATTAAAGATTCTGCTAGAGTTGTTGATGTTATTGACTGATAAGTCTAAGTAGAAAGGCTAAAGGTAAAGGAGTTGATCAAAGTTGTGATTGCTTGAAGGGATTTCTGAGCAGATCATTAATGGAGATGGAAATGGAACTTAGTTAGTAAGCCAACATATATGTACGAATTGGATCTATTATTTGCAAAGTGAGTTGTGTATTTTTTAGATTGGATACTACTGTTATTTTCTAACCATTGTATCAATCTAAATCCTTTAATCAAGGTTGACCTAACAGTCATTGTTTAAATCCTTTAGTCAAGGTTGCATTCTGATGGAATGTACTTAAGTCCTCTAACAAGGCTCACTCCTAACAGGGTGGTTAAAATCCTTTAATAGGGTCGCACCTAGCAGTGTATTTGTAAACCTTTGACAGGGTTGGCTTTTCATAGAGCTCATTTCAGAAGAGTGAAAATATCAGTAACATGTTACAAAGTGGTTTTTCCCAAATTGGGTTTCCACTATAAATCTTGGTGTCATACTTGTGTGAATGTTTTGGTGTGAACATTTCTATGTTTTGCAAGTTAAATACTTTTGGATATTGGACTGCATTGTTATATGTTTCTGGCATACATTATTTAATGATCGAGTAGTGTTGGTGATTAGATCTAAGATTATTGAAGTGTTTAAAAGTTCAATTGATACATCTAGACCTAAGAACAACTGATTCACCACCCCCCCCCCCCCCTCTCTGTTATTCTAAATCATATTAACAAGTACATGGTTAGTTGAATTGATCAAGTTGATGGCCATTTTTTAACCCTCACCATCAAGGACAAAAATCTTGAATATGTAGTAGCTACTTGTGGATCAGGAGTGACTCTTCAAAGGACCACTTCTAAATCTCAGTCATGTGACTAGTATGAAATTTTAGATTATTTATAAAAAGCATTACATATATCCATTCTTGAGGCATTATGTGTATCCCCTACACAAAATGCTTTCCTAGATGAAGCACTTCAGGATGTGTTTATACATATTGACATAAATGTTGATCAATTTTAGATCATAGTGGGACACTTGGCTACCATAAATAGTGTAACATTCACTAAAAAATATTGTTCTTCTTATATATTATCTTACAATCATCTCATTCAAAATTTCTCATGAATAAACATAAGATTAGATGAGCCTTGATAGATGGTGTAATGTGTACACATAAAAGTAGTGCACTTTTATGAATCCTTACATGCAAGGAAACTCAAGAATGAGCCCTCATAAATCAATCCATAGCTCTTTATGTATGGAGTTGCAAGATTGTAAAATTGCTCTCAGCTAGAACTATGAAGCTAATGACCTTGCTAGTCAACCACACAATGAGAGATTCAAATGAAGACAAAGGCAAGAGTGCCAATATGTCCAATGAAATCAAATGAAATGCAATGCAAGTAAGCTAAGAATGAAGATGCAAGCTAAGCTAAATGATAAAAATGCAATGCTTGAAAGGAAATCTAATCTATGAAAGGAAAGTACAAGCTAGACTATGAAAGGAAAGTACAAATCTTACAATCCCTCCTAATTAAGCTATGTGAGATTAATCTATTGCATAAAGGAAATCTATGCTAAGAATGCCATGATTATGCAACTATGAAAGCAAACTAAATAAGATGCAACAATAATGTCTTCAAAGCTTGGATGCAAGGATGTCTTCAAAGAGCTCCAAATGACCTAGAAAGCCTGTAGCATAACATTAGTATTCAAAATTGCATATGAAAATAAGGAAGAGAGCTCTCCTTTTAAAGGAAATGAGGAGAAATGGACCATGGAGATTAAGAAGCAAAAGACTTAATCAACGGTGGAGCATCAAAGAAGAGCAATCCATGTGCACAAATATCCTCCAATAGGAAAATAAGAGTTGACTTTTGTGTCCATATAAGACAAAAAATACTTTTCCTTTTATTTATTAAATAAGAATAATGCTTTATTTGTGCAACTTTAGGATAAGAGGAAAAGGTGAGATCTTTTTATTTAATAAAAGGGGAGGAAATATTCCTTTTAATCAAATAAAGACTTTAGGATAAAATGGTTAGCCCATAGAAAATAATCAAAAATGATAAAAAGGATTTGATCAAGGAAATTGATATAATTGATTTCAAAAATATTGATTCAAAGATTTGATAAATTGCTAAATGGGGGCCCAAAGTCTAGGCAACCATTTTAGGGTGCATACATTTGCTCCTCTTTGACTAATGTGAGATTGATTTGGGATCACATGTGGTCAAAGAATAAATTAAAATGTGAGATCGGTCTGGGATCACAAAACAACCTAGATGTGTGTTCATTTTGGGAACACATCAAGACAAGCATAGACAAAGGCTGAAAGATGAGACCAACACCGTCGCTGCTAGGTGCAAATCAAGCCTTAGACAAAACTATCACCGTCATTGCTAGGAAATAATCAAGTCTGAAAAATAGGAGATAAAAATTGAAAGACAAAATCACCACCGTCACTGTTAGGTGATAATCAAGTCTCAAAATAAGAATCTCAAGCTGAGCTAAATGACAAAGTTGAATCAAAGATTTAAAGTTGATAGGTACTGCCCTCTCAGAATCGAAATTGAAATCAAGTAGAGGGGAACAGGAAATTGATAAACTTGATCAAGTCACTAGAAATCATAGTCAAGGAATAGGATAATAGGATAACCATCAAGTAGTGAGGATATGCCCCAGGTTGACTAGGTTTGACTGGGAAAGATATAGGATAAAAATTAAGTCAAACCTTAGAGAAATGAAGTGAGTGAAAATGAATGATAGACTAGGAGTTTGAAAGAGATGGGGGGTGAAGAAATGAAGATGCCCCAACAAAGATCGAACGATCAGGCCTCAAATGGTCAGCCAACTGCGCAGAAGAGGGAGAAATTTTGAAATATAATTTTGACTATCAAGATGAACTCAGATTTTGATTTTGAGTCTAAAAATGGATCTAGGATGTCGAAATTAGCTAGGGGTGCAATTTTCACACAATTCTGAGGTGTTTTGAAAAGTAGGTCAAAAAGTCAAAATGCTATAAAAGGGGTAAAAGTGTCATTTTCAAAATCATTTGTCATTTAGCCATTATGAGAATTTTGAGAGCTTAGAAAGAGAAAATGGCCCAACAAGCAGTGATTCCCATCCATAGGCATCAGTTTGAGCGCAATCGGTTGCACAACTGGCCTCCACACTATGCTGCCCCGGTGAGTTTTTAAAAAAAACTTCACTTTGTTGAGTCATTAATGAGCATTTAATACATTTTAAACATGTTTTTAAATTTTCAAATTTTCAAATTTTTAGATTAGGGTGAATTATCGTGTGATACTTTAGAAGTATCACGCCCTTTGGGGAGAAACATCACGTGATACTTCATGGGTCCCCAAAGTATCGCACGCATATAGACACCAGTATCGCATGATAACTAGCGAACTATCACATGATATTGGGTGAAGTATCGCATGACCAAAGGTATATCATGCTACTATAGAAAGAAGTATCGCACGATACTTGTTCCAAAAGCAATATCACCCAAGTGCAAAATTTGATATTTTAAGTATTTTTGAACAAAAAATGACATGGGTCTAGACAAGTTTACGCTGTATATGTCTTGTACTGATTTTTAGACATCCATCATGATATGTACTGACATCTGGCTTGGTTTAAATGACTTGCAAGAGAACTTTTTGGCGCTACTCATCAAAGTACCAAAGGTGGTGGGACTGAAGTGTGCCCAAGATCTTGATGATTCGGGCAAGGCTGACTTGCAAGCGATGGGATTTGAATATTTGGTGTGGTTCCTAGATATTCAGGCTAATCATGGGTTGTTGACTACTCTTGCCAAGAGATGGCATAGTGAGCACAACACCTTCCACCTGCCCACAAGAGAGGCATCCATCACACTAGAGGATGTCTATCAAATTCTCCGAGTACCATGCCATCGAGAGCCAGTGAGGAAAATCATGCTTTAAGATATAATCGTTTAAATATAATGTTCCTGTATGCACCCTAAAATGGTCGCCTAGACTTTGGGCCCCATTTATTTGATTTATCAATCCTGAATCATTTTGATCATTAATCAATATTTTCAACAATATCAATTTCTTGATCAAATCCTAATTTCGATCATATATTGGATTTTTATCGTTGGGCTAACCATTTATCCTAAGTCTTTATTTAATTAAAAGGAATATTTCCTCCCCTTTTGATTAAATAAAAAGCCCCACTTTTCCTCGTATCCTATGTTGCACAAATAAAGCATTATTCATATTTTATAAAAAGGGAAAAAACACTTTTGTCTCGCATGAGGCTCAAAAGTCAACACTTCACTCTCATTGGAGGATGTTTGTGCACATGGATTGCTCCTCTTTCAAGCTCCACGGCTGATTAAGATCTTTTGCCTCTTAATCTCCATGGTCCATTCCTTTGCATTTCTTATAAAAGGAGAGCTCTCTCCTCCATTTGCATATCCTTGTTTTATGCTATTGTTATGCTGCAGGTTTTGGAGCTCTTTTTGAAGACACTCAAGCTTTGAAGCCTTGACATTCTTAGTTGCATTTCATAATAGTTTTGCTTTCATAGTTGCATTCATGGCATTCTTAGTGTAGATTTCCTTTTATGCAATCTCACATAGTCTAAATAGGAAGGATTTGTAATCCATTGCTATTTCCTTTCATAGATTAGATTTCTTTTCAAGCATTGCATTGTTATCATTTAGTTTAGCTTGCACATTCATACTAGTTGCATTTGCATTTCATTTCCATTTAGATTCTTGGAGATATTGGCATTGTTTCCCTTGTCTTCACTTGAATCTCTCATTGTATGGTTGACTAGCAAGGTCACTTTCTTGTAGCTCTAGCTGAGAACAAAACTCATAGTCCCTTGCAACTCCATGCATAGAGAGCTATGAGCCGCTTTGTGAGGCCTCACTCTTGAGTAACCTTGCATGTAATGGTTCATAGAAGTGCATATTTTAGTGTGTACATTTCTGGCACCCACCGTGGGGCAGAGTAGATAGCTTTGTCCTTTTTATTTGATGCATTTTTGGTCATTTTCGGATTAATCTTCGGAAAAATCTGCGTCTCTGGTTTTCTGTCTCAGATTATCGCGCGACACTTCTCAGAAATATCGCGCGATATACTTCCTGTCTTGGCGTGATAGTTCACGCGGAAAAAGTATCGCACGCATATAGTGAGTTATATCGCCTGGCATCGGGCGAAGTATCGCCTGGCATCGTGCGAAGTATCGCCCGACTGGGGAAGTATCGCCCGACTATAGGGAACTGTATCGCGCGATACTGTTGGAGACTGAGAAACATCGCCTAGTCTGGCAGAGACTTGCACTTTCAGTTTTTTTTGTCCGAATTCGACTATTTTAGCTTGCTGTTCTGTTTTACTTTGTTTAAATAGGTCTAACATGCATTTTTTAGCTTAAATCCATTAGATTATTGCACATTTACATTGGGATTTTGATTTTGCTAACATTGTGGGCCTAACAAGTTGTGTTTGTAGATACTCTCCTTTGCTTAAAAATTGCTAAAAATGCATGTCAAAGAGGGCTACTAACAGTTTTTGCAGGGCTGCCCAAGCATAAAAAAAAAAAAAAAAAAATTTTTGCTTGTTTATTTGCTTTCCTTTCAAGTGTGGCATTCACTAATTGTATTAGGAATCTTAATACCTTGTGAAAGGGATTTTGAGGTGGTAGGAGAAGTATGCTCTTCACCTTTAGGTGAATCAGAAAATCTTGACCCATCTTAAGGTTTTGGAAGCAAGGGGGTAATTGATCTCTTTGTTTGGTGTGTTTGGGAGAGATTCTTGAGATAGGGGAGTATGCTCTTCACCCTTGTGGTGAATCAAAAACCTTGAATCTCAAGATTTGATCCATTTTTGTTTAGTTTAGGAATCCTTTAGCGGGCCTGCTCTTGAGCAATCAAGAGGAATGACTCAAGTGGGGACAACCTTGTCATCATTCTCCTTGGTGGCAAGTGATTCCAACTCACTATAATCTCCAGGCTATCAAGGACACCAAAAACCTTGATAGACATAACACTTGTCTTCGTTTGATGTGAGTAGCTCATGGGATTGCGACCATGAGGAAAATATTGAACAAGAATGCTTAAGGTACTCTTGAGGCCGCGAGGTCCTAGTCCTTTATGAGGAGCAAGAGGGGTGTTGTGAACGGAAATCCTTACTAAGAACCATTAGATAGAAGCCACCCTCTTTTAGCCGCTTATCTTCTTAGTGCAAGGATTGATCCAAGTGGTTTACCCGGATCACCTTAAGATACTCACCATATGTGTCCCTTTGGTTGTGTCATTTTGACATTTCCATGACAAAGCCAATATCTCTTGTGGGCAACCACTTGGTGTGAGGCAAGGGGGCATCAAGTTGTGGGCTAAGTTGGTAAGTATTGAGCCTTGTCTTGTAGGTAGTAATTGCTTGAATTGTCTTCGATTATGTGATACTAGTGTAAACGTTCTCAACATACAAACAATCGGTAGCATTCATAGGGTGCTTTTTCAATTTTGATATCACAAGTGTTTGTCTTGGCAAGGTTGCTTTTGCCCTTGTTTCAAGTGCTTGAAGACATGTTTGATCCTTTACTGTTTGCAAACCTGTCCAAATGCTATTGAATTTGTGACTGAAACCAAGAACATCAACCCTCAGACTGAAAATTTTGACCAAACAGACCCAAAAATGCAAATTTCACACAATTCTGGTCAAGAGTTGAATAATTCTGCAACAGTATCGCGCCCTGTAAGGCGAAGTATCGTGCGATACTTTGCACATGCTATAAATATCGCCCCTTTTGAAGAGAAATATCGCGCGATAGTTCGCCCCTGACGGACTATCGCCCTGCCTGCCTGGAGTATATCGCCCGCTAGTGTTAAGAAGTATCGCCTGTCTTAGGGCGAAGTATCGCACGGGTAGAGGTTTATCACCCCAGTAGCCTGGAGTATATCGCATGGTTCATTTTTGTCGTGCTTAAATTTTGGTCAGTTTCAGTTGCTGTCAATTAGGCCAGGTCTTAGAACAGGCTTCTCACCCTGACGTTTGAGATCTGTCTTGACTCCAAATCTCTGGTTCTTAGTTCTCCAGGATAGCATCATTTGATTTACAAAGTCACTTTGGGATAATTGTCAAGTTAGAAAGCCATTCTTGGTGCCAAGGTTCATCTTTAAAATTGTTAGCTATATTCTGAGAAAATTTCAGTTCTCTTATTGTCCAAATCGCTTTCATTTTCAATTATCTTTTGGCCTAGTCCAACCTCCTGATTCAAAAGTGCAAGGGTAGTCACCCTTTGATTTGAAGCACCTCTTTGACAGTGTTGGTAAAGCCCCCTTTCTTTTCTTTTTTTCATCTTTCTTTGGACAATAGAGGATTTCGATTATCCTAGTTTGGTGTTGACACTTTGAAAGGTCACCTTATCATTGAGAATATCTCTCTTTCATGTCAGTTACGACAAGGTACCAAGTTAATCAAGGGAAGTGACCCCCTGTTGCCTTTAGCCAGTTACCACCTATCAAGACCTGTCGACAACCTAAGGGAAAAGGACCCCTTTTTGACCAATCTCCTAAGAGTGAATCTGAGGTTTGTTTCAATCCGGGAGCTAACCCTAGTGAAGTGAGCACCTCTTTCATACCACTTTCATCAAGTATGGACATGAGTTACACTTTCACCCGACAACAAAGAGAAGCCATGAATCAAACTCTCGAGGATATCTTTCAACGACACAGAAGAGAGTATGGTGGTTCTTCTCATGCCAGTCCACCCGGGTCACCTCCTAACAACGCGAGGTATTTTGATGCTCATCAATGAGCCGAAAGACAGCATAAGTCAGCCCACTCAGATTCAGGGTCACAACACGAAGACCAGAACAACGAATCTAGTGATCACCATATCAACGCAGCTAATGCAATAAGGCATTCAAGACAAACCTCCCCACTTAAGGACACTTCTCGATATGCAAATACAAGATTAAGAAGCATTGAGAGAGAGAAGCAAGCCTACTTAGATGAACAGGCTACAAAAAAGGAAAAATTCCGACAACTAGAGGAAGAGGAACGTGCATTGTTGGATATACAGAAAAGAGTCGCCCAAGAAGAAGAAGATAGACTCTATGCACAACAACTCCAAAGTCGATCTAACAGGAGGGGAGCCAATAGTGGGACCAACTCGCCCCCATCTACCCCTTCCCCCAGCCCTCGAAGAAGATCAAAGACACCCTCACGATCCCCAAGTCCTAGAGGAAGAAGGACTTCAAGATATGACCATCATAAGAGACAATCGTCTCATAGACATTCAAAGCAACCCTCCCAACGAGCACATCATGGCTCACAACATGGAGGCAGTTATGCTAAATCTGATCATATGGACTTCATGACTATGCAACAAGAACCATCCTTTCAAGCCTATGTGGAGCAATACGTGGAACAAAACAAAGACCAATTTTTGGAAAGTCTTATCAACAAAGGCGCTAAAATTCCATATAACTTTGATGTTCACCAAAAAATCAAGAAACAGAATCCTTCAACTGATGAGTTAATCTTACAAATGCAAAAAGATATAGACAGAATGAAGGCTCCCAAGAGTACATTTCATTTGGACTCCATATGTCCTAATCCCATTAACAAAAGTGTGGTGATGGTAGAATTCCCTAAGAAAGTTGAATTCCCAACATACGACAAATATGATGGCACGGGTGACCCTCATGACCATGTTCGACAATTCTACATAATGAGCTTTTCCTTTCACCACGAAGACTCCTACTTGCTGAGATTATTCCCAAGGAGTTTAAAAGGTCAAGCCATGGAGTGGTTCACCAACCTTTCCCCTCCAGTAAGGACATTTAGAGAACTTGTCCAAAGATTTGTGCAACATTTTGCTTACAATTTATCTAGGTCGGTCACCATGCTTGATTTGTGTAAACTTAAGCAAAATCAAGGGGAATCTTTTGTCACCTTTTTGCAACGATGGAGGCGATTGTGTTCGAAATACCCAAGGATAATCCCTGAAGAAGAGAGAATTGATATCATTGTGAACAATCTAATACCAGAACTCAAATATGAAGTCAAGAAAATCTCATTTAATTCCTTCGATACTATGATAGAGGTGGCATGTCGCATTGAGGATGTCCTAAAAGAACAAGGAATTTTGGCTAAACCAACAAATAACAACAATAGCCAAAATAACAATACTAATGGTAACAAGGACAAAAAGAACTCTTATTGGAACAAAAATAAGCAAGTCGTCAACGACGGAGTTGTTGATTCATCTCAGGTCAAAAATGAAGGAGTTCTTAATCTCTCTCATGCAGTTCAAGCTATGAAGTTGCAAACATCATCAACGCAACAAGACAAACCTCAGTATCAAAAGAGATCTAAAACGGAGAAAAGACAATTCACTAAATTGGGAGAATCCTATGCAGATGTTTTTAAGACACTAGTCGCTCATAATCTGGCGCACCCACAGGATCCTACAAAACATCGAATACCAGATCCTTTACCTCATTGGTGGGATGCTAAGGCTTTTTGCATTTTCCATAATGGGATTGGACACGACATAGAAAATTGTTTTAAACTCAAGCATCTTGTCCAAGACCTTATTGAGAAAGGACAATTACAAGTGGATGGGTTAACTACTAATGCAGACCATAAAGCCTTTAAAGAGCCCTTGCCTAAATATGAAAAAGGAGAGAATTCTAGCAGTAAGAATGGCAAGGCGGCTATTAACTATACATACACACATGCTGATAATGTGATTAACATGCTTGAAGTGGCTGACGATAATATCAACATGGTGAGAAAGAAAGATCCTCATGGACATAATGTGGACTCAGTTCCTATGACTAATGAAAGACCCGCTGTGGTAATAAGAGGTCCTCACTCACAAAGAATGCCCCAGTCCCTCAATGTGGTCACTAGGGGTTAGGCCCAAACACCCATTGTCATCAAAGGTCCTAGCACTAGCAAGTCTAAACAGCCCGTGTCCAAAGGTGCTCCTCCAAAATCTGTCGTTGGTCCTGATTCCAATTATAACCTTATTGACCAACTACAACGTACACCCGCTCAGATATCCATTTTTGAGCTTTTAGAATTATCTCCTAAGCACAAGTGCGTCCTCGAGGATGCTTTGCGAGCAGCCAATGTCCCTAATAACTTAGATATCGATCAATTCCAAAACATGGTCAACCATTTGGCTAGCCCTCATTTCCTCACCTTCTCAGAAGAAGATGACAAATCCATTAGTCACCCACATAATTTGGCCTTACATATCGAGGTCATGATTCATAAAACCCGTGTTAGGCGTGTACTGATAGATGGGGGTGCGGGGCTTAATATTTGTACTTTGAGTTTGCTGCTAGCTCTAGGGTATTCTGAGAACGTCATTGACACAAAGAAAAGAATCACAATCAAAGCATATGATGAAGCAGAAAGAAGTTCTAAGGGGTTGGCTGTTTTGCCTATTCGTATTGGTCCTGTAGAAAGAGACATATTATTCCAAATTGTTGATGTTGGACCTCTCGCCTACAACATTTTGCTAGGTAGGCCATGGATTCATGAAATGCAGGCAGTCCCATCGACATATCACCAGTGTGTTAAGTTCCCCCATAATGGTGTAGAAATTTGCATCCCGGGAGACAGTGCTCTATCAGTTAATAACATTTCCGCGGGATCACATGTACCTTTGAATAGAGAAGCTGACAATCTTAGTAGTTCACTTGAACAATGCAAGCAGAAATTCAAGACCATGGACGTTGGGATGGGAGATTATAAGATTGATTCTTTTACAAAAATGCCAGTCTCTCCTAGGTCCTATGGGAGACCCTCCCCAAATGTGAAGCCTTCATCATCAGCAATGACGTTATTTGGGAAATTTGTTGAGTCTTCGGTCCCCATTCAAGAAGAGAAAGAGGAAGTTGCTGTAAGGAACTGGATATATCACGAGGAGAAATACAAACATAATGAGAATTTTGCTCCTTCACCTGAAACTTATGGGAAAGGATATACACTGGTTAAAAATATGGGATATCCGGGATTTGGTCCCCTTAGTCATAGGCTGGACGCTAAAGCTGAGCCTCTTGATCATGCTCTTTTTGGACACAAAAATAAGTCCACAATTGGCTTAGGTTTTGACAATAAGAAGCAGAACGGTATCCCTGTCCCAGCTGCAACAGACAGTGATAGTGATACAGATTATACGCCCGATCTCTCCAACCAACAAGATGTGTCTGATGATTGGGTGCCTTCAACGAATCTCCTTTGGGGAGATTCCATAGATTTGATGCTTAATAGTCCTACTATCCTAGCTGCGACGGATAGTGATTGTGTGACTTCTAGATTGACAAAGGAAAATGTTACTGTCCTAGCTGCGATGGATAGTACCAATACTAACACTAGAGAGGGGGAAACCCTCCCTAACCTTGAGGCTTCTACATCACGAGGCCTAAATGATGACTCAGAGATAGACTCCCATGAATATGAATGGGATTCACTTTCAGATGCAACAATTGATCTAGATGTGGATATTATCCATACCTATAGTACCCAACCCGATGCAACTAACGATCCTAGTGTCAGACTAGAGGATTGCCTTCCTCAAATCACCTTAGTAGACGACGCTTCGTTTGATAGGATGAGCCCCAATTCAGGTATCTTAGGAGAAGACTTGATGAGCTCCGATTATATGGTCACCAGAGATGACACCTTTCACATTAACCACATCGAACCTACCATTGACCTGCCCCTTGTTCACTTTGACCTGATTGACTGGCCCCAGCGCCACCACGAGCCCACATTCCTCACATTTCGCAATGATTACGAAATTGCTTGCTATCTGAATGCTCTCGAACCCGTGGCTTCTTCCACCAGTGAACCAACAACCAGCATGACGGAGCCTGATATTAAGTACCTCAGTCTCAAAACAAAAGAGAAAAAGAAAAATAGGTCTGATGGCGAAAACCACTTTGTGGCGGTGTCAGAACCAAAAATAGTAAAAAGAAATGATGCATCCAAAGGTGAAAACCTCTTTGAGGCACCTAAGGATGGGGTACTTAATAACTTGCCGAGTTATTTCCAGGATAGATCATCAATATTGATTGAACCAACAAAGCCGGTCAATCTAAACACAGAAGAAAATCCTCAGATAGTCCATCTTGCTCAGTCTTTATCAGAGGAAGAGACCAAGGCATATGTACAGTTTTTACAGAAAAAGAAAATTAATTTTGCATGGACCTACTCAGACATGCCAGGGCTTGACACAAATCTCATAATGCATCACTTATCTATAGCTCCAGGAGTCAAGCCAGTCAAACAGAGACTAAGAAAAATGCACCCACATATAGCTCTACTTGTCAAAGGAGAATTAGAAAAGCTTTTGAAAGCTGGATTTATTAGAGCCATCGATTACGCAGAATGGATCTCAAACATAGTACCGGTCTCCAAACATGATGGGTCCATTCGTGTCTGCACAGATTTTAGAGATCTAAACAAAGCATGCCCAAAGGATGACTTTCCACTCCCAAACATTGACATGATAGTGGACATGACGGCGGGCTATGACATATATTCCCTAATGGATGGTTTCTCAGGGTATAATCAAATCAAAATAGCCCCTGAAGACCAAGAGAAAATAGCATTCACATGTGCATGGGGAACCTACTGTTGGAACGTCATGCCATTCGGGTTAAAGAATGTAGGAGCAACCTACCAAAGAGCTATGACAACCATCTTTCATGATATGATGCACAAAAACATGGAAGATTATGTGGATGATACCCTGGAAAAATCAAGAAAAAGGGACACACACCTCAATGATCTGGAAGTAATTCTAGATCGTATGGAACAATTTCAACTCAGATTGAATCCAAAGAAGTGCGCATTTGGCGTCACCTCAGGCAAACTTTTAGGATTCATAATATCAGCAAAAGGTATCGAGGTTGATCCCGAAAAGGTCCAAGCAATCCTAGATATGCCACCTCCTCGAAATATCAGCCAAATGAGAAGTCTTCAAGGACGTCTTCAATCAATTAGGAGGTTTATTTCTCAGCTTGCAGATAGAGCGCAACCCTTCAACAAGACATTGCATAAGGGTGCTTCTTGTGTTTGGAACGAGGATTGTCAAAAGAGCCTAGATCAGATCAAACAATACTTGGCTAATCCTCCGATCTTAATGCCTCCTATTCCAGGGAAACCATTGCTTCTATATATCTCAGCTACAGACACTTCCCTGGGGGCATTATTGGCTCAAACAGATGATACTGGGAAAGAACGGGCCATCTACTATATCAGCCGTACTCTAGTCTCTTATGAGATCAATTACAATAATATTGAGAAATCTTGTCTCGCGGTGGTGTTTGCTTCTCAAAAGTTGCGCCACTACATGCTTGCTCATACCATACACTTGATTGCCAAAATTGATCCCCTTAAATACTTGCTTGGTAAGGCTGCCCTGACGGGTAGACTTGCTAAATGGATGATGGTCCTCACTGAATTTGACATAGAGTACGTTGAAAGGAAGGCAATAAAAGGGCAAGCTATTGCTGACCAATTAGCTGATTTTCCAATCCAGGATAGTATGCCAGTCCAAGTGGAATTCCCAGATGAACACATCTTATATACCACTACTCGTACTTGGACAATGTTCTTTGATGGCTCCCGCATGCAAAATGGATCAGGTGCTGGAGTGTTATTTATTTCTCCACATGGGTACAACATTCCAAAGTCTTATAAACTATTATTCTCATGTACCAATAATATTGCAGAATATGAAGCTTTAACTAATGGCTTGAAAATGGCTATAGAATGGAATATCACAGAATTTCATGTCTTTGGGGATTCTCAGTTAATCATCAACCAAGTTAATGAAGAGTATCAAACCAAGGATGACAAATTGATACCCTATAAAAAGATGGTTGATTCTTTGAAACACTATTTCACCTTTGTGACGTTTCAACAAATCCCTAGGATAGAGAACAAAGCTGCAGACGCCATGGCCACATTAGCTTCACTTCTTCAGTTGGAGACACATGAATCCAGATTTGAATTCCTGGTGGAAGAGCTACACCATCCCATCTTTGACTCATCTGAAAGCTGTGTCATTTGTGCCATTATCACACACGAGTCTTCCCGATATGGTGCTATCTATTCATATCTTCGTGATGGCATCATCCCTGACACCTTCACCCGCTCCGAACGCCGAAACCTCATCCGTAACGCCTCTCGCCACACCCTCATCTCTGGTGACTTATATAGAAGGGGTTTAGATGGGACACTCCTTAGGTGCTTGGAAAAGGAGGAATCCAACCAAGCGTTAGCTGACATCCACGAGGGCATTTGTGGTGGGCATTCTAATGGTCTGGCCATGGCCCAGAGGTTGCTTAGGGCGGGATATTATTGGCCCACAATGCAGATGGACGCAATCACCTTTGCTAAGTCATGTGAAAAATGTCAGAAACACGGCAACCTGATTCATGCTCCGGGTAGGGAGCTGATTCCTTCTATCTCTCATTGGCCATTTCAGCGCTGGGCCTTTGATCTAGTTGGGCAAATTCACCCCAACTCATCAGGCAGACACAAGTTCATTATTACTGCCACTGACTACTTCACAAAATGGGTGGAGGCCGTACCACTTTATGTTGCTTCAGGAAGGACCATTTCTTTGTTCATCTTGAACCATATCATTTGCCGATTTGGAGTGCCTTCTGAGATCATTACTGACAATGGAGGTCAATTTAAGAATAAAGACCTAAAACACCTATGCAAAAAGTTTAAAATCAAGCAACATTGGTCCTCCATATATTTCCCACAAGGAAACGGACAGGCAAAAGCTTCTAACAAAACCATTCTTAAGATTCTTCATAGAACAGTACACAAGAATGGTAGGGATTGGCACTTACAAATCAATCCAGCACTATGGGCTTACCGAACAAGTATTCGCACACCTACAGGAGCCACTCCTTTCTCTCTCACCTATGGCGCTGAAGCAATATTACCTTTAGAAGTCGAGATACCATCCCTCAGAGTCTCACTCAAAGGTTTGATTACAGATGAGGATTACCGCGCCATGAGGTTGCAGGAACTAGAACTTCTAGATGAGAAGCGTAAGGCTTCCTTTGATCATATGAGAGCGTATCAGAAGCGTATGTCCAAGGCATTCAACAAGAAGGTTCGCCCTAGAGAATTTCAAATAGGTGATCTTGTTTTACGAGAAAACCCTAAGAACCAACAAAATAGAGAGCAAAAGGGAAAGTTTGAACCTAACTGGCTTGGACCATATGTCATCACAGCTGCTTTTGGTACTGGTGCGTATTTACTGTCAGATCCTGATGGAGAACAGCTCCCTGATCCCATCAACATTATGCACCTTAAGAAGTTCTATCCTTGATGCTCGTTCTGTCTGGGGGCATCTTTTGTATATATCTTATTGATCCTGAAAAAATACCAAAAAAATTCATATATGATGCTGAAAAAATCCTAAAAAGCATAAAATGTCCTAAAAAAATACAAAAAAATCAAAAAATTCAAAAAATCAAAAACAATAGAAAAAGTGCCTTGGTGAAAACCTAGCAATAGGTGCCCTGGTAGCAAAAATCCAAAAAAATGAAAAACTGAAAAGAATCCAAGTGGTGAAAACCTGGAAACAGGCGCTACTTGAGGCCTTTTGCACCCCTATTTGTTAGCATGCGTACTTGACACTTAGCCACTTTCCATCATGCCTTGACCTTATTTGGCTTAGTCTGGAATTGGTCTTTGTCTTTGTCTAGGGGGCATAACTGTTAGCATTGGTCCTTTAGGTGCATTTGTCTCTTGGGGCATTTCACAACAGGTGTTTTTCAACACCATCCCAAACAGTGTTTTTCAACACTACCCTTGCGTCGAGTGTTTCTTAACACTTATCAGATGTCTTACCCAACAGTCTCGCATGATGCAATATTTCCCATTTGCAGATAAGATACTCAGAATTTGACTCTATGACCAACACACACGCACTTAAACAATCAACTCACTGACGATATGATGACTTTATTTTTCTTTGTGTGCTGTCTATGAGGATTTCTTTGATGAGTGATCTCTCCCTGAGAAGTTTTCGATGATGCATAGCTAGAAGACTGAGGGAATGAGAACATGTTTTCTTTCTTTATCTGCTTGTGGGTATATTTTGTTGATCCTAACTGTCATGAGCATTTATGCTGGTCTTACTTGACACTATGGATTGACAAGGTATTATCCTTGACTGTTTCGCGAGTGCATGCTTTTAGCTATCCTGACTTTCATGCGTCTTGATACAAGCATAATCTCGCTATAACAAATTTAGGTGATCTCACTGCATTAGTCATCTTGACCTATATGTCTTTGATGCCTAGGTGAGATTCCCACATCTCTATCTGATAAAGATCATATTCATATCCACATAGTTATGCTAGTGTGCATTGTATGATCTTACGACGCTACCAATAACGCTCGATGATGATAATTAGATGTCTATAAGCGTTGTGACCTTGCAAGTCAACCACTTTCATAGTAGCTTGCATTTTTTAGGGTCATGTTAGTCTGGTCTTGCATCTTGCACATGGAGAGAGCTCTCCTTTTCATCCTACATGGACCTGTTAGTCAACTGCGCTCACTTTCTCTCTTTCTTGATCATGTCCTTCGCTCCTTGTCTTTTTCATCTCGAACCTGTTCCTGTTCATCACAAGGGGTTAATCACATCATCATATCTATATTACAAACCGTCATTTTCAAAAAATATAAGTCCACATCATACATATGAGAATTAAACATACAACTATGAGAGAGAACATACATAAGCACACACATAAGCATTTTTGAGCAAAATGACAAGACAATATACATAAACTGATACATCTATCACAAGTGAGACAAATGCACATGATACATCGAACATCCAGTAATCTCATAAATCAATAAATGTCGTGATATACAATATGAGATCCCAAAATCTGGATCAAAAGTCTCAAAATATGTCCAAAACATCTAAACCTAAGACCTAACCCTAAGACTCGCTACCACCCTCGTGAGGAGCTCGTGGTGGTGGAGGAGGCATAGCTCTCCTATCAAATGCCACGTCTGATACCCCTGCCCGCTGAGAGTATGATGGTGCTCTCTCACCCTCTGGGACGGCCTGCAGATATAACCCGTGATAGTAAGCAGCTCTCGCTGACTCCCGTCGGAGCTCCAATGCCTCGGCCTGTGCCATCGCCTCACGGCGTGCTATCTCTGCTCTGAGATTAGCTATCTGCTGATCTCACTCTGCCCTCAGATCTAGGAGCTCCTGATCTCTCACAGCTATAGTGGTCCGCAGCTGCTATATCTCTGTCTCCTGAGCCTGTATCTGGGCTCTCAGGTCCTCTCCCCCCGCAAGCTGCTCCTGTTGTACCTCTGCCTGCCGGCGAGCTGGTCTCGCCTCCTCCTCAGGAGTGGCTGATCTCTATCCCCGTGGTCGTTTTCGGCCACCTGATCCCGACCCCTCTCCTCTCTCCATCCTCCTCTCGCTCCCCCTCCCGCCGTCTCCTCCATCTCCTCCCTCCTCTCCTCCGTCCCCTCCGTCCCCTCCCTCTCCTCCCTCTCCTCCCGGCGCTGGCACCTGAGCATCTGGTACTGTAAATTGAGGGAATGGTACCCTCCGCCGCTCTGCTCTGTAAGCTCCATCAGCCCCTGCGTCTGCCACATCTGGAAAATAATCCCAAGGCTCGCTCCTGATAGCTGCTGTCTCTGCGACAGCCTGCTGATAATCCAGCATGGGTAGCCACCCATGCCCCTCCTCGTCTCTGGCCCTGGCATATGTGGTAGTCTCTGTCGAGACTCGCTGCTGCCTCCCGAACTGCCGCCACACCCGATTGATGCAAAACCTCTCTATGATATCCGCATAGCGACCTACCAGTGGTCGACTGCACAGCATATAACTCAGCTCCTCTGCAGCATCCCCCCAAACCTCCACCTCCCTGTACGGCCTCCATGTGAATGAGGCTATCTCATCTAGAATCCGTCTGTAATAGGTCACATCCTCTGAATGGGCATGTGATATGAACCCGATGTACCTATAAATGAAGGGGTACCTCCTCTCCCTCGGTTGAACCCTGGGGCGCACCACAGCAATGTGCTCCCATGCCCATACCTGTGCCAGGATGGCACCACATGCCCATGTCCGACCGTCCCTGTAGACGATCTCATGCAGCTCATGATACATCTCTGCTAGGATAGCAGGCCCCCATGCCATCCGTCGGGGCCTGCCTACCAAGTCTACCAGTAGTCTGCCCCATCCGAGCGGGAATCCCTTCTGACTGCGATCAGTCATCAGGATCTGTGAAATAATCGATGCCACAATACATGGCACCGGATAGTCTCGGCCGAAGTCATCAAGCAGTCGCTCCCAGCTGACATGCCTGTCTAGGATGGTCACATCCTGAAACATCTCCTGAATCAACCGACGCCCCTCAGTGACGTCCTGATCATAGTATACCTGTGACAACACATAAATCATGTTAGTTTTCATCTTCTGGAAACATTACATTTTACATGACTATCTTAAAAACATGATTATACTTACAGGCTCTTCGTGGCATGGAACTCGGAGGATCCTATAGACATCCTCTAGTGTGATGGATGCCTCGCCTGTAGGAAGGTGGAAGGTGTTGTGCTCGCTGTGTCATCTCTCGGCCAGCGCAGTCAACAACCCATAGTCTGCTCGGATATAGAGGTACCTCAACAGATACCGGAATCCCATAGCCCTGATATCGGCATTGCCCGGATCATCCAGATCTCGGACACACCGCAACCCAGTCACCTTCGGCGCTCTGATAATGAGCGCCGGAAAAACCTCCTGCAAGCCAAAATCAAACCCGTTGTTAGTACATATCATGATGGATGTCCAAAAACTCAGTATAAAATATCTTAAAAATGTAACATTGTCTAGACCCATGTCGTTTTTACTCAAAAATGCATTAAATATCAAAATTTTCAACTGGGCGATATTCTTTTTTAGAGAAGTATCGTGCGATATTTCTCCCTATAGTGGGGCGATACACATTGAGTCGAGCGATACTTCGCCCAGTATCGCGCGATTTTTTGCCCAGTATCGTGCGATACTGGTGTCTAAAGCGTGCGATACTTTTGGGGCACGCGAAGTATCGCGCGATACTTCTCCCCAAAGCGCGCGATACTTCTAAGGTATCGAGCGATATTTCGCACAACCAAAAATTTTGAAATTTAAAATTTGATAAAAACGTGCTAAAAAAAGTTATTAAATGCTAGAAATGACCAAAAAGCTCAAGTTTTTCGAAAACATACCGGGGCAGGATAGTGTGGTGGCCGGTTGTGCAACCGGGCGCGCTCGAATCGATGCCTGTGGACGGGAACTCCTGCTTGCTGAGCCATTTTCTCTCTCTAAAGCTCTGAAATTCTCAAATCACTAAAAGACAAATGATTTTTGAAAATGACATTTTGACCCCTTTTATAGCATTTTGACTTTTTGACCTAATTTTCAAAACACCTCAGAATTGCGCGAAAATTGCACCCCTAGCTAATTTCGACGTTCTGGATCCATTTTCGGACTCGAAATCAAAATCCGAGATCATCTTCATAGTTAAAATCACGTTCCAAATTCTTTTCCCCCTTCTGCGCAGTTGGCTGATCTTTTGAGGCCTAATCTTTTAATCTTTGCTGGGGCATCGTCATTCCTTCCTTTTCATGTCTTCCAAACTTCTAGTCTTTCATTCATAAGCCATTCCATTCCCTCATTTCTCACGTTGACTACATCTTTCCAGTCAGGCTGGGGCATGTTTCATTGCCTAATGGTTAACCTATTTGACTCTCACGTTCGATTGTGATTTTATCCTGATTTGATCAAATCTTTATCAATTCCCTGTCTTTCCTCTACTTGATTTCGATTTCGATTCCGAGGGGGCAGTATTTATGGGATTCTCATCCCTAATTCTCTTGATTTTCCTGATTCAGACATCTTTTGTGAGCTTTTTCTCAAAACTTGAGATTCTTATCTCTCATTTTTAGACATTGATTATTGCCTAGCAGCGACGGTGATAGTTTTGTCTAAAGCTTGATTTGCACCTAGCAGCGACGGTGTTGGTCTAAGCTTTTGTTTATGTTTGTCCGGATGTGATCCCAAATCGATCTCACATTTCAATTCTTCTTTGACTACATGTGTTCCCAAATCGATCACACATTAGTCAAAGAGGGGCAAATGTATGCACCCTAAAATGGTCGCCTAGACTTTGGGCCCCATTTATTTGATTTATCAATCCTGAATCATTTTGATCATTAATCAATATTTTCAACAATATCAATTTCTTGATCAAATCCTAATTTCGATCATATATTGGATTTTTATCGTTGGGCTAACCATTTATCCTAAGTCTTTATTTAATTAAAAGGAATATTTCCTCCCCTTTTGATTAAATAAAAAGCCCCACTTTTCCTCTTATCCTATGTTGCACAAATAAAGCATTATTCATATTTTATAAAAAGGGAAAAAGCACTTTTGTCTCACATGAGGCTCAAAAGTCAACACTTCACTCTCATTGGAGGATGTTTGTGCACATGGATTGCTCCTTTTTCAAGCTCCACCGCTGATTAAGATCTTTTGCCTCTTAATCTCCATGGTCCATTCCTTTGCATTTCTTATAAAAGGAGAGCTCTCTCCTCCATTTGCATATCCTTGTTTTATGCTATTGTTATGCTGCAGGTTTTGGAGCTCTCTTTGAAGACACTCAAGCTTTGAAGCCTTGACATTCTTAGTTGCATTTCATAATAGTTTTGCTTTCATAGTTGCATTCATGGCATTCTTAGTGTAGATTTCCTTTTATGCAATCTCACATAGTCTAAATAAGAAGGATTTGTAATCCATTGCTATTTCCTTTCATAGATTAGATTTCTTTTCAAGCATTGCATTGTTATCATTTAGCTTAGCTTGCACATTCATACTAGTTGCATTTGCATTTCATTTCCATTTAGATTCTTGGAGATATTGGCATTGTTGCCCTTGTCTTCACTTGAATCTCTCATTGTATGGTTGACTAGCAAGGTCACTTTCTTGTAGCTCTAGCTGAGAGCAAAACTCATAGTCCCTTGCAACTCCATGCATAGAGAGCTATGAGCCACTTTGTGAGGCCTCACTCTTGAGTAACCTTGCATGTAATGGTTCATAGAAGTGCATATTTTAGTGTGTACAGTTCCCATATGATGAAACTAACATGATTGTTTGTTGGCACAGGTATACTATGATCAGGATGCCACTGAGGGCTGACATGCCATCCAGGGTATGTTTTAGGATGTTACTATCATTGATAGGCACGTCAACTAGGAGCGGCTGATAGATGATTTTGGCAGAGACTTCCCAATGTCGTGTATTATTGTGTCCATCATCTCACAAGCCTTGATGACTAATTGTAGTCAGAAGGGATTCCCTCTTGGATAGGGCAGACTAGTGGTTGACTTGGTAGGCAGACCTCAGTGCATGGCATGGGGACCTGTCATACTTGCAGAGATGTATCATGAGCTACATGAGATCATCTACAGGGACAGTCAAACATGGTCTTGCGGTGCCATCCTGGCACAGGTGTTGGCTTGGGATCACATTGCTATGATACGGCCCAAGATTCAACCAAGGGAGTGGAGATACCCATACATATACAAGTATGAAGGATTCATATCACATGCCCATACTGAGGATGTGACATACTATCGACGGGTCCTAGATGAGATGACCTCGTTCACATGGAGGCCATACAGGGATGTTGAGGCATGGGGGGATGCAGATGATGAGCTTAGCTATATGTTGTGCAGCTGGCCATTGGTAGGCTGACACTTTGAGATTGTTGAGAGGTTCTACATCACATGGGTATGGTGACAATTTGGATGGTAGCAATGGGTCTCGGCAGAGACCACTACTTATGCCAGGGCTAGGGACAAGGAGGGACATGGGTGGCTACCCATGTTAGACTTTTAGCAGGCCATGGTAGAGATAGATGGCATTAGGAGGGAGCCTTGGTAATACCTTCCTGATATGGTAGACATAGGATCAAATGTAGCATACAAGGTTGAGCGGGGAGGGCACCATTCCCTCGTTTCATAGTACCTAATGCTCTGGTAGTAGCTCAGGGTGGGATGGGGATGATGGGGGAGACAAAGGGTGAGGGAGAGGGAGAGGGATGGAGAGGGGTAGGGATCAGGATCAGGTGGCCGAAAATAGCCACGGGGACAGAGATCAGTGACCCCTAAGGATGAGGTGATACTAGCTCACCGACAGGTAGAGGTACAGTAGGATTAGCTTGAAAGAGGGGATGACCTGAGAGCTAGGATCCAGGCTCTAGAGATAGAGATTCAGTAGCTACGCATCACCATAGCAGTGAGAGAGTAGTAGCTAGCTGACCTAAGGGTAGAGAGAGATCAGCAGATCACTGATCTCAAGGCAGAGATAGCACGCTGGGAGCAGACGGCATAGGTTGATGTAGTATAGATCTGGAGAGAGTCAACACAAGCTGCTTACTACCATGGACTCTACCTATAGGCTGTACCCAAGGGACAGAGAGTTCCATCTTACTCTCAGAGGGCAGGTAGATCAGATATGGTGCCAGACAGGGTAGCAACACCACCTCCACCACCACCACGTGATGGGGAGAGTTAGACTTAGGTTTAGGGCTTAGGTTTAGATGTTTTGAGACATATCCTAAGACTTGTGATCTAGATTTTGGGATCTCATATTATATGTTGTATGATGACATTGATTTATATATGAGATTACTAGATGTTCGATATATCTTGTGTTTACGTCTCACTTGTGATGGATGTATCATTTTATGTATTTTCTTGTCATTTTTCTCAAAATGTATATTTATATGCTCATGTATATTCTCTCTCATAGATGTATGTTTAATTCTCATGTGTATGATATAGACTCATGTTTCTGAAAATGACATTTTTTGAAATATAGATATGATGATATGATTAACCCCTTGTGATGACAGGAATAGGTTTGAGATGAAAGACAAAGAGTGAAAGACATGATCGAGAAAAGGGAAGATGAGCGCAATTGACCGACAGGTCCTCATAAGATAAGGAGAGCTCTCTCCATATGCAAAATGCAAAAACTAAACTATCATGAATCTAGGAATGCAAACTACTATGAAAAGTGGTTGACTTGCAAGGTCACAACGCTTATAGACATCTAATTATCATCATCAAGTGTTATTGGTAGCATCATAAGATCATACAATACACACTAGTATGACTATGGGTATATGAATATGATCTATATCAGATGAAATGTGGGAATCCCACCTAGGCACCAAAGACATGTAGGCCAAGATGACTAGTGTAGTGAGATTACCTAAGTTTACTATAGCAAGATTATGCTTGCATCAAGACATAAGAAGGTCAAAATGGCTATAAGTATGCACTCACGAAACAGTCAAGGATAATACCTTGTCAATCCCTAGTGTCAAGTAGGACCAGCATAAATGCTCACGACAGTTAGGATCAATGAAATATACCCACAAGCAGATAAAGAAATAAAACATGTTCTCATACCCTCAGTCTTCTAGCTATGCATCATCGAAGACATCTCAGGGAGAGACCACTCATCAAATAAATCCTCATGGATAGCACACAAAGAAAAAGAAATTCAACATATCTCGATTGAGTTGATTGTTTAAGTGCGTGTGTGTTGGTCATAGAGTCAAACTTCAAGCATCAAATTTTCTAATGGGTGATATCGCATCATACTTAGACTGGTGGGTAAGACATTTGATAAGTGTTGAGAAACACTCGACGCTAGGGTAGTGTTGAAAAATACTGTTTGGGGTGGTGTTGAAAAACACCTGCTTGTGAAATGCCCCAAGAGACAAACACACCTAAAGGACCTATGCTAACAGGTATGCCCCCTAGACAAAGACAAAGACCAATTCTGAACCAAGTCAAATAAGGTCAAGGCATGATGGAGAATGGCTAAGTGTCGAGGATGCATGCTAAGAAACAAGGGTGCAAAGGCCTCAAGTAGCGTCTATTTCCAGGTTTTCACCACTTGGAGATTTTTTTATTTTTTCAAATTTTTTTTGGTATTTTTGCTACCAAGGTGCCTGTTTCCAGGTTTTCACCAGGGCACTTTTTTTTTTGAATTTTTGAATTTTTTTGATATTATTTGCAATATATATATTTTTTTTGGAGGTACATCAAAGCATCTATTACTAGATTTTCACTAAGATGATCATTTTTTCAGGACATTTTATGCTTTTTAGAATTTTTTCAGCATCATATATGAATTTTTTCAGAATTTTTTCAAGATCAATAAATATGTACAAAGGATGCCCCTAGACTGAATAGGCATCAGGGATAGAACTTCTTGAGGTGCAAAATATTAATAGGGTCAGGGAGTTGTTCCCCCTATTCATCAGATAGCAAGTAAGCACCTGTCCCAAAGGCAGCAGTAATAATGTATGGTCCAAGCCAATTAGGTTCAAATTTGCCCTTTTGTTCTCGATGTTCTTGATTCTTAGTATTCTCACATGGGACAAGATCTCCTACTTGAAATTCTCTAGGGTGAACCTTCTTGTTGAATTCTTTGGACATGCGCTTTTGGTAGACTCTCATGTGATCAAAAGATGTTCTTCGTTTCTCATCAAGAAGTTCCAATTCTTGCAATCTCATGGCACGATAATCTTCATCTGTAATCAAACATTTGAGAGATACTCTAAGTGAGGGAATCTCTACTTCTAAAGGTAATATTGCTTTAGCACCATAAGTGAGGGCAAAAGGAGTAGCCCCTATGGGAGTACGAATACTTGTTCTATAAGCCCATAAGGCTAGATTGATCTGTAAGTGCCAGTCTCTACCATTCTTGTGAACTATTCTATGGAGAATATTAAGAATGGTTTTATTAGAGACCTCTGCCTGTCCATTTCCTTGTGGGAAGTAAATGGAGGACCAATGATGTTTTATCTTGAATTTCTTGTAGAGGTGTGTAAGGTCCTTGTTTTTGAACTGACCCCCATTGTTAGTGATTATCTCAGAAGGTATCCCAAACGGACAAATGATATGATTCAATATGAATAAAGAAATTGTCTTTCCTGAAGCAATAAAGAGTGGAACAGCTTCTACCCATTTGGTAAAGTAGTCAGTAGCAGTAATTATGAATTTATGTCCACCTGATGAGTTGGGATGAATCTGCCCAACAAGGTCAAAGGCCCAACGTTGAAATGGCCAATGAGAAATAGAAGGAATAATCTCCCTACCTGGAGAATGAATTAGGTTTCCATGTTTTTGACATTTTTCACAAGACTTGGCAAAAGCTATAGCATCCATCTGCATTGTGGGCCAATAGTACCCCACCCTAAGCAACCTTCAGGCCATGGAAAGACCATTAGAATGTCCTCCACAAATGCCCTCGTGGATGTCAACTAACACTCGGTTGGACTCATCCTTTTCCAAGCACCTAAGAAGTGTCCCATCTAAACCCCTCCTATACAGATCACCAGAGATAAGGGTATGGCAAGAGGCATTACAGACAAGGTTTCTTCATTTGGAGTGATTAAATGTTTCAGGGATGATGTCATCATGAAGGTATGAATAGATAGCACCATATCAAGAAGACTCATGAGTGACCAAGGTACAAATGACATGGCTTTTAGAGGAGTCAAAGATGGGATGGTGTAGCTCTTCCACCAGGAATTCAAATCTTGATTCGTGTTGTTCCAACTGAAGGAGTGAAGCTAATGTAGCCATAGCATCTACAGCCTTATTTTCTACTCTAGGGATCTATTTAAATGTTACAAATGTGAAATAGCATCGCAATGAATCAACCATTTTTTTGTAAGGTATAATCTTATCATCCTTAGTTTGGTATTCTTCATTTACTTGGTTGATAATCAATTGTGAATCCCCAAAGACATGCAGCTCTGTAATTCCCCATTCTATGGCCATTTTCAATCCATTGGTTAAGGCCTCATATTTAGCAATGTTGTTTGTGCATGGGAACAATAATTTATAGGACTTGGGAATAGTACACCCAAGAGGGGAAACAAACAACACTCCAGCTCCTGATCCATTTTGCATATTTGAACCATCAAAGAACATTTTCCAAGTGTGCGTGGTCATGTACATGATATGCTCATCTAGGAATTTAACTTTCATTGGTGCTTTGTCTCAGATTGGAAAATCAACCAATTGGTCTGCAATGGCCTGTCCTTTTATAGCCTTATGCTCAACATACTCTATGTCAAATTCTAAAAGAATCATCATCCATTTAGCAAATCTACCCATGAGAGTAGCCTTACTAAGCAAGTATTTTAGAGGATCAATTTTGGCAATGAGATGTATAGTATGGGCAAGCATGTAGTGATGCAAATTTTGGGAAGCAAACACCACCGCAAGGCAAGACTTCTCAATACTAGTATAATTGACCTCATAAGAAATAAGCATTCGACTAATGTAATAGATAGCTCGTTCTTTTCCAATATCATCAAATTGAGCTAACAATTCCCCCAAGGAAGATTTGGTCATTGAGATGTACAAAATCAATGGTTTTCCTGGGATAGGAGGCATCAAAATTAGAGGATTAGCCAAGTATTGTTTTATTTGATCTAGGCTCTTTTGGCAATCCTCATTCCAAGCACATGTGGCTCCCTTATGCAATGTCTTGTTGAATGGTTGTGCTCTATCTGTAAGCTGTGAAATAAACCTTCGTATGGATTGGAGTCATCCTTGAAGACTTATCATCTGACTAATGTTCTTAGGAGGTGGCATATCTAATATGGCTTGAACCTTTTCGGGATCCACCTCTATTCCTTTGGCTAAAATTATGAATCCTAGAAGTTTACCTGAGGTAACCCCAAATGCACACTTTTTCAGATTCAATCTTAACTGAAATTGCTCCATTCGATCTAGAATTACTTCTAGATCTTGTAGGTGTGTACCCCTTTGCTTAGATTTGGCCAAGGTATCATCCACATAATCCCCCATGTTTTTATGCATCATCTCATGAAATATTGTGGTCATAGCTCTTTGGTATGTGGCTCCTACATTTTTTAAGCCAAATGGCATGACGTTCCAACAATAGGTTCCCCATGCACATGTGAAGGTTGTCTTTTCTTGATCCTCTAGAGCTATTTTTATTTGGTTATAACCAAAAAAACCATCCATTAAAGAATATATCTCATAGCCCGCAGTCATATCCACTATCATGTCTATGTTAGGGAGTGGAAAGTCATCCTTTGGGAAAGCTTTGTTAAGATCTTTGAAGTCTGTGCATACACGAATGGACCCATCATGCTTTGAAATTGGAACAATATTTGAGATCCACTTGGCATAGTCGATAGCTCTAATAAATCCTGCTCCTAAGAGTTTTTCTAATTTAGCCTTAACAAGGAGAGCTATATGAGGGTGCATTTTCCTCAACTTCTATTTTACTGGTTTAATTCCTAGAGCTATAGATAAGTGATGCATAATAAGATTAGTGTCAAGCCTTGGCATGTCTGAATATGTCCAAGCAAAATTGATTTTCTTTTCTTGTAAGAACTTTGTGTATGCCTCTTTTTCTTGCACTGACAGAGACTGAGCTAGATGAATCACCTGTGGAACCTCTTCTGTATTCAAATTTACTGGTTGTGTAGGCTCAATAAGAACTGGTGACCTATCTTGGAAATAACTCAGTAGGTTATTAAGTACCCCATCCTTAGGTGCCTCAAAGAGGTTTTCACCTTCAGATACATCCTTTCTTTTTACTTTTTTGGGTTCTGACACTACCACATAGTGGTTTTCGCCATCATAACCATTTCTCTTTTTTTTCTTTTCTTTTATTTTGTGACTGAGGTACTTAATATCCGGCTCTGTCATACTTGTTGTAGGTTCACTGGTGGAAGAGACTACAGGTTCAAGAGCATTCAAGTAGCAAGCTATCTTGTAGTCGTTGTGAAAAGTGAGGAGCTGAGGTTCTTGGCAAAGTTGTGACCAATCAATCAAATGATAGTTTACAAGGGGTAGGTCAATGACTGGTTCAACATTATTGATATGAAAGGTAGTATCCCTGGTGATCACACAGTTAGGATTTGTCAAGTTTCCCTCTAAGATACCTGAATCAGGACTCAACCTATCAAACAAAGCATCATCCACTAAGCCAATTCAAGGAGTCTAGTCCTCTAGTCCTACACTAGGTTCATCAGTCACGTCAGGTTGAGTACTATAGGTATGAACAACATCCATGTCTAAATCAACTGTTCCATCTGAAAGTGAGTCCCATTCAAACTCGTGTGAGTCTGTCTCTGAATCAGTATTTGGACCTCATGATGTAGAAGCCTCAAGGTTGGGAAGGATCTCCCCTTCTCTAGCACTAGCATTGTTACCATCTGTCGTAGCTAGGATAGAACCACTTTCCATTGTCAATCTAGCATTCATATAATCACTATCCATCGTAGCTAGGATAGGAGGACTGTCAATTGTCAAATCTTTTGAATCTCCCCAAAGGAGAGTTGTTGAAGGCACCCAATCATCAGACATGTCTTGTTGGTTTTGGAGATTAGGTGTATAATCTGAAGCACTGTCACTATCTGTCGTAGCTAGGATAGGAACACTTTTATTCTTTCCATTATCAAACCCCAGACCAACTGACTTAGTCCTACGACCAAAAAGAGCATGGTTGAGTGGTTCAGCCTTGGCATCTAGCCTGTGACTGAGAGGTCCATGACTTGGGTAGCCCATGTTGGTAACCAACATGTATCCTTTCCCATAAGTCTTAGGAGATGGGGAAAAATTTTCATTATGTAGGTACTTTTCTTCTCTGTATATCCAATCTCTAACAACCATCTCTTCTTTCTCATCCTGAATAGGTACTAAAGATTGTACAGAAGTATCAAATAGAGTCATGGCTGAAGATGAGGGGTGCATCTCTTGTGACGATTTACAATAGGACCTAGGTGAAATTGGTAACTTTGTAAAGGAGTGAATTTGATATCCTCCCATACCAAGGTCTATGGACTTGAATTTATCCTTACATTTCTCAAGAGCTGCCCCAAAATTATCTGCTTCTCTATTTAAGGGAACATGGGCCCCTGCTGAAATGACATTAATAGATAAGGTACTGTCACCTGGTATGCAGACTTCTACGCCATTGTATGGAAACTTGACACATTGATGATAGGTAGACGGTACTACTTGCATGTCATGAATCCATGGTCTACCTAGTAGGATGTTGTATACTAGAGGACCAACATCAACAATTTGAAACAAAATGTCCTTTTCAACAGGACCAATTCTGACTGGAAGAACAGCTAACCCCTTAGAACTTCTCTCAGCCTCATCATAGGCTTTGATAGTAATTTTCTTCCTGGTGTCAATGGCATGCTCTGAGTAACCCAAGTTTTTCAAAAGGCTTAAAGAACAAATATTGAGCCCAGCACCCCCATCTATCAACACACACCTAACACAGGTTTTATGGATCATGACCTCAATGTGAAGGACAAGATTGTGCGGATGGTTCAAGGCTTTATCGTCTTCTTCAAAAAATGTAAGGTAATGTGGGCTAGCCAAGTGGTTGACCATGTTCTAGAATTGGTTGACATCTATATTATTAGGGACATTTGCTACACGCAAAGCATCCTCAAGGACATGCTTGTGTCTAGGAGACAATTCTAAGAGCTCAAAAATAGAAATTTGTGTTGGCGTTCGCTGTAACTGATCAACAAGATTGTAACTCATATTAGGACCAACTACAGACTTGGAAGGAACATTTTTGGACACTAGTTGCTTGGATTTTCTAGAGTTAGAACCTCTAATGATAAGAGGACCTTGGGACTAACCCCTAGTAATAGCATTGAGAGGTTGAGATGACCTTCGAGATTGAGGACCTCTAAGCACAATAATGGGTCCTTCATCAAATATTGGGGGTGAGCTTACCTCATAGTCATAGGGATCATTCCCTCTCATCATGTTGACATCATTGTTCACAACCTCAAGCATATTAATGACATTTTCCATAGTTGTATAGGTATAATTGATTGCGGCCTTGCCACTCTTATTTTGAGAGGTCTCCCCCTTCTCATACTTAGGCAAGGGTTCCTTAAAAGCTTTGTGGTCTGTGTTTGTGGTCAATCCATCAACTTGTAATTTTCCATTCTCAATAAGGTCTTGAACGAGATGTTTGAGTTTAAAACAACCTTCAATGTCATGTCCAATCCCATTGTGGTATACACAGTAATCTTTCTCATTCCACCAATAAGGTTTAGGATTTGGTATGCAAAATTTTGAAGGATCGTGAGGTTGTACCAAATTATGAGCAATCAAGGTCATAAAAATATCTACATAAGAGTCCCCAAGTTTAGTAAATTGTCTCTTTTCTATTTTAGGTCTCCCTTGATACTTGGGTTTATTCTCTTGTTGTTCTGAGGATGTTTGCAGCTTCATGGCTTGGACTGCATTAGAGAGATTAAGAACTCCTTCATTCTTAGGTTGTGATGAGTCAACAACTCCGTCATTGACCACTTGCTTATTCTTATTCCAATAAGAGTTCTTTTTTTCCTTATTACCATTATTATTGTTATTTTGGCCATTGTTGTTATTAGTTGTTTTGGCCAAAATGTCTTGTTCTTTTAGGACATCTTCTATGCGACACGCAGTCTCTACCATGGTATCAAAAGAGCTGAAAACCATTTTCCTCACTTCATACCTTAGCTCTGGTATTAAATTGCTCACAATTATGTCTATTCTTTCTTCCTCAGGAATCATTCTAGGATACTTAAGGCACAACCGTCACCATCTTTGCAAGAAGGTGACAAAAGGTTCTCCTTGATTTTGTTTGAGTTTGCACAAATCAAGCATTATGACTAACCTTGATAGATTGTAAGCAAAATGTTGGACAAATCTTTGGACAAGTTCTTTAAATGTCTTCATTAGAGGAGTAAGGTTGGTGAACCACTCCATAGCTTGACCTTTTAGACTCCTTGGGAATAATCTCATTAAATAGGAGTCTTCATGATGAAAAGCAAAGCTCATTATATAAAATTGTCTAACATGGTCATGAGGGTCACCAATGCCATCATATTTGTCATAAGTTGGGAACTCAACCTTCCTAGGAAATTCAATCATCACCACACTTTCATCTATAGGGTTGGGACATATGGAGTCCAAATTGAATGTACTCTTAGGAGCTCTCATTTTCTCTATGTCCCTTTGCATTTGCATGATCACCTCATTGGTTGAAGGATTTTGCTTCTTAATCTTTTGGTTCACATCAAAGTTGCATGGGACTTTTGCACCCTTATTGATTAGACTTTCTAAGAATTGATCCTTATTTTGCTCCACATACTTCTCCACGTATTGTTGGAAGGATGGTTCTTGTTGCATTGTCATGAAATCAATAGTGTCAATGTTGGCATTACTTCCTCCATGTTGAGAGCCATGATGAGCTCGTTGGGAGGGTTGTCTTGATTATCTAGGAGGTGATTGTCTCCTATGTTGGTTATACCGAGAAGTCCTTCTTCCTCTAGGACTAGGTGATCTTGATGGGGTCCTTGACCTTCTTCTTGGACTTGGTGAGGGAGTATATGGTGGAGAGTTGGTTCCACTGTTGGTACCCCTATTGTTGAATTGATCATGGATTTGTTGTGCTAGAAGCCTATCTCATTCTTCTTGTGTGGCTCTTCTCCTTATGTCTCGCAAAGCTCTATCCTCATCCTCCAATTGTTTGAATCTTTCTTCCTTAGCAGCTTGTTCATCCAAGAAGGCTTGTTTTTCCCTCTAAATGCGCCTCAACCTGTCACTTGTGTATCATGAGGTGTCTCTAAGTGGAGAAGGTTGTCTTGAATGTATAGATACATTAGCTGCATTGATATGAGCATCACCAGATTCATTGTTTTGGTCTTCATATTGTGACCATGTATTTGAGTGAGCTTGCTTATGATGTCTTTCAGTTTGTTGATGAGAATCTAGATACCTTGTGTTGATAGGAGGTGATCCAAGTGGACTATCAGAAGAAGATCTAGCAGATGTCACGTCACCCCTATGTCATTGGAACATGTCATTAAGAGTTTGATTCATTGCTTCTCTTTGTTGTCTAGTGAAGGTGTAACTCATGTCCATTTTTTATGAAAAAGGTGCTAAAGAGGAACTCAATCCATTAGGATTACTCTTTGGGTCAAAAGAAACCTCAGACTCACTCTTAGGGGATTGATCGAAAATGGGTTCTTTTCCCTTTCACTGTTGATGAGTATTAACTAAGGGTAACTGATTAAAGACAATCGAGGGTCATTTCCTTGATTCACTTGGTACCTTATTGTAATTGACATGAAAGAAAAAGATTCTTGAAGATAAGATGATCTCTCAAAGTGTCAATTGCCAAACTAGGATAATTAAAGTTCTCTAATGTCCAAAAAGAGATGGTAAGATAGAAATTGCAAATGGCATTACCAACACTGTCAAAGAGGTGATAAAATCAAAGGATCAATATCCTTGCACATTTGAACCAAGAGGATGGACTTAGCCAATTTGTATAATTGAAATTGAATTTGAGTGGAAATGATTTGGATAGGAGTACTAGAATTCTCCAAGAATGTTACTAACAAGTCTAGAGATATACTTTCTCAATAGGAATAATCTTCTAACTTGACAATTCTTCCCAAGGTGACTTTATAAATCAAATGATACTACCCCTAGAGGGATAAAACAGAAATTCAAGGTAAAGACAGGCTTCCAGTGATAGGATAAGTTACCTTCCTAAAGACCCAACCAACTAAAAGCAATTGCAAGATGACTGAAACCAGGTATACAGCTGAAAATTCTCAGGCGACACTTTCCAGGCTAACCGGGTGATACTTCTCACTGAGGTGATATTTCACCTTTCACCAGGTGATAGATCTCACAATAACCAGGCAATATACTCCAGGCAGGTTGGGTGATAAACCAGAGGAAACAAACTATCACATGATATTCCTTCTCAAAGCCCTCGACATTGTTGCAGAATTGTATGACTCTTGACCAGTGAAGTGCAAAATCTTAGTTTTTGGGACTGTTTGATCAAAATTTTCAGTTTGAGGGTTGATTTTTTGATTCCAATCACAATGATAGTAGTAAATTGATAGGTTTGCAAATAGTATGGGATCAAACGTGTCTTCAAGCACTTGAAACAAGGGCAAAAGCAACCTTGCCAAGACAAACACTTGTGATATCAAAATAGAAAAATGCCCTATGAATCTACCGATTGTTTGAATGTTCAAGAATGTTGGCACTGGTATTACACAATCAAAGATACTTCAAGCAATATCTATCCTAGAAAGTTAAGGCTCAATACTTAACAGCTTGGCCCACACTTGATGCTCCCTTGCCTCACACAAAGTGGTAGCCCATAATAGATATTGGCTTTGTCATGGAAGTGCCAAAGACACAACCAAGGGAACACATATGGTGAGTAATCTTGGGGTGATCTGGGTTATTCCACTTGGATCAATCCTTGCACCAAGAAGCTAAGCAGAAAAATAGGGTGGTCTCTAATTATGGTTCTTAATAAGGGCTTCCGTTCATAGTACCCCTCTTGCTCCTCATAAAGGACTGGGACCTTGCGGCCTCAAGAGTACCTTAAGCATTCTTGCCCAATACTTTTCTCTGGATCACAATCCCATAAGTACTCACATCAAGTGAAGACAAGCACTACATCTACCAAGGTTTTGTGTCCTTAATAGCCTTGAGTTTATAGTGGGTCAGAATAGCCGGCAATAAGCTTGTCCCCACTTGGGTTGTTCCTCTTGATTGCTCAAGAGCAGGCCCACTAAAGGATTCTAACAATCTAAAAAAAAATGGATCAACTTAAGAGATTCAAGGATTTTGTCTCACCACAAGGGTGAAGAGCATACTCCCCTTATCTCAAAACTTTCTCCCAAACACACCAAGAAAAGGTTCAATTACCCTCTTGCTTTCAAAATCCAAAGATGGGTCAAGATTTTCTGGTTCAACACAAGGGTGAAGAGCATACTTCTCCTACCACCCAAGAATTCCTACAACAATATATTAAGTGCCTATGAAATGAAACTAGTATATGCCGCACTCAATACAAAAAGCAATTAAACAAGCACTTGATTTGGGTTTTTATGCTTTGGGCAGCCCTGCAAAAATTGTTAGTAGCCCTTGTGCATTTGAAGCTTTGACATGTGTTCTTTTAGAAAAATATTTTAAGCAAATGCACCTACAACCACAATTTGTTAGCCCAACAAGGTTAGAACAATCCAATTAGCTCCAAGCAATCCACTATCAAAAGTATTTAAAGCACTAGAGGTGGAACACTTAACTCATCAAGTAAGTGTGAAGTGAGTCCAAAAAGTGGAACATTTAACTCTTCACACAAACTCAAAGCAAGTCAACACCTTAGAAAACTAATGAGATCAAGAAAGCATAAAAGGGAGAACTTTGTGGAACACTTAACGCTCTTTTCAGTAGACCCCTCCCCTATGTATGAATGCTGACCTTGCATCCAAAGGGTGGTAATGAGGGGCAATTAGAAATAAGCGAGTCCAACACCCAATTTAGCTAACAAGCTCAATCAAAAGTACTCTTGAAGTGAGTGTGAAGTGAGTCCAAAAAAGTGGAACATTTAACTCCTCACACAAACTCAAGGCAAGTCCACACTTTAGAAAGCTAATGAGATCAAGAAAGCATAAAAAGGGGGAAACTTTGTGGAACACTTAACGCTCTTTTCAAGTAGACCCCTCCCTTATGTATGAATGCTGACCTTGCATCCAAAGGGTGGTAATGAGGGGTGATTAGAAATAAGCGATTCCAACACCCAATTTAGCTAACAAGCTCAATCAAAAGTATTCTAAAGTTGCTTATCAATACTACTCACAAATGAAAAAGGGTTGAATCAATGGAATATTTAACTTTCCAAGCAAACATAGAGTGAGTCCACAAAGTGGTGCATTTAAATCCCTATGTAAACAAGGAATGAATCCATGCCCCCAATCACTCAATGAAATGTTTGATATTGGAAACCAAGAAGCATTGACCTACACAAACTTGTAAAAATAAATCTATGTTCTTTCATTCACCATTAAGAGCATAAAAGAGATGTGCCTATGAAAGCAAGTAAACATTCAAGCCAAACACATGAGAGGTTCTTTTTAGATCCAAAATCCAAATGTTATAGAGATGCAAATAAATACCTCAAATCCACGCAATGCGCTTAGATCCAAAATCAAAATGAAAGTGTAAGAAACTGAGTACAACTACGCAAATTCATTATGTCTAAGTGCAGGAAACAGAAATAGCAAGCTAACTAAATCAAGATTTGGCCAAAAAACCTCAAAAAGGCTCACTGTCGGGTACAAAAATAGACTGTAGACACCATAATTATTGCTTGACACTTCTCAGTGTACTAGGGCGATAATATTAGTTCGAGCAATACTCTACTCTATACCCAGGGGATACTTCATCTGAGACCAGGTGATAGTTCCTGAAACAGGCAGGCGATACTTTCGATGGGTGAAGTATCACTCGTGTATACAAAGAACTATCGCACGATATTCTTGGAATTATCGTGTGATACTCTGAGATAGAAAACCCAGAGACCGCGAATAATGTTCAAAAATCACCGAAAATATGATGAAAATGCAAATCTAAAGGACAAAGCTAATCTACTCTGCCCCATGGTGGGTGCTAGAAATGTACACACAAAAGTAGTGCACTTCTATGAATCCTTACATGCAAGGAAACTTAAGAATGAGCCCTCACAAATTGATCCGTAGCTCTCTATGTATGGAGTTGCAAGATTGTAAAATTGCTCTCAGCTAGAGCTATGAAGCTAATGACCTTGCTAGTCAACCACACAATGAGAGATTCAAATGAAGACAAGGGAAAGAGTGCCAATATCTCCAATGAAATCAAATGAAATGCAATGCAAGTAAGCTAAGAATGAAGATGCAAGCTAAGCTAAATGATAACAATGCAATGCTTGAAAGGAAATCTAATCTATGAAAGGAAAGTACAAACTAGACTATGAAAGGAAAGTACAAGTCTTACAATCCCTCCTAATTAAGCTATGTGAGATTAATCTATTGCATAAAGGAAATCTATGCTAAGAATGCCATGATTATGCAACTATGAAAGCAAACTAAATGAGATGTAACAATAATGTCTTCAAAGCTTGGATGCAAGGATGTCTTCAAAGAGCTCCAAATGACCTATAAAATCTGTAGCATAACATTAGTATTCAAAATTGCATATGAAAATGAGGAAGAGAGCTCTCCTTTTATAGGAAATGAGGAGAAATGGACCATGGAGATTAAGAGGCAAAAGACTTAATCAACGGTGGAGCATCAAAGAAGAGCAATCCATGTGCACAAGTATCCTCCAATAGGAAAATAAGAGTTGACTTTTGTGCCCATATAAGACAAAAAGTACTTTTCCTTTTATTTATTAAATAAGAATAATGCTTTATTTGTGCAACTTTAGGATAAGAGGAAAAGGTGAGAGCTTTTTATTTAATAAAAGGGGAGGAAATATTCCTTTTAATCAAATAAAGACTTTAGGATAAAATGGTTAGCCCATAGAAAATAATTGAAAATGATAAAAAGGATTTGATCAAGGAAATTTATATAATTGATTTCAAAAATATTGATTCAGAGATTTGATAAATTGCTAAATGGGTGCCCAAGGTCTAGGCGACCATTTTAGGGTGCATACATAATGAACTTAAATATTTTCCAGTAGAAGTCAATCAAAACATTAAGATATTGTGAAAAATATCATTTTTGTTACAAAGAGGATTTTTATTAAAGCTTATGATGATATGGAGTGCCCTTCCAGAGGTTTACTTGTTCTTCCTTTTTAAACTAGTGTAGTAGTGCATCATACACTATGTCAAGTTTTGGACCTTGATATCCCATACAAACGCATTTCCTTCCACTTTCCATCAATGCCTTAAATTTCCCTTCAATGGAACTATGATTACATTTTTTTATGACCTTGATACCTTTCAATACTACAACAACTGAAGAGGAATACCTACATACCAAGCTCCCATCATTATTGAAGTTTCATCTTCATCATCATATATGCACAGTGATCCAAATTCATTTTGAAAATCCTTTGTTCCATCCATTTCCAAATCGAAGACCAAGGTTTAAGCTAGTGATAAGCGGTATCACAAATATGATATCAACAAGTTCTTTTACATCAAGATACTCCTAACATCACCTAAGTCTTGTGTAAAACCTCAACTAATAAATCCAAATCCCAAGGTTGTTATGCAGTGCAAGTCTACTACCTTCACAAAATGAGTTGACATACATAAATAAAACATTGAAGAAGATATACCTCAATGACTCTATAAGGATGAAGAAGATCAACAACATACATTAAGCTACTTTTTGAAAAACATGGCAAAGAATTTACTATCATGGGATGGAAAGACAAAAAATGGCCACAAAGGTTTAGGATTTAAAAAATAGGAATCAAAGAGGATATTCATCCCAAAAAAAATGTCTAAGTACAAATGGATTGGGGTGTGAACAATTGGAATTGACAACATATAGTTACTCCCCAGTGATTATGTTAACTCTTCTAGTGAGGAAATTGACTCTCATTACATGGAGTGGGGCTTTGGCACTTATTATAAAGATGTGAATAAAAATTGCCAAGTCTAGATCGATACATTTTGGGACCCTGATGATTCATCTATATTTGTACTATAACTATCATATCCTTAGCCTTTTCATAAATTTATGATAACATCCCTCTAGTCCACCCAAACCTTATTGACTTAGACTAACAAGAACCTCTGAGTTTGGATTTTTTTGAAAATGATGAAGCTATCATTAATATTATGGATCTTCGATAAAGTATACCCTTGGGGGATCATAAATTTGGCTTTACCATACATATTCATACTACAACATACTTTAGAAAGTGTGCTAACACTTTTAGTCTCAAAAAAAAGATGGGTCTTCTAGTGAAAACTGAAAGGCACTTATAGACCAAGAAAAAGTAAAAATAAAGGATCTATCAAGAGGTGAAAACCTCTATAAGGTGCCTAAGGATATAAATCTTGAAACACACCCCATTAATCAAGAGGTTTCATCACTCCATATTGAGAAGATAAAAGAATCCACTTGAGAAAACAAATGAATCCTAAAATCATACACTTTGCAACATCTTTTTCATTAAAGGAGAGACAAAAATTTCTTACATTATTCTTACAATTTTATTTTTTTGTATGTTCATATGTATATATGCCTATACTTGATCTTCAATTAGTTTTACATCATCAAGATATAAATGATATATGAGCTAAGCATTCCAACCACAAGTTGAGAAAAATGTATCCCAAAATTATTTTATTAGTCAAAGTGTAACTTCAAAAGATATTAGATATTAGATTCATTAGATGTGTTGATTGTGTAGAGTGAATTTTAAAACTAGTTCTAGTTAGAAAATGGTTGATGATCTTTGAAAATGACATTGTTTCAACTCTTTAACTTAACTTCCATAATAATTTAATTTTTTAAGACTATAACTTGGACCATGATTTTACTTAAACATGATATATATGTGATATATATTGAATTTTTATACCATATGAATGTTAATGGTTATTGTAGTATCATAGTGTTATTAATGGTATAAAGTATATGGAAGCTTTCTTTGAGAGACTAAATTGTAGCTTAAGGAGTAGTCATTGACCTACAACCATGCTCCAAGATGTATCTATTATTATTTGGGGATCTTTGAAAAATTTGAAACCCACATTATGGGAACCTTGTCATCTTCAAAAAAATAGGGGAGCTTAGAAAAGAGAAAACTTAGATCATCATTTTTTAGATGTGGCATGGGAATACTTTCCTTGAAATGATTTATGCTTGCTTGTGTCAGTTGTGGGTCATGATGACTTTTTTCATTCTTCTTCTTTGAGAACCAAACCACTAGTTCATCCTTGAATAAGGAAATTATATCTGGCATTAGGCACTAGAAGGAGAACTCTAGAAAATTGTTCCAAACAAATTAACCTCCTTTCAAACATGAATCTTTTGGATCATTTGAATGTCTCAACTAGTCATTTGAGACAAAATATTCTACCAAATATGGCTCCTCAAGAGATTCCTCAAGCATATTAAAGGAATAACAAATGGTATTCTACTATCTTTCAAGCTCAATAATCCTTAGCTCATGTTGAAGGTCAAGTTGCATCTCTCATATGATGAGAACCAGATCCCCTTGAAAAGGTTGAAGAGTAACCCAATAAGGGAAATTGTAGTAACTCAAGTCCATAGCTAATTGGACCCCAATCATTGATTGTTGTATGCACTTGCTTGCTTTATTAAAACTGGGAAATCCAAAGCATGTACTAACTTTGGTGACTTTGTTCAACTCGGTCTCACCAGGTGTGCTAGAAAATATTGTTGATCCTTAGGAGGCTCATGCCTAAATAAGGGAAATCAACAATTTTTGTAAGGGTGAGACGGGGTGCACCCTATGAAACAACCTCTAAGATTTTAGAATCTAAATCTTCATAAGTGGTGTTGGAGAAAAGGAAGAGAACAACCTTTAAAAAATAGCCTAAGCTAAGGGGAGGAAAATAACAAGATCAAATCTTTTTTAGGTGGGCCAAGAATGTGTCAGATGATATGTGCATGGTTTCAACCATTCCTAGTCAAAGATTCATGCATTCATTCACAATGACATGATGGACTACATACCCTTCATTATTGGTTGAGGGAAGAAAAATCCAAAGTCTCTAGACATAGAGAAACTGCATTCATATCCCAACCACGGGAAGAACCTGTAAGGGTTTGAATGAAAACATAAAAATCCTAAAGAGAGTGCAATCCTTTTTACCCAAGGACACGATATATGACACTATGTTGAGGTACACAAAGATAGTTCATATAAGGGTCAAAAGAAAAGACCTCACTTCCTAAAACTAATCTTCCTAAGGAATATGTTGCAAGTGGTATAATTTATCCTTTGTTCTAAATGCATTGTAAGCAGAGAGAATTTGTCATAATCACAAGTGCACCCAAACAAATAAAAAATAATTGCACCAATATAAACAAATTGGACCAGAACCATAAAGATTCAACATAAGACACATTGATTAATAAAAATAAAAAGGCACCAAATGCATATTCATCATGATTTATTAGGATAAAACATGTCAAGGTGAGAGAGTATGCCCCATAAAATAAATGCTATAGTATGCAACCCATGGTCAACAAGCCATAGGGTCTTGTTCTCAAAAAATAAAACCTCTACAAATGATATAGATTATTTCTCCACCTATTGAACATGAGTCCAATATTTTCAACCTCTTTCTTTTATAGGTCCTCAGGGTTTTATAGAAAAACCCTTAGTCAACACAATTAAAGAATAATTACAATTAGTTACAATCTATCAACATGTCAAAAAATCAAGGATAGATCCCTCAATTTCATGTGTTGAGGGCCAATGTTCTTTTCTAATTGGCTAATCACAACATGCTTGCCAGCTAGGTCAGAAAATAGTAAATTGTGGTAGCTTGATCAAGGATGACCATGATTACACAAACCAACCAAAAGTGTGATGTGGAAAACTATTAGAAATTACCTTAATTGTGGGAATCCACATGTGAGAGAATATTCCTTGAATATGCGTTGGCAGGCCCCTTAGAGCATGGGCATCTGGGAGGGAAACATAGCATTTTGACAAAGCTCAAAGGAGAAAAATATTCTACAAAGTGGATTGAAACCCCGACGGTTTGACATGTGTCAACTCTTGTCAGGAGACTTTATTAGTGCGACACACCCCACATGTGTGTTAAAGCAAAGTATGAATATGGAAGGTGGTAAGGCTAATAATTGTAGAAGGAGACTAAAATATGATTGGAAGAGATTGTCTCTATGAGGTTGAGTTGGTTGAGGCATGGAAGGAAAAAATAATTCAATAGACTCTCGAGGTATGGAAGGTTCATAAAGGCTATAACAATCATGATTTTTCCATTGTAAGGAAATTTCAAAAACATGTGAATTGGAGAGGCTATGAATTTCATGGAGGTAAGCCAAGGAAGACCAAGTTTAACTTAAAATTGATCAGAAGTTGGAATCATAGTAAAGGTAAAATCTAAAGTTTTATCACCAACTTCAATACAAAATGAAATGGAACCATGGGAAGTGTATATAGAGAAAACCTACTAACCTGTTTGAAAAAGGTGTAGACATTCAAACATTAGTCAAATAGTCTATTCCTAACATATAGTAAATGAAATTTGCAAATACATTTAGATAGAGCTTCAACGGGAGCACCCTGTCACCATTTGATTTGATCTCGATTTAGGGATGTGGGCATGCTCTCAAAACACATGGAGCTTATCCCTAACATAGATTAGGAAGCTTTGTGATGGATTAGGGACCATGAGAACCCCATAGTGGGACAATATCAGGTATATAATGTTACAAGTAGTGGTTTCCATTGCACCAAAAGATCGACATGTTAATGCCCAATACAACCACTAGAATTATAGAAGACACAAGAGGCTGTTAAACTATGTCACGAATCCTGAGAGGAGTGCTGACCATTATGCCAAAAATCTCCCCCTCAGCGCTACCTGAGGGGACTCAAACCAATGACCAAGCTCTAATACCACTTGTTACAAGTAGTGGTTGTCGTTGCACCAAAAGATTGACCTGTTAATGCCTGATACAACCACTAGACTTATAGAAGACATAGGAGGCTATGAAACCATGTCATGAATCCCAAGGGGAGCACTGACCATTATGCCAACATAGAACACCTGATTTGCCCCTAGAGTCTCAAAGAGCTTAATGAAGCTAAAATGAAGATTGATGCAATAATGATTAAGCTAGATTGATTTTAAACCAAATGAAACATGATATGATGCACGAGTGATTAGAAAAGCTTAAAAAATAACTAGATTCAATCCATTAAGCTATTCTAGGATGATCTATGAAAGCACAAAATAGAGTTAATCAAACAATTATGCTAAAAGCTATGATGATCTAGATGCATTTTACCATTATAAAAATACATGAAGATGAAAACTAAGCTAATGATTTGCTCTTGTAAGGAGTATTTATAGGATTTTCCTAAGGGCTTTGGTTGGGAAGGAGAGTTAGGGTCAAAATCAGGGTTTGGGGTAGAGTATGAGGTATGGTTAGGGGTAAGGTTAGATGGATAAGGGTTAAGGGTTGCTCACACATGTGTGAGAAACACTAGGGAAGTGTGCCTATGGAACAAGAGTGGAAGAAGAGACATGGGTCTCATTTATGAGGTTGTAAGAGCCTTAATGAGTGTGCAAGAGGCCATTAATGAGTTTGTAAGGCTCATTAATGAGGGGGTTTGACCAAAAATCAAGGGATGAGGGTTAAGAATAAAAATGATAGGAATCACCCTCTAAGTAGGTTTAGGAATGTCTAGAAGATTCTAGGGTTTTAGGGCTTTAAATAAATATTAAATTTATTTAGGGATTGTGACATCATTTACCAAATAATAATTTAATAAATGGAGGAAAATCACTTAAATTTGATTTAAATGGTTTGAGGGATTCTTTAATTAAATGTGTTTAATTAAAATAGGAGAAGGGATAATGAAAACAAAAACTAATTAATTAATTAACTAACAAATGATGATGTCATCAGGGGGTTTTGCAAAAATAAAATATTTTTATTTTGGCAAAGGCTTTTTAGGTGTCTACATTTTTCCCCTCTTTGATGTGATGCCGCAAGTGGCATGGCATCAAAGACAAGAAAATAATATGCCCTAGGCTAGAATTAAGAGGAATAAGGGGTTATGCCCCCTTGAGAAAATAACGCAAAGAGGAAACGTTGTGGAATTTTCTCAAAAAGAACACAAAAGCGAAGGGAAAGGAGGAAGGGGGGATAAATAGACATCCTTCCAAGAGAAAAGATGCATGAATTCAATATGATGTGAGATGTAGGATGAAGCTATATGAAGGATGCAAGATGCAAGATTAATCTATATGATGTTGGATGGGGGATTTAGGGAGCTCCATGCGTTGGATATTTTTGAGAGCCCAACCTAGCTTGATATAGCAATACTAGAGACCTACCAAGGTTAAAAAAGAACACAGGGCCTTGTCACTTGCATTGCATAGGACTAACATAAAAAGACAAGCACGCAAAGGGTTTCCCCAACATCACACATGAAACCTGAAGGAGGCATGGTGGAAATGATGCTAGAGAAACCACAAACACATGACTGACTCACATGTAGAAGCAAAAGATTAAAAGACCTTGCCCCAAATTGTCCTCATTCACAGTACACCATGATATAAAGGATTGTGGTGACTTTGAGTAGAGAAAAATAAGAAGTTGTAAAAGATTAACAAGACCCAAAGGACAAAATCCAAGGTCAAAATGATAACTCCAAAAGACATCATTTTCCAAGGAGAGGGATTGATGGTTGATTGATGGGGGGAGATTACATCTAAACATGGTGAAGGATACATCATCATGGACCCAATTTAATTTCTTAGGTTAGATAATACATAAGGATACATCTGTGTGGACCCTTGATTAGGTCGTACAATATAGAAGGATACATCTATGCGGACCCGGTTTGATGGGGAGAATGCTATGTTGTTGATTGGAAAATGATGTGGTTCAAAGATAACCATGTTGATCAAGAATAGTCGACCATTGATGTTCTTGAAGTGCAAGGCTAGGTGGGACAAGTTATCTAATCAAATGTTGTTTTAGGACTGACGAGGATATGTACAATAGGACAAGAAGATATGTACAATAGATGAGGAGAGATTTACATCAGACCTCAAAAGATAAGCAAAGATTCAAAGGAACAAATGAAATAAAAAGTATCTCACACACCTTTTGCCATAGGTAGGATGATGGAGGATGATTGATTTGCTGAGGACTGATTTGTGGAGGATGGTGGAGGATTTCTAAGTGTTAGGGATGAGTTGTTGCTTCCTGATGTAGGATCAAAGGATAGGATTGGATTGTCAACCTAAGATAGATTGTTGATATTTGGAAGATGAGATTCTTTCCAGTGCATGCCAATCTCTTGCTCGAGATGATGAGGACTACAAAGAAAAATATAGAATTCCCTCGACAATGTGTAGTCAAAGGGTAGTGCTGGGATGATTTTGATTTAGAATAAGGATTGAGCAAGTCAAAGGATATGAAATGAAGCATATGGTGGGTAACTAGATAAGGATTCCTATGACAAGAGATAGGTAAGACACTCAAACCTCAAAAGGACCAAGGGATGATTGTTGAAACGCTTAGTTGGATAGGTCACGATGACTCAAGGGCTGACTGATGCAAAGGATGAGACATAAATACACATATGTATAAATGAGCTTAGGTGGAGACACAACTGATGCTATATTACAAGACTCAGGATAGGATGTACAATGGATTTGGGGATGAAGCCGAAGCTACAAAGATATGCAAGATGATGCCCCAGTTAGTGCTGGAAAACCAAGATGGACTAATGGTGGATAGGCTTGATGATGGATGATGTGTCCTGAAATGACATGGATTTGGGAAGGACGCATGCCAATGATGATGATTGGATTGATATCAAGGCTTTCCACAAGACTAAGGATGGTAATAGATCGGTTGGCTTGATCTTGGATGTTGGATAGCTAGAAGATATGGATAGGATTGGAAGATGTTGGAATACTGCTAGGAATAGTTTGGATATGGATGAATGGCATTGGATTGCATGGGGATAGCCTGTAGCTAGATACCAATGACAAGGGAAGATACTAGGTGATGGAAAGATGGAGGAAACACTAAGGATTTGGATGGAGGAACTGCTTCAGGATTGCTGAAAGAGGGAATGCTTAGGATTTGTATAGAGGGAATGCTTTGGGATTAGATTGGAGGAATACTGAGGATTTGGATAGAGGTTTTACTGAGGGATTTGGATAGAGGAAATGTTGGGGATATTTGGATGAAGGAACTCTGGGAGATGTGGATAGAGGAAGATATGGATTTGGATGGGGGAATTTTGAAGGAAAGTCTCCAAGGAATATGTCACCAAGGATTATGTCACCAAGGAATAGGATGCCCCCTTCTTAGGATAGTTCATGTATTCAGAGGCATTAGGATGGGGTACGATTGGATGGAAGATATATTGATAAGGTAGATGGAAGCAGAGGATAGAGGATAGGTGGTTGGAACATGTGATAGGAAGAGAATGGCCCTCGATTAAAGAAAGGAACTGGGGGGATTACGCATGACACCTATTTGCCAGGTTTTCATCATGGTACTTGTCCAAGGCACTTGAATTGCCAAGTTTTCATCATTGGATGAATGTTATTCTCTTTTCTCTCTTTTTTTAATATATTTTTCTTGATTTTTCCAATTTGTATGGATTTTTTGATTTGATGTTGACTTTTTGTTGATCTTTCATTGACCTTCTACTTATTTTTTGATTTGTTGTTGACCTTCTGCTAACTTTCTAATTTGTTGCTGACTTTCTGATTTGTTGTTGACCTTCTGATTTGTCTAGATGTTGATACAGCTTTGTTAGGATGGAGGGATTATGCAAAGGCATGGATGGGATGGGGGAGATGGGATATATGGTAGAAGAATGTGTTTGGATGGAATGATGGGAATTGATCATGATAGGGGGATGTTGTTAGGACCAACATTGGAACATGTTGCGCAATCAGTGGATGAAGCGGATGGGATGTGGAAGATAGATGCAGATATGATGGAGGATTTATGCTAGGATATCTTGGGATACAAGGACCCAAAATAGATTTAGGAGATGGAGGAGGAGAATGATTAGTTGTTGGGCTTGCAACTTTGGATGCCATTATGGATATTTCTTTTAGATGCATTGCATCTTTTTGCTTCGGGGTCCACATAGTTTTTGCTTTAGTTTAGGTGGGCCTTTGTGGCCATTTAGATGCATTGGATTATGTTGTTTCTTTAATGGGCCTTTGTGGCCATGGGGATACATTGGATTGCTTGATTGAATTTTTCTTTTCTTGAGCATGTCTTTTAGAGTGGTCATGGAAATCCTTAGGATTTTGTGGATAGTTGCCTTTATGCATTCTTGATATGGCATCCAAATTGCGAGAAGAATTGGAAGGAATATGAGGAGTTGTGCGAGATGGAGGAATATGGATGGAGAGATGGAAGGATATTGGTAGATAGGAGACGTGGGAATGTGCCTTTGTTGATCCTAACTTGGGATGTTTGGATTCTAGATTCTAGATTGAGTAGGATAAGATGGGGGGTGATATTTTGGGATGTAAGGCCCCAAAATGGATTTGGTATGTGAAGGATATGTGCTAGTAGATTTTGGGACATAGGGACCCAAAATGGATTTGGAGGATGAAGGAGGAATTTGATAGGTTGTATTTGTTTACAATGATGGAGGAGGCAGAATGGCATTGTATGCTTAGGATGGATGAGGAGGATATGCAATGGTGTTTTTGTAAGGATGCTTGAATTTAGCTTTAATTGTACCAACATTTCTGGAGGAAGTGCCTTCTTCAGATGTGTGACCAATTCCACATGATTTTGGATGTTTCTTGTCCTGAATGGGCTCCATATTTCCTTATTCATGAGCACCCAAGCCTTTGCCTTGATAATTCCATTTCTTGAACATTTTATCCAAGAAGGGATACTTATGACTTCAGGAATAAGATAAGCATCCATTTTTAGGTGTTCTAGTGGAAGATATGGAACTTATTGCTTTTGCTTCAAGTGGGTTGCCATTGACAAATGTAAGTGGAACAAGGGGATAGAGTGATGGAAGTGGGATAGCTTGGATTGGATGATCCTCAAGTGAAGAAGATGGGATGATAGGATTTTGATCGGGATTTGAGGATGGTGATGGATCTTGAGATGGAGAAATTGGGATTGTAGGATTTTGGATTGAAGGAATTGGATGATAGGATCTTGGATTGGAGGAATTGGGATTATAGGGTCTTGGATTCAAGGGATTGGGATTGTAGGATCTTTGATTGGGGGTCATGGAAGAAATAGAACATTCAATAGAGGAAGTGAAGGGATTGGATCTTGATTTTCATCTATGGGTATTTCAACATGCTTTTGGACAAGATTTGGACTGGATTAGATTGGTGTGGATAGAGTGTTGGGGGATGTATGGATGGATTCTTTAGATGGGGTGGATGGAAATATGGGAGATTATACAATTGTGATGGAAGGAAGAAGGGTGAACTTATGAGGCTTATTGAATGTGCTTTGGATAATGCTAGGAGGAGGAGATGTGGATGGATATAGGATGGAGTCAATAGATGGAAGGGACTCAATGATGTTAGGAGATGGAAGAGGATCAATAAGTGGGATATATGGAAGAAGGATAACAGATGGGAGTGACAGAGGAGTAATTATGGATGTAGGAGATGGATGGGCATCACCACTGATGGTTTCACATGAAGGATTGAGATGGCATGACTCTTCAACTTTAGGAGAGGGTTTTTTTGTTAGATTCCTTGTGAAACTCCTTGGAGACTTTCATGATGGAGCTTGAGGTGATGGATTAGAATGTGTAGAAGATGGGGAGCTAGGATATCCCTCAAGTGAACATGTGGTGGAAGATTGTGAATTTTCTTGAGGGGATGTTAGTGCAGATGATGAGTTAGAGGATGGCATTACTAGATAGTTCACATAGGTAGGTTTTGAGGAAGCTTGTGAACTTGATTGACTATTTGGTGAGGTAGGAGTGATGGATTGAGATATGGGATATGAAGTAAATTGAGGGATGCATTCTTCTTGTGAGAGGGGATTTGTGGCAATGTAGGTAAGAATGGAAGATGTTGGATTGAGATAGGACATAATGGATGGTGGATCAAGATAGGATGGAGGATTAGGATAATGGATTGGAAGACTAGGATCTTGGATTTGAAAGTGGGTTGCATAATAAGGACATGATGGAGGATTTGGATAAGGAATGTAGCTAGTAGGGTTGTTGTGAAAGGATGGTATTTGAGATACAACCATAGAAGGAGATGGAGGTATGAACGATGCATATAGAGGATATGTAGGCTCAAGATAGGAAGAGGGTGTGGATAAATGGGATAATGGATTTCTTTTGTCAAAGGTATGCTAAGGAGTGCTAATGGATATGCATGAAGGCATGGTAGGATAGTTTGGAGGAATGATTAGATTTTGGGGGATGTTTGGAGAAATCTTGATAAGGTTTTCAAAATACTCATCATGATCAACAAGACTCTCATCATCGTTGGGATAGGATGGGGGAATGATTGGATTTTGGAGGATGTTTCGATAAATCCTTCTAAGGTTCTCAAAGTGCTCATCATGATCAACAAGACTTTCATCATCATCAAGATAGGATGGAATAAGAGGAGAGACATAAAAATCAAACTCATCATAATAGTTTTGAGACATGCTGACTTGTGGATGAGTTGGATAGGGATGAAGGATGAAGATGGATTGGAAGACTAAGGATTAGATCTGGATGACTAAGAAGCTCAGACTGGGATTGGATTTGGCTTAGGATAGAAGGAAAGGCTGACTCTAGAGGAAAAAATAAAGGCGATGGGGGATGACCAAGATGACTCTGCTAACCTAGGATAGGAGGAAAGGAAGATAAGACTAGATGCAAGATGACCAAAAGACTATGATTAGGAGACTAGGATGACAAGATTCTACACACTTGGATGACTTCTAGATTTTGTTTTGATATGGCAAAGGATTTGATGTATAGAACTCTTTGTTTGTGTATGTTTCAACAAATGTTTTGCACTAAGTTTAAAACTTCAAAAAACACATCAAGCATGAACTACCTAAGAGACATGTTAGTATCAAAATCTTTTCCCACAGCTTGATACTCCTAAAAGGGAATATAGATGGTGAGTGTCTTAAAGTGATCCGGGAAACCACTTGGATCGGTCCTTGCACAAATATTTTGATACCTTCAGGAGTAGATCGGGAAGCCTCTAATTTATAGGTGTCTCATTTGGTTTGTGGTGTCCTCCCAATCAGTTTGTACATGCGTGACTCACTTAAGAGACTAGTTGACCATGTCGAAATAGTAGGGATATTCACCTACCTTGGGCTACCCTCAACACGCATCACCCGAGCTTGAGGGGATGAAGCAAGGGTTTTCTCAGTGATTTATTTCTATATCAACTAGGGAAGTACCAGTTTGAATTCATTCTCCAAAGAGGAAGTGCTTTTCTCTTTGGATAGGCTTCTCTAAAAGTGATATAGGTGAACTTGTCCAAGTCCAACTGCTTTCACATTACTTAGCTAACAAGGTTTTGCAAAATTGAAGCTCCTAGAAAGCACACCAAGAAGATTTTTTTCCCAATTTGATTAAGTGATTTGAAATGAATACTTTCAAACACATGTGTTTATTATTTTGATTTGTTCATCCCTTGAAGACACCAAAAAGATTTGAAAAATGATTGCAATTCTATTTTATCTCTTCACTCAAGATTTGTGTTTTTGCTTTTAAGAACTTTGAAATGCTTTGTTTTCCAACCTTAGGACATTCAAGATTTTTTTTTTTCTTTTATAAATTCTTTGCACTTTCGTTTGATTTCTTAGTTTCACTCAAGATTTGGTGTTCTAGCATTCACTTTTAGACCCAAAAAGAAGTTCCTAGACTAATTTTATGCCTGAAAACTTTGGAAAAAAATTCAAGATTTTGAAACAAGAAATTTGTTTTTACCAAGATCAAAGCTTTAGGATTGATTTAGGAATATTTTAGGAACCATTAGGATTGCTTAGGAACTGAATAGGACAGAGATGCAGATTTGTTCCTAGATTGAATGAGATTTGAAAAACACTTAAGATAATGCAAATGAAGTTCACTTTAGTTAAGAAAAATGTTTCAAGATTGATTTAGGACCACTTAGAATGATTTAGGATTGATTTTGAACCAAATATAAGGAATGAAATGTAGATTTGAAGTTCTTTTTATGCCTCCAAAACTTGAACTGTTCCTAACTTGCATGAATGCATCACACCCTAAAACCCTAGATTTGCATGAATGAGATTCTTTTTAGCCAAATGAAAGACATTGGGGAGGATTTTTATTTCTTTAGGACCAATTAGGAGTGTTTTGAGTTTATTAGGACTGATTAGGAAACAATTAGGGAAGATTTGTAGATTGTTAGTTTTTAAGGCATTCAAGAGTGATTTGAGGTTCTTTTTAAGCCCAAAAACAAGGTGTTTTGATTCCTAAACATTCCAAATGATAGATTAGCCTTAATGAATTAGATTTTTGATGATTTATTTTCCTCCAAGGTATACCTACAGAAAATGGAGTTAAAAACTGGAAAAAAAAAGTAGTCAAGAGGCCCCAAGAAGCCCCTAAAAACCAACTTGAGCCTTGATTATGGCCTTACAAAACCCCCTTGTTTCCCATAAAAGTAAACAGGGCAGGGTATTTTAGTTTTTTTTACTTGTACGAGTATTGGGTGGTCCCATTACGAGTCAGTATGACTCCTGGTATGAGCAAACAAGGCCAGTAGGCTTAAAACAAGCCAAAATTAAATGCATAGGTCCCATACGAGTATTGGGCACCTCTGGTATCAGTATGTACCCATTCTCATACAATAAAATAAGATAGAGGAGTTTAATCCTATGAGAATCCTCCTAAAATAGGATGAGAATTGTCAAAAATGAGTTTTTTTGCTTGGAAAACCCTAAAAAATGCAGTTGTGAAGGTGTGTAGGGTCCCACCGGGCATGCCAAAATGTGTACAAAGCAAACCTAACATATTTAGAAAAGGTGTAGACATTCAAAAATTATTCAAATAGTCTATTCCTAACATATAGTAAGTGAAATTTTCAAATACATTCAGATAGAGCTTCAACAGGAGCACCCTGTCACCGTTCAATTTGCTCTCGATTTAGGGATATGGGTGTGCTCTCAAAACACATGGAGCTTATCCCTAATGAAGATTAGGAAGCTTTGGGATGGATTAGGGACCATGATAACCTCATAGTGGTACAATATCAGGTATAGAACACCTGATTTGCCCCTAGAGTCTCAAAGAGCCTAATGAAGCTAAAATGAAGATTGATGCAATAATGATTAAGCTAGATTGATTTTAAACCAAATGAAACATGATGTGATGCACAAGTGATTAGAAAATCTTAACAAATAACTAGATTCAATCCATTAAGCTATTCTAGGATGATCTATGAAAGATCAAAATAGAGTTAATTTAACAATTATGCTAAAAGCTATGATGATCTAGATGTATTTTGCCATTATAACAATGCATGAATATGAAAAATAAGCTAATTCTTTGCTCTTGGAAGGAGGAGTATTTATAGGATTTTCCTAAGGGCTTGGGTTAGGAAGGAGAGTTAGGGTCAGAGTCAGGGTTTGGGGTAGAGTTTGAGGTAAAGTTAGGGGTAAGGTTAGATGGATAAGGGTTAAGGGTTGCTCACACATGTGTGAAAAATACTAGGGAAGTGTGCCTAGGGATCAAGAGTGGAAGAAGAGACATGGGTCTCATTTATGAGGCTGTAAGAGCCTTAATGAGTGTGTAAGAGGCCATTAATGAGTCTATAAGGCTCATTAATGAGGGGGTTTGACCAAAAGTCAAAGGATGAGGGTTAAGACAAAAGGATAGGAATCACCCTCTAAGTATGTTTAGGAATGTCTAGAAGATTCTAGGGTTTTAGGGTTTTAATTAAATATTAAATTTATTTAGGGATTGTGACATCATTTACTAAATAATGATTTAACAAATGGAGGAAAATCACTTAAATTTGATTTAAATGGTTTGAGGAGGGATTATTTAATTAAATGTCTTTAATTAAAATAGGAGAAGGGATAATGAAAATAAAAACTAATTAATTAATTAATTAACAAATGATGATGCTATCAAGAGTTTTTGCAAAAATAAAATATTTTTATTTTGGAAAAGGCTTTTTAGGTGTCTACAGGAAGTATAAAGGAAACCGTTACAAGTTTGGATCATAACATCATATTTATTATAAAAATCATGTTGCAAGTATCTATTAAAAATGTGTTCTTTAGTTATCACATTCATCATGCAAGTAGGATCAATAATGACATCATGAGAATGAAGGCCTTAACCTTTGCCACAATACCAAGATGACCATCAAGTGCTTTGGTTATCTTAATAGGGTTAAAGGTAATGCAAAGATTAGGTTTGGATTAGGTTTTGATTTGATCAATAAGTTTGACAACATTATTGGATTCAATACATTTATCATCATAGTCAACGACATGAGTAGAAGAAGACAAATGTTGAGTAGAGTCAACAATATTAGTAGAATGAGATGACAAAGCGTTAGTGTATATTTGTAAGTTTTTTTTGGGAGGTGTTGTGGATTTTTTTTCCTTGATCATTAACACCCTCAATAGATATAACATTTTAATCAATAAGGTCTTGAATAATAGATTTCAAATAGTAACACTTTCTAGTATCACTGCCAGGTTGACAATGGTATATATAGAAAGCTTTATGATCAAAGTGTTTGGGTAAAGGTTTGGACATGTCAATTGTCTTAAAATGAGGAATATTTAATGTTTTAGCATTAATGAAATTCAACATCACATTATACAAAGATTTAGAAAGTTGTGTAAAATTTTGTGTTGGTCTAAAAACAAATGATAAATGAGCCACACATTTGGATGTTGTTGCCACTTTATCATTAACATTGTTGTTTGAATGATTGATATTAATGAGGTTGTTTGGTTTCTAAAACTTATTAGAATTATTAGATGCAACATCACTCTTAACAACAATATCCATTGGAGTAGTGCTCTCAAACTGACTCACTTGAAGCTGATAATTTTGAAGCATAACACATAATTGAGTAAAAGAGGAAAATTTAGAAAGTGATATCTTATCTCTAATGTATTTTTATGAATTTGAAATGAAAATAAGTTGTACATAAATATTAGGCGTATGATAAGAAATGTGAGAATGCAAATGCTTAAATATGTCAATGAAATCAGTCACTTTTTCTCTAACAACTTGTTTACAATACATCAAATTAGATAGAGAATTCTTAGGACCAATGTTGTTTTGGAATTTTTGGATGAAATCATTACAAATATTTTAGAAAGAATCAATAGAATAATAAGGAAAAGAATAATAGCATTGCAAGGCTTTATCTCAAAAGGTTATGGTAAACGATTTAGCCATGAACCTATGATCATGGGAGAAATATCTACAAAATATTTGGAAAATTTTGACATGACTCAAAGGATAACCTTTACCATTATAAGTCTCAAGATGAGGGATATCCATGTATTGTAAAATGACAACACAAATTATATCCAAAGATAAAGGACTAGCAATGTTGCAAGTAGGAATGTTAAACTCAGATTGAGTGATTGAAGCAATTTATTTTTGCAAAGAAGATATGGTTTGAGCCAAGCTATTAATGGTAGAACTAGTACAAAGAATGGTAGGATAATATATTTTTGAAATTTTTGGAACATTGTGAGAAATGGAGGAAACAATTGAATATGAAAAGGGTACACTATTATAAATGGACATTAATGAAGGTAAAGAAATACATGGCACACTTGAAGGGATAGTGGAAACAATAGGTTTAGGAATACTAACATGTGTAGGATGGAGGTTTTGAATATAAGTTGTTATGTTAGGTGGAGCATAGGTAGACATGCTAGGAATTGAGGTAGAAATAGGCATAGAGGTTTGAATACTAGTGGTAGGTGGAATAAAATCTAGCTCTTCAATGCAATCTCTAATAGACTTGAAATTATTATCAATGAGATGAGAGATACTATGTAGGATGTTAACACCATGTTCATCATTATGAATGAACTTACTTAATCCCTCTATAACATAAATGACTTTGGGATTAGATTTTTCTTCTCCTAACACTTGTTCAAAATTCTCAAAGTCATTGGAGAGTTTTTGGACTTGCATAGGAGGTAATATTAAAGTGTCATCATCATTATGAGGAGAATGGGAAGATTTTTTCTCCATGATAGGAATGATGTCACCAGTATTAATGTTGGTCCCATAAATATTCATAGGGAAAATAGAAGGATTGGGATCAAAAGAACCCATAAGTCTATAACTTCTCCAAACCATAAAGTTATAAGTAGATCTCAAAGTGATAAAAAACATGCTCAAGAGAAGATAGATCTAATACAATTATAAAATTTGAAAGAATATGCAATTCGACCAAAAAAATAAAAATATTTTATGAAAGACACATCTAACTATCAATTTTAAAGATCTAATGTAAATCATGCAAAGTAGATCTAGATATAACTATGAGAATGATAAATATGTAATGCATACAATGTAGATCTAAACACCAAATTATATTTTGTAATGTAATAGGTCTGGTTCACCAATATGTACAATGGGTAGACCTAGGCATACAATTTATAAAAGATATGATGTATACATTTTCTATCACAATACATACAAGGAAGATCATGAAAAGAGGAACTAACTACCAAATCAAAAGTATGTAACAAGAGTCTGTTTCACCAAAATGTACAATGGGGAAATGCGAAGAGCAATGTAATAGGCAATTTGGTAAATGAATTACTTCCCCATTTCATTAATTGCACATTAGTAAGGAAGAATGTCTCCAATAGGCTCAAGAGGGGACTCAAGCACTAATTAGAAACAAGATATGCCATTCCTTAAGTAATGTAATGAATGAATAAGTGATGTAATTAATCTATTAGAAAAGTCACCAAAAAGTTCTTGAAAACAGATTGTAATAGACAGATAATGAGTTGAAATATATATAAATTTAAATCAAATGACAAAATGGACTTGTGACAAAATTTGAGCAAAAAGTGGTTGGTACAAGTCAAGTTTGGCAATGTGTTCTTAATGTTTTTAGCTAAAACTTTCATAAAACTTGCAACTATACCTATTCTTCCCAAATATTATTTGACAATTTCATATCAAGTTCCTACACATAGAAAAATGGGAAAAAGGTTGTGGAAATGGTTTTGCCTTGGTCAAACCCCTTTTTAAGAATCAATCTTTAAAATAGAAAGAAATTACATAAAGGAGCATATGTAAAAAGGAAAATTATTGATTTACCTTGCATAAATCCTCTTGAATGGATGTAGAAATTGCTCAAATCCATACATATGTTTAAATGTTCTTGAAATCCAAAGAGTTGACCTTGGAATGTGATGTAGAGTCAAGTATTCCTTAAAAATGCATAGATCTATGATTGTTACTCCTAGATAATGAATGTAGATATGCTTGATGATCACTTGCAAAGAGAGAGAAGATGGGTGAATGTATTGATCTTCTTGATTGATTTGAGAATTCCTCTACTTGGCTATCATGGGAGATAAAATTGCAAAAAATGGAGAGTATTGCCTTGAATTTGAATGTTCTTTGAATAAATTTAGACTTGGAGATCTTGATCTTGGATGCTTGCCTTCAAATATTGAATCCAATTGCTCTTGATTTCTTGAAATCTTGATACCTTGGTTTCAAAAAATGCTTACATATAGTTCATGGATACAAAATGGGGGGTGATAAGGGGTTATTTTAACAACTCTATCATTTTGGGATTCAAATTTGATCCAAGACAGCCACAAATAAAAATCTCAAAATAGGACCCCCGACATCAGGCCTTGAGGAAAGTCTAGGCCCCAAAACCTACGAACAAGTCACTACTGGCAACATGTCCAAGAAAAAATAGGCTCAAATTCTAGGGGGAGCTCAAGGAAAGAGAATAGGAGTGGGAGAAGAAAAGATAGCTTGCCAAGATCAAGCATAATGAGCATTCGGACCATGAAATTACCAAAATGGGTCCTAATATGTCCTAAAACATCCAATTATGGGTGCTAAATTTTTAGGAATATACATTTATCCCCCAATTTAGTAGGAGAATGAGACAAGATCATGCTCAAAATAAAGTAGATCAATGGATAAGAACAGTATTATCAATGTTAAGGAGACAAAGATAGATCAAGCCCCCATATAACAAAAGTCTTCATCAATTATGAAACCAAGATAAGAGAGGCATCACTCAGAAGAAAGAGAAAGAGAAAGAGAAAGAGAAAGGAGAGATAAGCGTGATCAGTCCTTGAGGAAATAGTTATCTCAATTAAGGGATCCGACAAGGGTGAGCCATCATAAGGAAAGTTTTATTTCTATAGGGATCAAGAAAGTAATCAAGCCCAAGGAAAGCTTCATCTCCTTAGGGATCAACGAAGAAGGATCAGTTCTTAATGAAAGCCTTGTCTCCATTAAGGGATCTAATGGAAGGATGAACACAAGGAAATCATTGTATCCTTGCCCATCCACAAGAGATTTTGCATTGAATTATTATGTGCATGTGTGAAAAATGTGAAACATAGAGTAGAGTGTATGCCCACACCTTAAAGAAATTAAAAACACCTCAATGGGAGCAATGGCTGAAATAGAGCATACATGCACCCACAAGAAACATTTCCATTATGAGCTACCCCAAGAAATGACAAATCAAGGACATGAATACATGACACAAGAGAGCACATAAGTGATCTACAAACTTTGGGATCAATATTATCATATGATAATACATGAAATATTATATCAAAATGAAATATCATCATCCCACAAAGGTACTAGAACTACAATAACAATGGAAGAATGTCACGTAAGATTTTACAAAGAAAAGTATTTTTGGGTCAACATCATAAAGACCAAAAAGAATAGGTAGCTATTATTTTGCATCATTCCCAATCAGAAAACACAAAGGCACATTTTTGAGTTGTGGCATCTGTACAACATAACATGTAACAACATATAGATGAAGATGATGGATTAGAAGACATAAATATAATAGTTACATGCAAATATAACCAATAATGAAAAGGAATAAAGAACATAGAAGTAGAACACGAATACACAAATATTTAACGTGGTTCACCCAATCTTGGGCTATGTCCACCAAACAGAATGAGAAATGGTGAGTGTATAGTACTTGCCTGATCAGTCACCACAAACCAACAAAAGTGATATACAAATAGAGGAACGGCATGATATTTCAATTCCTTTATCACCTTACACCAGCATAGCAACAAAGGTCATTTAAATAAATATAAACAAAACATATAACATGCATCACATCATGGGGGAAGTACATTACAATTGGTAAATGCATAAAATCCATAGCACAAGAGGAGCTAGTCAAGTGTATCACCTACCCCACATTTCAGTTTGTAGTGTTTAGGGAAGGTCAGAAACATGCAAGAGGAGCAACATCAAGGATGGTAGATTGAACAATATCCAGTTCCAAACAAAGACCATGTTGTGGAGATGGATCACTTTGCCAGTCACTACTATTAAGAGATATTTATTGTGAAAACATTGTTGGTAAATCATGATTAATGTCAATAAGCTCAAACAGATCATCAAAATAAATAACATAAATATCATCATTAGTTGCAAACACTAAAATCATCATCATTGACAGTATCTTCCTCATCCAAATTAATTGTAATAGAATCCAAGATATGGATAGAATTGTCATGTTTGTTTGATTTCATCCTTTTAAAGTTAACTTTCTTATTTGGATCAAGCATAGGTTGATCAAAGGGAATCAAGTCATCATTAGGTATTTTGAGTGAATAAATGTTTTGTGAAGCACATTGATGGACTCTAGCACAAAGTTCACGACAATGGTCTCAAGCATGATGGTTATGTTTGGTTTTTCTAGAAATTGGATTTGGTTTATTTATCAACATCAGGTTCTTTTCTTCTTTAGGGGGAAGAACAGAAGGGGCCAACCTAGGTTGACACATGGAATTAGAAGAACACTTAGAAGATATAGGATGTGGAGCTAAAGCATATATAGGAGATGTAGGAAGAAGGCCACAACCAGAACAAGAAGATGGAATATCCTTAGGTTTTCACCATGAGAAATATCCTTAGGAGATGTCGCCATGAGAAAATTCATTGTGTAATGAACTAGGGTTTTCCTTCCTTTTACCTACAAAATCAAATCGTACAAACATGTGGACCATGTTGATTGGTGTAGAGTTGCACAATTAAGACATTTCATTGACCAATACTTAGTTGTGTAATAGCAAAAGCTTGAAATTTACATAAACTTTAAAAATTTGATGTTTATAATATTATTTTATAATGAAAATATAAGGGGCCCATGTTTGTTTTAAATTAATTTTATAATGCATATTGAATGGTATGTATCATTGTGGACTTGCATAGGTAAACATTGCACTACCAATTTCATAGTTGTACATTAGTGCCCATGGATGTTTGAAATTTATATAAAATTAAAAAATTAAAGTTTATGATAATAGGAAAGATTCCAATAGGTTCGGTAATTACCACTTAAAAACATCTTGTTAATCCATCTTTTCATCCCTTATATTGAGAAACATGTTATATTTAATTACATTCCATAATGTAATTTATTGTCAATACAAATATATTTAAATTATAGATTTAATAATCTCTTGATTAATCCTTAATTGTTAAATAATATGCTCCCAATCCTTTTACCCCCAACCTTCTGTAACATAAAAAATGGTGAGAAATAAAGTTGGATAGATCACTCACCAAAATGTATGTTTAGGAAGAAGACCAAGACTTAACCACAAGGGAAATCCATTTAGCACAAAAAAAAGTACTAATTTGTTATCTTCTCAATGTAGAGCCTTGGGTTTTGTTCTTCCTTTCCCTAAGAGAAGAAATTTTAAATACAATGTAATGTGATCTCTAAAAATAATTACTATGAAATGACAAAGGGGCAAAGTGCTTACCTTGAAAATTTAAATCATAAAATAGGTTATCAAACTGAGTCAGAAAGTGGAATAGAGCTGGGATTGAGATCAAGAGGCTAAAATATGGTGGCCTCAAGAAGAGGTTGACTTGAGGTATAGGTTGAGGTCAACCTGTACCTGCACTATCAAAAAATATAAGATCTAAATATCTAACAAAAACTGCTACCCTACATTAGCCAAATCCGCTCCCAAAAACCTAAAAATCTTCTCAGACACACAAGAAAGGGAAAATTTGTTTGGTGGGGAGGGGCTTGCCTCGGTCAAGCCCTGGTTTAGGAATTAACCTTGATTGAAATAAAAGAAATGTTATCACACAATAAATATTAAATCTAAACAATGAAGTATATCATACCATGTAGATGCAATTATGCTAGATATGTGATCAAGTATGTTAATGCAAAAGCCATGACTCAACACAAAAGCCAAAAGGAAATCATGTAAGAAAAAACCTCATGAAGTGGATGCTTTTAATTTGCCTTAATGATGAAGATTAATTGAATGGATGTGTAAATGTATGTATGTAGATCTCCTCTCTTAATGACCAACTATTTTGTCTCCAAAGATGTTATATCTATAGAAGGATATGCATGCTTAATTTAATGGGTAGATGAATGAGTGAATGCTTGAAATGACCAAAAGATATTGAACACTTCAACTTGATTTTCTTGAGAATGATTTTATTGTGTGTATGCTTGATTGTATTTGTGGATTGCATATAGAACTTGTGGATGATCAAATAAAGTGAGAAGGCCTCCTTTTATACCAATTTTGAGCATCAAAATCAAAAGGGTGGACTACACAAGGAAATAAAATGACTATGGTGTGTATAGGGATTAGGGGCCAATCAAAATTCACCCCCTCGGGTATAGGTTGAGGTTAATCTATACCTAGAGGTGTAAAACTCTAGAAAAAGGTCCTAGCTCTCAAGAAGTATTAAGGGGGTAAGAGGAAATATGGTGAAATGTGTGGGGAAATTAGTCATAAATGCATTTAAATCTTGAATAGGGTTTAAGAGGAAAATGAATTTTATGATTGGAGAGCCAAACTAGAGTTTTTTGCAAGATTGGAAGAGTAAAAAAGACCTTGATTTAAATTATGTATATGATTAAATGCAATAGGAGGTCCTAATGATAAAAACACACTAAGGAGGGATAAAATGGTCCTAAAAAGTGTATAAAAGTAAGTGATTTCTTTTTAGGATGATACATCTTCAAATAAAGTTATAATCAATATTTGAAATGGAAATAGAGATCATATCCTTGAAATTCTCTAAAAATGCAATCATGTTATATGTTGGATTTGAACAGTCTCGCAATAGGTAATAATAATCATGCCATTGTCTCTCTTAGGATTGATATACTTGTATTAAGGATTACTTTCCCCACCATGAAATGCATTTAGATTGTGAACCTAGGGACGTAGACTTGAAATGGGACAGCAAAGTTTGTGCACTAGGTTCCTCTAAGAGTCATAACACCTATGTTGCAGGAAGATAAAATGCATGAAAGGAATCTATGCTATTGCTGCAAGAAAGTAAACACACTTGACTACTGAATTGAATTACTATAGAAATCTTATGAAATGAATCTAAGCCTGTCTAACAACTCAAAACATTCACTATGCTCATCTCTACAAGTACTACAGGAACATCCACGATGGCAATAGTGCAGGAGTAAAATAATGACTCTACTTGAAAACAACAAAAGTACAAGAAGAAAATCTACTCTAACTTAATCTAATCCACCTCCCAAGTGGGCCCCCTTGGTTGGCTTCTACTAACTACTAACACAGGAAATAATCCAAAATCACTCTTCCATTAAATTCTTCTTAACTGGTTGCATAACAGTTAAACAACTCATGAAGAATAGAAAAGAGAAACTTCTACTATATTGAATACATCATTCTATATTTTCTCATTACCTAAATAAGTCAATCAAATCCCTTTATATAGAGGATTTACACTTATTGAAAACATAATAGAAATTTTTGAGTAAACCTTGCCAAATAAGGAGGCGGTAAAACAACCATGACATATTACAATTACTGTAGATAACGAAATAACAACTTTTGAGGAAATATAGAAAGACTTATTTCCTATATTCTCTGAAATAGCAACTCCTTTTTAGGCATGACATATCCTTCAAAATTGTGTTGGATTCTTCCGCCATGACTGGTCTTCTAACACTCCTTCTTTAATGTGGTTGCACCACTCTTCATACTGCTCCTTGTTTACCTAAAAGGTTAGTAACATTCAGTACACATATGCAAGTCAACATTTTCAACTCCTATTCAATGTTAGAACACAGCTTGAAATAACTATATGAAGTATTGCTTTATATTTATAATAGTTAGCAAAACATGTCATTCAAGCTACCCATAGATTTTGTGGCTTTAGTTGTACTTAGCATAAGTTCACATAGGTATAAGTTACAAATGTTTTGGAAATGTCTATTAGAGCATAAAGAGTGTTATCAAAATATGAAGATTATAACAAAATTGAGGCAATAATTGGACTCGACATCTGCCCCCTACTGAACATTATGCTTGTCCTCAAGCATTGCATTTCCTAGCTATAGACCTGAAGTCACTGGCAGTGGTCTTCCCTTTCTTTCCACTCCTGAAGGTGTAGTAAAATCCCCTTGTTCTTTCCAGGTAATCTCCTCGATGTTCCTCCTGCAAGTGATCTAGCTTAGTAGTATTGATTTCATATAGGGGCCTTAGGAGTGTAGGCGATTGGAAGGAAAAAGGCATCCATAATTCCCTTCTAACCTGTCACCCCAACTGCATATATTTGGTTGCTCTATTGGTTGCTGCCTCAAAGTTAATTAGGCTATGTGGCTCTATTTTCTTGAAGACCTCAACCAATCTATTCCATCAGCTCCTTACCCCAGCAAGACCTCTCTGAAATGAGAAGTATGGCAGTCCTTGGTACTCCCTATAAACCCTGTCTCTTAGTGCAAAGACTTTCTCCCTGATTTTTGGCTTTTGTTTTCCATAAGTCAAATTGAGCCAATCCCTCAAAAGAACATCAGGCTTATGTGACTCAGCCCTTAATGGCAAAGGTTCATATTGTGTGCTATAAATGTGTCACACTTCTATGGATCATTACATGCAAGGAAACTCAAGAATGAGCCCTCACAAATCGATCCATAGCTCCCTAGGCATGGAGTGCAAGGGTTTTTAAGAATGCTCTCAGCTAGAGCTATTTAGCCAATAACCTTGCTAGTAAACCATGCAATGGGAGATTCAATGAAGACAAGGGCAAGAATGCCAATATCCTCAAGAATCAAATGAAATGCAATGCAATGCTATGCTAGAATAGAAATGCAAGCTAAACTATGGAAATGAAAGATGCAAGTATTACGAAGCCTCCTAGTTAAAGTAGATGAATTAATCTAAAGCATAAAGGAAATCTAAGCTAAGAATGCCATGAAAATGAAGCTACTATGCAAGAAATGAAATCTAACTATGAAGCAAGAAAGCCATGATGATGCAAGAATGAAGACAAGAAGATAGAGTGTTGATGAAGATCCAAGATGAATGCCAACAATGCTCCAAATCTTCAAACCCTAGATGCAAGAATGTCTCCAAAAGCTCCAAGATGACCTAGAAAACCTGTAGCATAACAATAACATAAAAAGTTGGGGATCTAGAATGAAGAAGAGAGCTCTGCTTTTATAGGAAATGAGGAGAAATGGACCATGGAGATTAAGAGGCAAAAGATTTAATCAATGGTGGAGCTTAAAAGAGGAGCAATCCATGTGCACAAGTATCCTCCAATAGGAAAATAAGAGTTGAATTTTGTGTCCATATGAGACAAAAAGTACTTTTCTCTTTTTATAAAATAAGAATAATGCTTTATTTGTGCAACTTAGGATAAGAGGAAAAGTGGGGGCTTTTTATTTATTAAAAGGGGAGGAAATATTCCTTTTAATAAATAAAGACTTAGGATAAGATGGTTAGCCCATAGAAAATAATTGAATAAATGATAGAACTAGGATTTGATCAAGAATAAGCAATTTATGATTTAGCAAAAGGGGCTAATAGTCTAGATGACCATTTTTAGGTGTATACACATATTTCTCCAGATCCTTGTAGATGTTCAACTACCTATCATAGTTTGCTTCATTATGCATCCATGACATCAGAGTCCTTAAGTGAATATCCCCTATATAGAGCAGAGGATTCCACTCTGTTTCTTGTGGGATGACAAAACTATGCAAATATAGCTCACACAATAATTTATGTTGCCATGGGGGAAGAGTTTGATATATTCCATAAAAATCTTGGGTTGTCTTGAACTCACAATCAATACTCATCATTGTCATCATAAGTTGAAACAAAAGAAATTATTCTTTTAAACAAATTGCATATACCCTAGGTGGTGGTCTACAAGCTATGACCTAGTCAGCTAGTTTTAGGGCCTTGTCCATTTGTTATTTTTGTTGGCATATTGGTCAGTTCTCCCCTTGGGATTTGTGACATGGTTTAACCACCTCCTATGTCTTCTATAAGTCTATTGGTTGTATCGGGCATTAAAAGGTCGATCTTTTAGTGCAACGGTAACCACTACTTGTAACAAGTGGTATCAAAGCTTGGTCATAGGTTTGAATCCCCTCAGGTAATGCTGAGGGGGAGATTGTTGGTATATTGGTCAGTACTCCCCTCAAGATTTGTGACATGGTTTAACCACCTCCTGTGTCTTCTATAAGTCTAGTGGTTGTATCAGGCATTAAAAGGTCGATCTTTTGGAGCAACGACAACCACTACTTGTAACAGTTTTTGTTTCTTAAGCTGCTCCTTAAGGGCTTCAATTTCCTCATCCTTATCAAATATCTCCCTCTACATTTGATTTATTTCCTGCTTCCACCATTTTTTCTAAAAAACAAAATGATTGTATATATTAAAGAGTACAGACTGAATTGTTGGTGAAGGAAATTCTTGTAGAGGAGCTTTCATTTTATTTTCTTTGGTAGCTTGCTAGAAGTACTCAGTGAACCACGTTGATCTATAGGGTATGATGGAGACATTAGAATATGCAGGGTCTGCGGAGGAGTAGGTTGAACATTCACATGAATACTCTCTTGTGCTACATCAAGGCTCGGCTCAGACATTCCCTGATCATCCTGTGGTATGCTACAGCTAGGTTCTTGCACATTTGGAGATTCCTCCATATTTTGGGGTTCTTCTTGCATGGGGGAGTCATCAGGAATATATTCAACAGAGGGTTCTGGAGCAGGTTGTGGTGTTGGAACATTTGGGTTTCCAAGGGAAGGTGGAGACACTTGTCCTCGCATGCGAGGACTTCTATGCATAGTTGCCTCTTCAACCACTATAGTTTTAGTTTGGCGGGATCTTTTTGGCTTTTGTGCTATAGGAGTAGACGCTGTAGGAATAGACATTGTAGGACTTGATCTTTTTCTCTTATTTATTTGAACTATAGGGTTTTGAATTTTATCTTCTAGGTTAGGGATTTTTTTTTCAACTTTTTGTTTGCCTTTCCTTGTGGAAGAAGTAGGTATATCACTCTCTGGAGTGGGATCAATAGGCTTATTTTCTAGGGACAATTCTAGTTCTTTCCCTTTTTCATTTGTTTCTTCACTAGGCCCAGAAGACTCTACTTCATTCACTAGAGGTTTAGCAACAGGGTTAACTTGGGGCTGCAAGGTTTTAAACTGAACAAATTCTGCCCAGGACATGGGAGAGACATCCCTAAGGGATTTTTCAACCAAAAGCTTTATTAGGGCATGGTGGCTTATGGAATTTGCACTACCCTTTTGTGTTTCCTCAGCACTAATACTTAATATATTATAGAGAAAATTGGGAACATTGACCTGAAGATTATGCCTTAAACAACTAAGAAATTTGAAATGGTGGGCATGCAGGTTTGAGAATCTTTCTTCACAAGTTAAATACCTGATAATGTGGGTAGACAATTCTGAAAATGGTGGTAGAAGAGACAACCTCTTGCATCCCTGCTTAGTGATTTCAAGCGGAGGATCACCCAGTCAGGAGAATTGAGCTCGAGATGACCTGGCGTCATGCTCATTAGGATAGTGTTCTCTAATGACTAGTAATCTGGTGACTTCTGCAATCCTTTCCTCAGTAGCAACAACTGTCAAATCCCACGTAGTTGCTTGTCCCTCTTCAAAAGTGCCCATAAATTTGTTTGCAACCTCCTCATTGAATTCCGTTAACTGAAGAAAATACTTGTATACACTGAAACATGACTTCATTAATTAATTAATTATTTATTATTTAATTAATATTGACTTGATGAATTAATTAAATATTTATTATTTAATTAATATTTATTCCTCTATTTATTAGATAAATTATTCAATTTATTTGATAAAATCACTATAGTTTAATTCTCTATCCTAAGTCTTCTAAATAGTCTATTAAAGTGATTTAATCAGTTACACAATCACCTAAATATGACTAAGTACCCTAGTCCACTTCATCTATCTAGTCACCTGACACGTCACCTTGGCTAAAATAAATAATAATTATTAATTATTTATTAATCATTTATCCTCACCCACACATGTCCTATTCTTAAGGGTTATGTGGCCTCATAAGACTTGGTCTCATGACCACATGTCTTCTCTTGAACCAAGTCAAGGGACAATCCCTATTCCTAAGGGGCTTCTCAAGCCACCTTTAAGGGTCAAATGTGACTCATGGGACACTTGTACAAAGAGTCCTCATAAGGAAAAAGTCCTTCCCTCTTCCTCTCAGTGGTCTTTGTGAGACACTTGACATGTGTCTTTTCCTTCCACCTTCTTCTATTCCATGTCAATGTGAGAGGAACATCATCCCTATTCTTCCTCTCACATTCCAACTACATCCCCCTTTCTCTCAACCCCTTAAACCAAGTCAATAGCAGCCCTAGGATCTTCCACCTTTCAATCTCCACCATAGGATTGTGCCACCTAGGCTTGGATCCTCAAAAACTCTATTAAAGGAGACTTATTTTCCATTTGTGAGCTAACAGTGAATAGGAAATCAAGTAATCAAGCATTCTAGAGATCAAGAGCATTCAAGTTATCATCATATCATTTACATTTTCATCCATTAGTTTTGCATAATCAAGCTTAGGCCATTTTGCCCTTATTCACACAAATCTCCACACTTTGGTGACATCTTGGGCAAGGAGCTTCAAATTGGAAATCTGAGAGCTCAACCAATCCAAGAAATCAAGGCTAGGAGAGCAATGGAGACAAGCTACAAGGTAGGTGAAGGTATTTTGATTTAGTTTCTTCATTGTGTTTACTTTTGTACTCTTCATTGTGTTTTCATTAGGTTGATTTATTAGCTTAGTTTAGATAATATATCATTTCTAGTATTAGTATAACTTATTTGCATACATTTTTGGTGAGCAAAAGGAATCTATCTCCATAGTAGGCCATAAATGGATTATCACTGCAACTGAGTATTTTACCAAATGGATTGAAGTTGTTCCATTGATTACTACCACTAGAAAACAAATATCCATGTTTATCCTCAATTATATCATTTGTAGCTATGGTATACCTATGTATCTTATTACTGATCATGGGAAGCAATTTTAAAATTGGGACATGGATGAACTGTGTGCAAAATTCCACATCACCCATAACTATTCCACCATTTACTATCCCCAAGGTAACGACCAAGCTGAGGCATCTAATAAAGCCATTGTCAAGATCCTTCAAAAGACCATCAATGACGTTGGCCATGATTGGCATGTCTAATTGAATCCCACCTTATGGGATTACCACACTTCCATCCATACTCCCACTAGATCCACACCGTATTCCCTTGTCTATGGTTTTGAAGCTGTCCTGCCCCTTGAGGTCAAGTTGCCTTCTCTTCGTGTCTCTCTAAAAGATTTAATTCCAGATGAAGAGTATAGAGTTGCATGACTGGCTGAATTAGAATTGTTGGATGAACACCATCAGAGAGCCTATGATCATTTGAAAGTCTATCAGTAGTGGATCTCTCATCAGTACAATAGTAAAGTGAAACCTAGAGACTTTTAGGTGGGTGATCTAGTCCTTCGTGAGAATCCCAAAAGTTAGCAGCATCGTGAAAAGAAGGGCAAGTTCAAACCCAACTGGTTAGGTCCTTTTGTGATTACAACAGTCTATGGCTCTGGGGCTTATCAATTGTCTACACCTGAGGGTGATCCCTTGGATGAACCTCTTAACATCATGCACCTCAAGAAGTTCTATGCTTAAAATCCCAATGCAAGGGGTATGTATATAGTATGTATAAAAAATCAAAAAATCAAAAAATCAAAAGAAAATTGCAATAAACACATGTGGTGAAAACTTGGAAATAGGCGCCATGTGTGACAAGTTAGCTCCTCTATCTATTAGGATTCTTCTAGCGTGTCTGTTCATTGTATATACTCATAATAAAATGGCTAGTCAGTCACACTTCCCACCATGTATATATCATAATACAATGGCCAGTTTGTAAAATTATCCACTGTATATATCCATAATAAAATCCCACCATAGCTTGGTTTATTGTCATGGTCTTCATCCTAGTCTTTTTGTGTCCTTCTTCATCCATAATAAGTTAGTCCATCACCTAGCTGGGGGCATGTCCTTGACCTAGTTTGGGAAGTGGATCTATGATAGTCATGACTCTTAGAGGATAGAATGGAGTATTTTCACCAGGCAAGCAAACACAATCAAACGTTCTTACATAATGATTTTCTCATCATGATTCATAATCTTTGATCTATCCTTTGAAAGATGACCGCTTATTTATACATTTTGATTGTACATCATCAATCGAACTAATCCATATACCTTACACTATCTTTTTGCAAAAGTAATGTATATTCATGACAAACATGTTAGAATGATTTGTTGTAGATTATGCATTCATATCTGGATTTCATTGTTATCATGTTTCCTATGCTATTCTGGGATATCTTTGACATGAGTTTAAAACTCCCATATGTCATTGATTAGAATAGCCAGGAAGGGGCATGATATTTTTCTTTGATTGTTGTTTGTGGGATATTTTTTGACGAAATCGAAGGAACAAGTAATTGGGGTGTCTATGCGTAAGTGCCTTCATTAGTTTAATAAGCATCCAAACATGCAATTCATTTTGTTATGTAAATGCTATAAATGGTGATATGCCACACATACCTTGACTCCAAATATTTGTTCCTTAATGGAGGGGAGAATATTCCTTGTCTATTATGCAAATGAAACTCAGGTCATTTCGATTTAATTATACCTAGATGCTTGTCAAGTTTTCTATATGAAACTCCATGCAAGAAGTGCTCAGGTCATCCTAGTTTAATTATACCATGATGCTTGCATTCCCTTGCAAAATAACGAGCTCAATAATGAGAATCAAATTCCAGTTACAATAAAGTTCTAAGATGTTACATGAAGTTGTGGAGATATTCATTCCATCTTTCATTTTGCATTACACTTAGCCGAATCATGTTGCATATAAGTGCTCCTTTTATAGGGATTTGTAGGTTATCTTGCTTATTAGGTCATATGTTTTCTTTGTCCATTCTTCTTGTGTCAGATACATTATTATTTGAGTTGAGGACATTTGGGTAACAAAATAATAAAACTTTCATCTTGCATTCTAAACTTTTGCATGTGTCATCTTCCTTCAATCATCTTGCCTAGTTCATTTATGAATGTGTCATTTTCATTAGGTTTGTTCATTTTTATGTAACCATTGTATATTAACATGCATATTTTGATCATTTAAAGTACCATCTCATCATAACTATCATCTTATCACATTTTTATTTATCATGTTTTGGGTTATTGCTTTTATCATATTAGGTACATTTTCATTCATTATATACAATATCCATTGCATTCATTTGTTATCCATTACATTCATTCCCATATGTTCATTTGTTATCCATTATTCACATTGTCATAATCATCATTGTTTATATATCATTGCATTAATAACACATCAGACTAAATAACCAGTCATTTAGGAAATGCATTTATATAAATATCATCATCATATGTTAGATCATTAACTATTGTGCATTCACATGGAGTAAATCATTTACATTATAGAACATAAGTACTGTGCATATTAAAGTAAATCATCACATCCTACATATGTCAGTACGCACATGTATAAATAATCATCAAAGCAAATCATCTTAGAACTGCATCATCATGTATATAGAGTCCATCATATAAGAGTCCGTGAAATAATAAAATATCCAAATGTCCAATGATATATCATAAATGATAATGTGTCCAAGTATGTCCATCAAGTCATAAACATAATGAAAAATATTGATTTAATGGTGATCCAGATACAAAAGGTGTGTATACAATAAAACTATGAGCCACTGCCTCCAGACTCAATCTGTTGCTGCCTGCGAGATGCAATAAGACCTCGTGCTGCTAAATCCCCTGAACCTAAAGCTCCTGCTGAATCTCCTGAACCTGAAGGTTCTCTAGGAGGACATGATGATATACCTCCACTACCATTCAGTCCCTTCCTCTAGTGTACATCTGTCTCCACTACAAAAGAGCTCTCTCTATAGCTCCCAATCCACTGATCTCTCGGCATAGCCTGTCTATATGCATCCTTCCAGTAGGATTTCTCCCTACCAGCCCGTTCCATCACCTGTAAGTGATCTCCATGGGGTCCTAGATCCTTTGTCCATTGTAGCTCATCCAATAGAGCCTTGACCTCCCCTAGTCGCTCTATGGTGACATCTTTCTCCTATCTAATCTTGGCATTCTCACTCTCCAATCTCTCCACCTGTCTCTCCAACCTCTCCACCCATCTCTCTAGTCCAGGGACATGGTCTACCTATACCTGTGTCATTGGTAGTCTAACTAGAAATGAATCAATGTCTAGTTCCTCCTCCTTAGTAGCGTCCCTTTGTAGGTAGGGATAGGGTCTCCAAATAACTGAATCTATGGTGTCAAAAGTATATCACCAAAACTCTAACCGACCTAGCTTATGTTGAGTCTGGATGGATGCATACAAAAAGACATATGGCTGCCCTGCACCCCAAAACAACATAGCTACTGGCCATGTGACCGCAATATGCTCCCATGTCCACACATGAAGTAATGTAACACTGACGGATAGTGACACTCCCCTGTGATATACAACCTAATGCAAATCATGATACAGATGTGCTAGAAGACACACCCCCAAGAAAAATGGGTCCCCTCATCCATCATCCTCTGAAGAGTCCAGCCCCATCCAACTGCAAAACCATGTGATCTCTGATCTAGACACACATAGCCTCCAATAGCTCCAACCGGAACAATAGGAAGTGGCTCATAAAAATCCACCATGTCCTCCTAGCTAATCTCGGTCTCCTCAATATCATCATCCCCAAATACTTCCTGACACTCAGTCAGACCTCTGCGCTGATCATACTATACTAACTCTCTGGTGATAGGCAGTCGTAGGATGCGATAAACATCCTCTAATGTGACTATCATCTCTCCTATGGGGAGATGGAAGGTACTCGTCTCTGAGTGCCATCTCTCGGCAAGTGTTGTCAACATACCCAAGTTCACTTGAATCTCAAGCATATAAATGATATGGAAAAGTCTTGTTGCCCCTATCAGCAGTCTGTCAATCTCTGATAGCACCGACCTTAGATTCTAAGTCATGGGATATCTCTCCCACAACATCAAAGTGTCTGTGATATCCTCCTATCATAATCAACCAATCAAACTATCAGATTTTGATCCACATGATCTATCTATTTATCTATCATATCCTATTAATCGAATACATGTTTATCACATGTACTAACAAATAATTCTATCAATTATCTAAAATCAGGAAGGTTAACTAGTGACGATGCTACAATGTTACGTATCTTAACTTAATCAATCACAATACATCGTCGACAAATTAAATCGGCTTATCAAAATCATGTTTGACCTAATTAACTTGCCAAATTGTCCAAATTCTACCATCTAACACAAATGCGCAGCACAAAAAAATGCTTGCACAGAAACCCCTTTTATTTGTGCAAATTTTTACAATTGCACAATTTCCCTAAATGTTTGTGCAACAACACTAGACATATGCGCTGAACAAACATATGCGTGCTTTTATTTTATATATGCACCGATAAAAATTTCTCCTACCATGCATGCGCAGGTGCACAATACATATGCACAAAACTACCAGTTTGTTGCGCAAATGTGGCATGTTGCTGCACATATATGCGTCGTAACTGCACATATGTGATTCGCCTAAGAAATCAAAAATTTTCTAATCTAACCTATGGTTGAATCTAACCTAAACATGCTACAAATCACTTTCAAAATGCATCAAAAACAACAAAATCACAAAGAGGATCGAGTCACCTACCGGCTCTCTTGAATCAGGTGGCCTATGGAATCGACGGACCCTCTTGAATCAATGATCAGAGAGCGGGAATGAAATCTTCTAAGCTTTTCTCTTCTCTCTCCACTTGCTCTAATCACCCAATGACAAGTGTGCATTATGACCCTATTGTGGATCCCTTAGCCCAATATATAGCCTATGGACCCATTTTTCTTGATGTGTAGACCCTACCTATCCATTTCTTTCCAAATCACCCTATTTTCACCCATATTTTCTCTCATTTCTTTCGTGAGATTGATTGTCAAACTAGACATAAAAAAATAAAATTAAAAAAATCAACTAAATAATTTTTTGTCAATCAATCTCTTGAGGGGGCATGCATAGGTCGTCTGAGACATTGTCTGGGGCAAAATGCTGGAATTTTTCTTTGAAACAATGTGACTAGCACATTATTTCAAAGAGGGGCAAAATATATACACTAAAAAGTGACTTCAATAATTAATTAAATATTTATTATTTAATTAATATTGACTTGATGAATTAATTAAATATTTATTATTTAATTAATATTTATTATATAAATTATTTAATTTATTTGATAAATTCACTATAGTCTAATTCTCTATCCTAAGTCTTCTAAATAGTCTATTAAAGTGATTTAATCAATTACACAATCACCTAAATATGACTAAGTCCCCTAGTCCACTTCATCTACCTAGTCACCTGACACATCACCTTGGCTAAAATAAATAATTATTATTAATTATTTATTTATCATTTATCATTACCCACACATGTCCTATTCTTAAGGGCTATGTGGCCTCATAAGACTTGGTCTCATGACCAGATGTCTTCTCTTGAACCAAGTCAAGGGACAATCCCTATTCCTAAGGGGCTTCTCAAGCCGCCTCTAAGGGTCAAAGATGACTCATGAGACACTTGTACAAAGACTCCTCATGAGGAAAAAGTCCTTCCCTGAGTCTCCCTCTTCCTCTCAGTGGTCTTTGTGAGACACTTGACATGTTTCTTTCCCTTCCACCTTCTTCTATTCCATGTCAATGTGAGAGGAACATCATCCATATTATTCCTCTCACATTCCAACTACATCCCCCTTTCTCTCAACCCCTTCAACCAAGTCAATAGCAGCCCTAGGATCTTCCACCTTTCAATATCCACCGTAGGATTGTGCCACCTAGGCTTGGATCCTCCAAAACTCTATAAAAGGAGCCTCATTTTCCCTTTTTGAGCTAATAGTGAATAGGAAATCAAGTAATCAAGCATCATAGAGATCAAGAGCATTCAAGTCATCATCATATCATTTACATTTTCATCCATTAGTTTTGCATAATCAAGATTAGGTCATTTTGCACTCATTCACACAAATTTCCACACTTTGGTGACATCTTGGGAAAGGAGCTTCAAATTGGAAATCTGAGAGCTCAACCAATCCAAGAAATCAAGGCTAGGAGAGCAATGGAGACAAGCTACATGGTAGGTGGAGGTAATTTGATTTATTTTATTCATTGTGTTTACTTTTGTACTCTTCATTGTGTTTGTGTTAGGTTGATTTATTAGCTTAGTTTAGTTAATATATCATTTCTAGTATTAGTATAACTTATTTGCATACAATACCCAAGCCAGCCGCATGCATTGAATCTGTGAACTGCTTCAACATCCGTCAGTAAAATACTATGGATGACTAGTTCATGTCTCTGTAATTGTCCACCCATCTTAATAATGTCCAATCTTCAATTTTGTTTCTTTCCAATTCATTGCTAATATTTGGTCTTCTTACACTCTGCAAATACCTTCTTCTTGAAATCCCAATTGCTATTCTTGAAAATACCAAATTTTTTTCCACTTACATTACCTTCGTTATGCTTGACATGAACAATAATAATGGAATTGATTATAGAGGACATCAAATTCTTAAGTGGGATTTATCTCATAATTTAATTATGGTCCTTTCAAGTCATGTCAAGCTTAGAAAATTAGAATTTTGAAAGTACGACAAATGTGTGTAGGATTAAGAGAATTAATAGAACGTAGCCTAAGTACAACATTGATGTGACAAGGATGTGACTAGGGTGGTTTAGGAATGACACTTGGACTTTAGTACACTTCCCCTATCCCCTACGAAACTTTAACAAGTGTCCTCACTTGATAAATTTAGCACGAGATTGGGAAACTGGCTTAATGCCTATATTATACATGTAATGCAGTACTATATATAATTATTAAAACCTGTGTGCTAAAAGTTATTAAGGAGTTAGAAAGTTGTACCTTACGATTAGTTACCATACACACAAATGTAAGTTGATGAGAGTATCAATTCTGACGGCTGCATAAGATTGCTGACATGGTATTTTATTGAAAGCATTGGAAATAGAAATTGTGGGTGACGTGGTGTTTGAGTGGGTGGTAGAAATAGGAATGAGATGATTTGGTGAGAAGAAGAGAAAAAAATGAATGAAGAAATTTAGCTCATTAAATGAAGTTTTATTATGAGTGTTTTCGAAGGCATGTCATGTTAAGGCTATAGGAGGAAGGCTTTCACCTTCTACTGTAGGATCTATTTTCTAAGGTGTTGTTAAACTTTGCATGCTAAACTATTGCAAGAATTCTTCCTTGGTTTGAGGCTTGTGATACAGGCGCAAGTGGTGTCGATTGACAAGTAGCTTAAATTGTACAGGATCAAGTGTGGTCAACCGGACTGCTCCATTATCAAAGACATATTGAATTTCATATGGTCCCAGCCATTTGGTCTGTAGCTTTCCTAGGATCTCCTTGAATCGAGAATCATACAATAGAGCCCAATCACCTACTTGAAATTGCTTACTCTTGATATGTGAATCATGTCATCTCTTCATTTGGTTCCAGATGAGCTCTATTCTCTCTAATGTTGATTTGCACATTTCATCTAAAGAATTGAGATGGAGTAGGTGTTCGGATTATGTTGCAGGAATATTGATGTTCAACTCTAGAGCTGTGTGAAATTTTTTATGTTCAAATTCTATGGGCAACATTGTTGCTTTTCCATACACTAATTCAAATGGTGTGAACCCTATTGTGGTCTTCCATGTGGTACGATAAGCCCAAACTGCTTCAATTAATCGACTGCTCCAATTCTTGTGATGCAATTATACTATCTTTGTTAATATGGCCTCTATTTCTCTATTTGTCACCTATGTCTATCCATTTGCTTGTGGATGGTAAGGACTAGACTTCTGATGCCTTGTAATATACTCCTTCATGAGTTCACTGATCAAATTTGAAGTGAACTGGGCTCCTTGGTCTGTGACTAATTCTCTAGGAACTCCATAACGGGTAAAAATGTCCTCATACAAGAATTTGGCTACTTTTTTATCTCTGGCATTCTGCATTGCTTTCACTTCCACCCACTTTGTCAAATAATCTGTGCATACTAGGATGTAAGATTCTCCATTTGATGGAGGATCAATTGGTCCTATGAAGTCCATACCCCATTTATCAAAGGGTGTCATCACTACTTATGGATTAAGTGGCATCTCATCTGATCTTGTTGGAAGACCCATCCTTTGGCAGTTATCACATTTTTTTGTATAACTAGCTACATCTTTGTGTAATTTAGGCCAATAATATCCTATTGTTAAGATTTTCAGGGTTGTTCGCTTTGTTGCAAAGTGACCTCCACATGGTTCATTGTGACAAGCATAGAGTATATCATATGTTTCATCTTCTCTCACACACATCCTCATGATCTAATCTGGACTAGTGTAGAATAGATTGTTATCTATCCATGAAAATTGAAAACTTTTCTCTACCAGCTTTTTCCTATCCTTCTGAGAAAAATGTGGGGGAATTTTATTTGCTGCAAGATAATTGGCTATGTCAGCATACCATGGGTTTTTTATTGCTATGTGGAACAAATGTTCATCTAGAAATGTATCTTCAACCTGAGTGGTGTCTTCATCAGTATTTTGTAGTCTAGACAAGTAGTTAGCAACTACATTTGCCTTCCCTGGCTTATCAACAATTGTTATATCAAATTCTTGTAATAATAAAAGCCATCTTTCCAATCTTCCTGTTATAGCAGGTTTGTTCATCAAATACTTTATTATTGAGTGATCAGTGTGAACAAAAATGGGATAGCCTGTTACATAGTGTCAGAATTTGTTCAATGTATAAACTACAACTAGGAGTTCCTTTTTAGTAACTGTGTAGTTTAATTCAGGGCCATGGAGACTTTTACTGATATAGTAAATTTCATTTTCAAGGTTATTAGGCTTTTGTCCTAGCACAACATCTATGGCATAATCTAATGCATCTGTATGGATTTGGAATGGAATAGACCAATCCAGTCCTTTAAGGACTGGTGCAGTTGTTAGGAGTTTCTTTAGCTACAGGAAGGACTCATCACATGCTTGTGTCCATAAAAATTCATCTTCTTTTGTAAGCAGTGTGTATAGAGGACTAGCAATTTGACTGAAATTTTGAATAAAGCATCTATAGTATCCAGCATGTCCTAAGAAAGATTTTACATCTTTTTTCTTAGTAGGGTAGGTAACGTGAGTATTACCTCAACTTTAGCTGGGTCCACTTGTATTACTGCTGCTGAAATGAAATGCCCAAGTACCACTCCTTCCTGCATCATCATAAAGCATTTCTCACTATTAAGGGATAGATTATGATCCTTACATCGGATTAGAACCTTTTCAAGATTCTTCAAAGACTCTTCAAATGTCACTCCAAATGTTGTAAATTCATCCATATATATCTCCATACAATCATGTGATATGTCGGCAAAAATACTAATTACAGCCCTTTGGAATGTTGTTGGAGCATTGCATAACCCGAAAGGTAGAACTAAATATGCATATGTCCCCCATGGACATGTGAATGTAGTCTTTTCCTGGTCCTCTGGAGTAATAGTTATTTGATTGTATCCACTATATCCATCAAGAGAGGAAAAATACTTCTTACCGACCAAAGTATCAAGTACTTGATCAATAAATGGTAATGGGAAGTGATCTTTCTTGGTAGCTTTGTTTAACTCCCTGTAATTCACATAGATTCTCCATTTACCCCCCTTTTTGGGCACTATAACCAAAGGTGACACCCATTTACTATCAGATATAGGATATATAAAGCCAACATCTAGTAACTTTTGCAATTCAGTTTTGACTATCTCCCTTAATGTTGGGTTAATCCTTCTTTGAGGTTGACAAAGTGGTAGGCTTCCTTCATTGATATATATCCTATGAGTACATAGTGTAGGGCTTAATCCCTTCATGTCCCCATAGTCCCATGCAAAGGCTTTCTCATGTGTTTGTAGCAGTTTGGTTAGTTGTTCCATCTGTTGTGGAGGCAGCTTGTTATTCACATAGAGATTATGACCCTTAGAAAGCTCAACAGTAGTTGTAAGGTCAAGCATGGAAACTTTAGGGATAGGACTTGTGTTTACTTCACTAGGTAGCAATTGATGGATAATGTTGGGTTCTAAAGGTAATACACAGTTCTCAAAATTGTCTTCATATGTTCTTAACTCTAACACAAAACTCTTAGATATATCTTTTGTTATAACACAATCATTATTAAGAATGCTCCGAATGATTTCATCTTCCTCTTGGAGTTTCAAAAAATATTTCCTATGTAACATCATGATTTGAACCACATAATTCAATTCTTCTTCTCCATCTCCTAAATCTGGCCATATAGGTGTACTTAAATATGGTTGCAGTTGAGCTGTAGGACACAATGCTAGTTGCTTGGTGGGTTGCCCATCTAAAATTTTCATGTTCCCTAATCTACAACTAATGTTTGCATTAGTTGTTGCCAACCATGCACGTCCTAGGATAATAGGGTAACTGGAAAGATTGACCTTTTGTGATAGAATCATGAAATTAGTAGGGTACTCCCAAGAATCTAATACAACTATTATTGCTTCTATCATTCCATAAGGGGTAACAGTAGAGCTATCTGCTAATTGCAATATTGTTGGAGTAGCTCTCAACCCTTCAATGCTCAGTTTATTCATAGTATCCTTGGTCATTACATTAATAGTAGCACCTAAATCTATTAATGCATTTTTGACAGACTAACCATTAATGATAATGTTCACAATTGGACTCCCTGGATCTGAATATTTTAGAATTAACATTTTTCCTAACATGATATCAGCCAATTGTCCTATAACATGAACTGTTGTAGAATCCTTTTTCTTTCTTCCAGGCTTTTTAAGACAAGCTTATTTTATTGCTTTTCCATAAACCAAGACATCCTTTATTGCTTGAAACAGGGGAATCTGGACATGCATGTTCTTTAGCTAGTCAATGATATCAAATAGCTGGTATTCTTTTGGTATGGGCTTGTCCATGCTAAGCCTCTGAGGAAAAGGTGGTTTAACTAATGTATGAACATTAGCTGATTTGGAAACATTCTCTGGGGCAATAGTATTTGGAAAAGAATTCTCTGGAATCAGTACTGATGCTGCATGAAGGTCTGACACTTCAGTGATAAGGGGTGGTTCAGGTGTAGGCAAGGTAGTACCTGATCTTAGGTGTATATCAGCTATGTTAAGTGCATAGGCAGGGTACTACTAAGCATCAGTAGCATACATTTATTGTTGTGGTTGTTGACTATTATGATTCGGTTGAGGTTGAGAAAGTAATTGTGTCTACTTTTGAGGACCTGTGTTTGGAGGCGGTGGCATTATTGCAGGTATATTTGTTGGAGGTGGTAGAGGTGGATATCCATGATTTGGGTTAGGGCATTGTTGAGGTCCTCTCCACTGGTTAGTGGGCTGCCAATTCCCTTGTGGTTGTTGCCATTGGTTTGGAAATTGTGGCCATTGGGGTTGTTGTGGAGGATACCATTGATTCTATTGATTATTTGGCCAAGCATTATTCCAAGTGGGTTGATTATACTATGGAGGACTCTGGACATTCTAGTTTTGCCATTGACTATTATAAGGATTTGAAATTTGTAATGGGTCTCGAGGCATACCTTGTCTTGTGGCCCATGGCCGACATTGAGAAACAAAGAATACTTGCTCATCCTCTCCTTCTATCTTTAGGTATTCAGTTGGAAGATGTTGGTTCTCCAAATTTGTGACCAATTTGCACTGACAATCCTTCTTTTGTTTGCGGCAATGGGGACAGTATTTAGCTAGCTGCGTCTCCGCATCTGCATGCTTCTTCTTGGCAATCATCATGTCTAGGTGTGTAGCGACATCATTGATGATTTCTTGCTTGAAGTCTAACAACAGGTTTGAAATCTCCATCTTTGAAATACCAAAGCCACTTCCTTTAGCTAATGTTGAGTGAAATCCCCTTCCTTTCTTGACTGCTACTCTAGAATAGTTCAGACAAATCTTCTAAAGGTCATCCCAGGAAGATTGAAATATATCTCCTCCAACCATGAGGTCCAAGGCTTCAAGATAGTTTTCATTCACTCCTCTTAGAAAAATCAGCTTCTTTGAATCCTCCTGCAATGCATGTTGAGGGTTCTTTTATAAGTTAAATAAGAAGTGTGATATGTAGTCCTCTAGTGTCTCATCTTCCCTTTGTGACATACAGAAGATTTCATCTCCTTTTGAATCACTTCCCTTGTAGTATTCCTTATACTTTCTTAGAAACAAATCTCTCATTCCATCCCAATTAGCTACTGCATTTTCTCCTAAGCCCATGAACCATCTGAGAGTTGACTCCTTGAGTGTTGTTTGAAACAGTTTAAGCTTATGACTGTCAGTATTATAGTCAAAACTTTGACACAGGATGTCAAACTCGAACAAAAAGGTGTCAGGATCCTTTGTAATAAGGCCATAGAACTTTGGAAGTGCTGAAGTAGGTATATTCTTGAGGTTAGGATTGTTAATAAGACTTGGAATAGGAAACGGAAATGTAGGAGCTGCCATTACTAGAGGTGTTGGATATTGAAACTATGGTTGGAAAGTATTGTTGACTGGAGGATTTTGGACAGTAGGTGGTCCTAGAGTAGGATTATTATGGAAACTAGCTAATATTTCTACAAAAGGACAGAGGTTAAATATTTCACTAGTGTCTTCTTCTTTTGAAGATGATGCAGCAAACTTAGGACTTGCGTCGAGAAATGGTAACTCAAGTTCCTCAAATTCTTCTTTCAGTTTAACAGGTTCTTTTGGAAGAAATATGCCATGAACATCTTGCCTTCTTTGATGCATGCAAGTAAGTTGATGTCTTGTGAAGCAAGCTCACAACTACTCTACATTTACTAGAAACAAGAAACTAATCTGAAAAATAAATGACTCATTAAGGTTCCTAGTTTGACACCATCCCCGGCAATGACGCCAAAAATGAATAGTCTCACAATAGGTAATAATAATCATGCCATTGTCTCTCTTAGGATTGATATACTCATATTAAGGATTACTTTCCCCACCATGAAATGCATTTAGATTTTCAACCCAGGGACATAGACTTGAAATGGGACAGCACAGTTTGTGCACTAGGTTCCTCTAAGAGTCATAACACCTATGTTGCAAGAAGATAAAATGCATGAAAGGAATCTATGCTATTGCTATAGGAAATTAAACACACTTGAATACTATATGGAATTACTACAGAAATCTTATGAAATGAATCTAAGAATTTCTAACAACTCAAAACATTCACTATGCTCGTCTCTGCAAGTGCTGCAGGAACAGCCACAGTGGCAATGCTACAGGAGTAAAACAGTGACTCTACTTGAAAATAGGAAAAGTACAGGAAGAAAATCTACTCTAACTTAATCTAATCCACCTCCCAAGTGGGCCCCCTTGGTTGTCTTCTGCTAACTACTAATATAGGAAATAATCCAAAATCACTCTTCCATTAAATTCTTCTTAACTGGTTACATAACAGTTGAACAACTCATGAAGAACGTAAAAGAGCAACTTCTACTATATTGAATACATCATTCTATATTTTCTCATTACCTAACTAAGTCAATCAAATCCCTTTATATAAAGGATTGACACTTATTGAAAACATAACAGAAAAGTTTGGGTAAACCTCGCCAAATAAGGAGGTGGTAAAACAACCGTGACATATTACAATTACTACAAATAACAGAATAACAACTTTTGAGGAAATATAGCAAGACTTATTTCCTATATTCTCTGAAACAACAACTCCTTTCTAGGCATGGCATATCCTTCGAAACTATGTTGGATTCTTCCGCCATGACTGGTCTTCTAACACTCCTTTAATGTGGTTGCACCACTCTTCATACTGCTCCTTGTTTACTTGTAAGGTTAGTAAAATTTGGTACACATATGCAAGTCAACATTTTCAACTCCTATTCAAATGTTAGAACACAACTTGAAATAACTATATGAAGTATTGCATTATATTTATAATAGTCAACAAAACATGTCATTCAAGCTACCCATAGATTTTGTGGTTGTCATTGTACTTAGCATAAGTTCACATAGGTATAAGTTAGAAATGTTTTGGAAATGTCTATCAAAGCATAAAGAGTGTTATCAAAATATGAAGATTATAAAAAAATTGAGGTAATAATTGGACTCATCAGGATTCAAAATATGAACTTGGTAGCACTCTATTTTCAAAATTTGATAGTCATTTGTGGACCCAAAAATTGAACAAATTGCATTTGGAAACACCCTAAAAAAAACACTTTGATGCAGATCTCGAGGGAAGAGATTTTTTGGGGCATCCTATTACTGGGAAGAGGTCACCTAGGGCATCTTGTTACTAGGAAGAGATCACCTAGGGAATCTTGTTCCTCACACTTCTGACTGATTCAAATCGAATACTATCTATTAGGTCCTAGACTATCTAGAATCAAGCATGTAAGAATGTCATCTGTACCTACACACATAAAAACCAACAAATTATTATGTAGAGGAGCATTTGTCTCAACCAAACCCCAGTCTAGAATCAAACTTGAAATGAAATTAAATAAATGAAAATGTGTTGTCATATAACAAAGGCTAGATCTAAAAATTGAGGTGTATTATACCTTAGCAATGCAAATTCTTCTTTTAATGTAATCAAGTATGTTGATGCAATAGCTTTGAATTTGCACAAAACCCAAAAGGAACTCATAAAAGATAAAAACCTTGTGTAATGGATGTTTTTGTAAATGCTAAAAAATGGTTCAAGCCTACTAGTCTATGTGTTAATATATTTTGCATTACAATTGAAACATTGTTTTGCATTCTAATTATTCCTCTATGTTGTGCTTATAGTTTTCATTGTATGTTAGCATTGTGTCTTTCATCACTGATTGAACATTGACAATTGTCCAATTGGTTATTAACTTTTATTGCATTTTGCATCACAACCTCAATCTCTTTGGCCAAATTGATCAAAGTTTGAATTATCATCAGAGCATATCAAAATGTTCCTAAACCATGTCAAGTCTTCCTAAACCAATTCAAAACATTCCTAAACCATGTCAATGTCATCAAAGTCAATTCTAATAAATCCTAAACCATTTCAAATCTTCCTAAATCAATCCAGATAAGTCCTAATCAATCCAAGATCATTTCAATCCTGTCAAATCTCTTTCAAATCTTTTGAGAACATTGTCAAAGATCATCAATGCCTCACTGTCATCAGTTCATTTAATGACATTGTCAAAGTTCATCAATGTTGTTTAAAATAAACCTTATCAATCAATTTCAAACCAATCAATTTGAATGTATTATCAAATTTCATCAATGCCTTGTCATCATCAATATGATCCAAGTCAATTTAATAACATTATTAAAGTTCATCAATGTTATTTTCAAATCCTCATAATCAAACATTTTTATCATTATTCGAGTACATTGTCAAAGTTCATCAATGCCTCACAATGTTCTTGATTGTCATCAAGATCATCAAATTTGATTCACTTTTATGTCTACATCATTCATCTAGTCAACGATCGACTAATTTGTCCTCTTGGGGTAAATAACCTATAGTTTATCCCTTTGTCATAATCATTTAATTAAACTAATTCTCCTTTTATTATGTTCCCCACAATTAATTAATTGGTCACCTTTTTTGAATTATGGGATTTCCTAAATTCCTAATTTCTAATTTGGAGGGGATAATGAGTTTTCAAATTTCAAAATTCAACTCTTAAATTCCTTCCACCTAATTGTGCTTCATCTCCTACTAATTAGCTTCTTCATTTTCTTCCACCTTTCCATATCCATTTTCCCCCTAATTGTGCTTCCTAATGGCCTACTAATTTGCCTCCATATTTATTCTTCTAAATTCCCTCAATTTATGAATTTGATTTTGATTCCAATTGTGCATTAAATCATGTCATAATTATGATATTCTTCCAAATTTCACATCTCTTTCCATTTCAGCATTTTGGCTCTCAAACTCTATAAATTGAGTTTGTTTTGCCTTCATTTGTAAGAACCACACTCCTAGTATTCTCATGCTATCACTTTACTTTCAATATTTTGTATATTTTAGTCATTATCAAGAGCAACATCATGTCAACTTCAATGGAGAAGAAAGAAGAGAATTAGAACTACATTTTAAGGGAGTTTTTGTGTTCTTTTGCATATGTTTTTGAACTCCCATTTCAAATGGTTTTAATGTTAGATTAGATAGGTTTTCATCTTTTTTGAGGTTTTTTGGTTTCCTTAATATGATTATTATTCATTTTTCTGGTCTTGCAATTGTGGTTTGCCACAATGCTTAACGAAGAGAGAGAAGGATGTATTTGAAGACTTGAAGACTTGAATGATTGAATATGGATGGTTGAATGTATGAAAATTGATGCTTGCACTAATGATCTTCTTGCTTGATGATGGACTCTTTTTCTTGGTTATCAGTGAGGGAATGAAGCTTAATCCATGGAGAATATTACCTTCAAAATACATTAGAATGCTTGAGATCTTACTTGAGAATGGTTTGATGCAAACTTATAGGAGAGATCTTGAATTACAACTTACCTTATGCCCAAATGAGGAGAGATGGGTTTCTTTCATACCTCTCACAACATTTCAAGACTCAAAACTCAAAGGAGGTCGATGAAAATCTAAAAATCTTGCTAAATCAATGAGATGGGATCTCGATTTTGATTTTAGGAGAAAAAACAAGAAAGAGGGCACCTTGGGCATCCTCTTCCCACCAAAAGAGGATGAAATTTGGTTTGGGAGTCAAGAAGGTGGAAAGAAAGATAGAAACATAAGTGATGCAAAGTTGGAATGCCAAAGATTAATACATGAGCTCATGCATGCTAAAATAGGGCCTAATTGATCATCTAATTATAGGTGCTTTTAATTTAGGATGATACATTTAGCCCCCACTTTAGTGGGAGTGTGAGGTTGTCTCATGCTCATGGTAAAAGATAAGAAAGGGATAAATAGATAAAGATGTAATCATGGGCAAACTACAAAGAGATAATACATTACTAGGTTTAAGGACATGAGCCCTTGATCTAAGGATCTTAACTCATACAACAATGTGAAAGGACACATAAAAGAAATAAAAAATCCTAAAGCTTACTAAGGTTCCAAGTCAAATAGTTTAAGAGACCTCGATAATGAAGAAGTATCAACCACTAGTATCATGCTCACAAAGTTATTATAAAATCCAAGTTGTCACATGGAAAGAGCAAGAGAACACACCAAAGATAAGACAAGGCTCCGTAATCCAAGCAAAGTGTGTTATGCTATGGAATCATGAAGGAGAGAAAAATAAAATCATGGATGATACAAGCTATACATTTGTGTTGTGCTAGGTGATCCATGAGAGAGATTGTTACAAAGAGAGTTGATGGTTTAGAAAGTTGTGTTATGTTGTTCAAACAATCTTGAAAAAGAGAGAGATTTGGAAAAGAGAGTTGATGGTCTAACAAGTTGTGCTATGCTAGTCAAATCATCTTTAAAAATATATACACAAGAGAGGTAAAATGGTCTAGAAAGTTCTATTATGCCAGTTTAAACAATCCTAAGGATAACCAAGGAAAACATTGTATCCAAATAAATCCACCAAAAAGGTACAAAGGAGAGCCATATGGCCCTATATAATTGTATTAAGCTACTATACTCAACATGAAATACTTGAATTAATCAAAATATTTTCAATAAGAAGGTCATATATATGCATCCCACCCCATAAAGATGACGAAGTAGGATTATTTAGACATCTTAGGGAAAATAGGAAAAAGGATAAAACACCTTTAATGCCAAGGAGGTATCCGCTAAAAATACTTTGCTAAAGAAAAAGAGGTCACAACTCCTGTGAGCAAAGGAAGGGATGAATCCAAAGAGATATCATGCAACAAGTGTAAAGGTATCCTTTTGAAGGATATAAAAAGGAGGAAGAATAAATTTTGAACAAAAATAACATCATTGAAGGAGGGGAAACAAAACAAGAATTCATACCTTCCCCATTGCTAGGTAAAATAATTCTTGATGAAGGATGACACACTTTTAGACCCCAAGTAAGGGATTTTTTTTATTTGGACATAAATTTACAAATAAAGAAGAGGTTATGATCAAGGATACACACCTCTTACATAGGAGGGAAGCTACAACCAAAACAACAAATTTCATACAAGAAAGGATGTCACATAAGAAATAAATATCACTTTACCATGGGAAAATGGATCCTAAGAAAGGATTGGAAATTGAAAAACTACCCTTGCCCCCAAGTGTGAAGATAAAAATAAGGATAAGGAGGACTATTATGTTGCTCAAAAAGTATGATTGCACTTGAAATTGTATAATGATAAATGAAAACGAGTCCCCAATTAACAGGCTAACAATGTCACATAGTGCGTAGCAACATAATAGGAACTTAAATGTTGTTCAAAGTAATCATGATTGAAAATAAACTCATTTTAACATGTTATGTGAATGATCTAATAATCAATGAGTTTCTGAATTTTGAAATGAAAAGCTTGAAATTCATAAGTAGAGTGGTCTTGATATCAATGATACATGCAAAAATAAAGATTCACAAGGTTTTGGCTATGCTTCTTATTTTGTTTGGGTTGATTAATTAACTTTACAAAGAAGGTTAGGAAAAATGATTTTTTGATTAATGCTAGGCATAAAAGAAGTATTAGATGATAAGGGAAGGGATGTAGACAAAGGAGGAGGTTGTAAATTGAACCCTTATAGAGGCAAGTGTGAGGTCTCAGGTTGAACAATGACACACTAGGCCCTTTAAAGGGTCTAATATTAAACTCAAGAACTTTGTATTTTGCCATGAAAGATGGTGTAAAATCTAATGACTCCCAATCATATTCTAAAAGGATACTTTTAAGAGGAGTATCTTTATGAGGAGAATGTATGCTTTGTTGAAATGGTGTATAAATTGATGGAGAATCATATTCATTTTGTAAGCAATTTTATAACTTATCATCAGTGACAAGGGTATGCATGATGTTGTTGTTATTATTTGATGGTACTAAGAAGGGGAGGGAGGGTGAATTGGTAAAAATAGATAACCAAATAATTCAACCATCAGTTTGATTAACTTTAGTAGAAACTTCCAAATCACAAAACATATAACTAATGTAATGAAATAAAAGTAAATAATATCAAACATCCACACATGCATCACACATAACACATTGATTTTTCTCATGGAAACCCTCGGTTAAAGGGAGAAAAAAATGGTGGGGATGACACCCACAAGCCCTTCACTACATTAAAATGAAATTCAAATACTTTCTTGCTCAGGTACCATGTTCCAAGATGAAAAAATTGATGTTAAACACATTTTATCATGATCGTGTCGACCCAAAATAAGATCAACAAGTTATATCTCCAAGGTAGTCAAACATGTTTTGACTCCTCCAATGCATCATCCTAAATCCACCTCATTGCTTTCCTTGAGTAAATAAATGACAACTAATCAAATCCTTATCATCTAAGACATGTCACCATAACTTCTATATTCATTGCAGTATCCATACCGGTCAAGATCTATCACCGATAGCTCAAGAACTTGGACTCATAAGCATGTAACCTCTTATGTCACTGAAACCCTTGCACATTGGTTGTCAAAATGAGTTGTGTTTTCAACCATAAAATGTTATGGGTATATCCATACTATGTCTAAGACTGCTCCACTTAATTCCTTCTCAAACATCATCGCTACAAAAATTTATATTAGTAATTATGCTTCCTATACATTGCTCACTTAACTTAGTTGATTCCTTCTTACCAATTGAACAGTGACCTTATCGATTGTTCTAATCATTTTATATGGCTATGTTTTCATAAATGATAACCAAAATCCCTACTACCTATGACCTCTCACCAAAATACATCACAATGCCAACAATTGTTATAAATGAAATTCACTTTGTGATGAATTGTTGAAGGAATGAATTGCATGGTATATAGCCATGGTTGTCCTAAGAGAAGATTATAAGTGAGAATATTGGGCATGACATAAATAGGTGTATGTAAAAAAAATGACCTACCTTCACAAGTAAGGTGATAATACCTAAGTTTTTTTAAGAAACCTTGTCAAATATATAAATATGAATGGAACCAGGTTGAATCAATGAAGCATCCATCTTAATTTTATGCAACAAATCAATGCTACAAACATTAAGACTATATATATTATCAATTAAAGTTCTTTGAATAATATTGCCATTGCCATTGATAAGGACAACAACCATAATATGATAATTTTGTTCTTGAATCTATTTAACAACTCATCTTGGGAGAAGACAATATGAGCTTGAGTGTTGTGTGTTTCCATACACTCCAATGAGGAATTTATATCATTAGGTTGTAGAGGATGTGGAATAGTCATGTATCTTAAAACTTTTTGTAACACTTTATGGTATGTGGACGAAGTTTGAATAAGGTCCCAAAGGGATATCTTGGCACAATTAGCATGAAGTTGTTCTCCTAAATCATATTTCTTTGTGAGATTTTGAGGGGGGGGTGTAGAAGGAAGCACTAGTTGAGAAGAGGGGAGAGAAGGAGGGAAAACTGAACTAGTAGACTATCTATTATTTCTTGTGTTATATGTGTGAGAAACCACATGATAATCAAATAGTAGAGCACCTTTTACCATAATGACTAGTTTATTTTTAGGTGGAGGGGTATTTTAATGAAGATGGACAACAATGACCTTAGGCTTTTCACTACCTAAAAATAGTATTGAATTGAATAGGTTCTTCAAGAGCATCAAGAATGGTACCCTCTTTCTCCAAAATATATTCATAAGTAGGAAATACTTTAAGAGGGGGACACACATAACTCATTAATGCTTCATCTCTAGAGTGAAGATCATTGAAATGAACATAAGGTATAGTGTCTTTAAGAGAATGACCAATCATATCAATTTACCCTACCGTAATATCATTATCTTTCATAAAGGCAACCTCACAAGAGAAATACATATCAAGAGAATAATCACTATCATCTTCTAATGATTCATCCCAAGTAGGGAGAGCATCAAGAGAAGTACTATTGTCTTGCCTCAATATGTCCTCATGAGGAGGGTCCTTAGGAGAGGAAAATGAAACTAGTTTTTAGAAAATATTCATTGCAAACAAACCAAATTCAAAATGTTATGTGCAAACTGTATGAAAGTATATGTCATTTTTATATCTTTTTCCAATGCAAGTGCATAAACAAGGAATGAAAGGATCTATATGTATGAAATAACATAAATGCAATTATTGCTAACAAAAATGCATGAAATGAAATATTTTTTTATTTTTATTACTTTGAAACATGAAATTTACAAGAATGAGAGACAACAATATGCAATTTTGATGTATTTTTTTCAATTGAGATGCATAAAGCTAAATAATGTAATGCATACAAATCCAATCTAACACCAAATTAGAAGTGAAAATGTTATGAGTTGGGTATGAAAAAATTTACAATAAGAAATGGGTGTCAATAGGTTGACCTTATTTCCTATCACATATTAGGAAAGAGGATGACCCACTAGGCTTGAATGGGGTCAAGCACTTAACGTGCATCAATATTCCTTCACTAATATAGAAAATTTATAAGGAGATATGATAAATAATATGAAATGGAGGAAATGATTGACTTTATGTGCACAAAGATTGACAATAAATATACATCTTTACGAGGGTATTAGAAATATCAAATAGAAGATATTACTAACTTGTAGTTTCAATTTGATGCAAATGTGGAGGGAAGAGGCATCCTATTCTTGGGAAGAGGTTGCCTAGGGTGTCCTTTTCTTGGCAATTATGGCTAATTCAAATTGTAGACTATTTATCAGGACTTGAACTATCCTGATCCAAGCCATTATGAATACCACTTGTACCTGCACACATGAAAACAAAAAAATGTTGTCTAGAGGGGGGTTTGCCTTGGTCAAACCCCAATTTGGAATCTACCTTGAAATAAAATGAAATAAATAAAAGTGTGTTGTCATATAGTAGAGGCTAGATTTGAAAAATGGGGTGTATTATACATTGGAAATAGAAATGCTTCTTTGAATGTTATCAAGTATGTTGATGCAATAGCTTTGGATTTACACAAAACCTAAAAGGAAATCATGAAAGACAAACAACTTGTGTAATGGTAATTGTAATTTTCTATAATACTTGATGAAGAGAGAGAATGATGACTTTGAAGAGTTTAAGACTTGAATGCCTAAATATGGATACTTGAATGTATGTAGATGTATGCTTGAACTATGACATTCTTCCTCAATGATGGAATTCCTTGCTTGGCTTTCAATGTGGGAAATAAGCTTGTTCCATGGAGAAGATTGCCTTTAAAATACCTTAGAATTATTGAGATATTCCTTGATATTGCTTGGATGCAAAATTTAAGTAGAACTCTTGAATTCCAACTTGCCTTATGTTGAAATGAGGAGAGATGGGTTTCTTTTATACCCCTCACAATGTTTCATGACTCAAAACTCAAAGGAGGTCGACATGAATTTGGAAATCTTGATAAATCAATGAGATGGGGCCCCAATTTTAAGTTTGGTTAAAAACATGGGGAAGAGAGCAACTTGGGCGTCCTCCTCCCGAAAAGAGGACGGCTTGGACATCCTCTTCCCATTGAAAGATGATGAAATTTGGTTTGGGATTTGGGAAGGTGGAAAGAAAGCCAAAAATATAGGTATTGTGGGGATGGGATACTAGAGATTAATGTAGGAGCTCATACATGGTAAAATGGGACCTAATTGAGAATATAATTATAGGTGCTTATAATTTAGGAGGATACATTATCTTTCAATTTCAATGCTTGCCATTGATTCAATTATTATAAGGAATTTAAATATTATGGATAGGAACCCTAGTTCATCTATAGGCTAAAAACCTTAACATGCAAAAAAGAAGACCCATTATGAGGGAAGGTGGTTTCCTCCTCTTCAAGGGGTTATAAAGGTGAATACGGATGGCTCCTCTAGGGGAAATACATGAGATGTGGGGATTGGGGACATTGACATGAATAATGATGAGGATGTATTGTTCTTCTTTTCCATCTATAAAGGGCAGCTCACTAATAACCTCATGGATGCCCTTTCTATTTTGAGTGTAGTGGAAAGAGGTTGTTACCTTGTGTGGAAAAATGATTATCTATGAATATGATTAACATATTATGATGGGCATGCTAAATCAGCAATGGCCATAAGGCTAATTGGTGACTAGCCCTAGTGGCTAGACAAATTTTGAACTTGAGCCGCTCTTTGGAATCGATGCACTTTTGAAATATTTCTCGAGAGTGAAAAATGGTTAGAATATGAAACATATTTGCATGTACCTAAAAATGAAAATATGCACATCTCCTATAGTTATTGCTAATCAAGATTTGTTCAAAACCAAATATATCATATGATAGATTGTAAAACTTGTAATGAATAGAAATTTGGGCATAGACAACCTTCTAGTGGAGTATATAAAGTGGAGCGTTACAATTGTAACACTCTAAATCAAAAAATCCAATGAGGTCGTTGAAAATGGTTATTCTAGAGTGGACAACCAATGTCATGTCCTCTTTTTTCAAAAAGTTATTGTGATGGTTCCTAAGCCCATTTTCCATTTCTTATGGACTTAGGGAAACATATCTATAAATTTTAAGAGTGTTATTATATTTACATCTTTGTAATATGACCGCATTAAGTATTTTCACAAAGTGGTCATCTAGAATAGGGATTTTTTGGTAATTAAAGTCGTATTTTATTTAATAATCTACATGGTCTATTATGAAGCATTTGAAAGAAAGGGTTTCTTATTGGAGGGAAATTTGAGCACTTGAGGAGATTATATAAGAAGAGCCTCTAGTAAAGAATGTATGTTTTTTTAACTTAATGTACTCCCTTAAATAGATTGGACATCTAGTTTATATATTATTAGAAATTGGGATGTGGTCCTCCATTTTGTCACCACAAAATGTAGGTATTAATACAAAACTTTTGAACTTAGTTTTGTGTTTCTCTATGTTGATTTGCTATTTAATTCTAGCCATTATTGATCAATCAATTGATCTCAATATGTTTAGCGGATCCTTTTGCTGAAGGCTTTCATCAAGTCTTTTTCATTTTTTTAGTTTGTCTTCTTGTATTTGATTTTTGAATCCTTCAGTGTCTTTTGGTGTGCTTTCGAGTGTGTGTTTAGTTATTTTTAGTATTTTTGTTTTGTCTAATCTCTTACTTTCAGTTTTCCCTTCGATTTGATCTATCTTAGGACTAATTAGACTTATCAGTCAAAAGATATGACTATCTAAGTGCACAAAAAGTGGACTCTCTAAGCTCAACTTCATATTTAAAAAAAAAGATGTTATTTTCTATAGTTGAGTTGCATTTTTTTAAAATATAACATAAATTCATTTTATGTTATGTTTTTAAGTTACTTTATCACTTAAGTGATTATAGTGCACTTTATGTTATATTTTAATGTCGAGTTGCTTTTAAATTTTTCACTTAAGTGACTTTATCATTATATAGTTCTAATTTAATATTGAGTTTTACTTTATATTTTTTATAAACATATAAGTTAAATATTACTTTATGAAATAATGTTTACACATTATATATACAACTATATAGTTTAAATATTATTTTTTACCCCTTTAGTAATATTAGACTCAATAAGTAATTAGACATGTGCTAAATAAATCACTTAAGTTGTGCAATGCAACAACATGCCTTCATTTTCCTACTTTTTATGCAAATGCATCTAGAGAACCCGATTTACATGTAAAAGAGGCTAAAACTAGATAAAAATGTGTAAGTGCATATATGCAATCCCTCTTGGAGAGTGCGATTTGCATGTAATGTCAAAAATAAAACATGTAATTGCACCTAGAGAGTGTTATTTTCTTGCAAAAGCACAAGTTAAGTTTAAAACATATCAATGCAAATTTTTAAAACACATGCAAATGCACTTGGAGGGTGGGATTTGCATGTAAAGGGATTCTCTCTTCAAAAATAACTCATGCAAATGCATTGGAAGAGTTTGATTTTGACCAAAGGCATCATCTACATTAAAAAATGTTACATGTAAGTGCATCTTAAGAGTCCGATTTTATTGTGAGACTTCTTCCAAGTCATTTACATGCAAAAACGTCACATGTAATTGCATCTAGAGACCACATTTTTGCTTGGAGTATCTTTCTAAGATATTTGCATGCAAAAAATAAAACATGTATATGCATCTAAAGGCTAGATTTTGGCTTTATGTCATTCACAAGACATTTTCAGCCAAGAATAACACGTGTATGCCCTTGAAGAGTGCAATTTTTCCCCAAATGCATGTTTCTTCCTTCCAAGAACACATTTTTTGCATTCTCAATCCAAAATGTTTCATGCAAGGACATCATTAGAGTATTTTTTTCACTAAAAACGCCCAACAATTCATTCTTGCCTAAAACGTTTTGCATTGGAAGGGTTTGAAAGTTTGTTTTTTATCATCTACATGCAAAAAACGTCTCATATATTTGCATCTTGAGATCAAATTTTACAACTAGGAATTGGTCAAAGGTTTCTAAGTTGTTGTATGCAAATGCACTTGGAGAATCCGATTTTGGTAAAGACAAGTTCGTTTCAACTTCTCCTTCTTCCGTTTTTGGCTCATTGAGCTCCAAGTAAGTAAATGTATTTGATTTTGCTTGTATTTTTCACTTATTTTCCTATATTGTTGCATTTTATGGCTCATTTTTATCTATTTGTTCAAATGCAACCCGTGTATTTTGCATTTTGTGTTTAAATAAGTTGAAATCTTCTTTTATCAAATGCATAAAAATCATCCAACACTCAAAAATGGATTTGCATGTAGAAGATTATTTTCAAGTTTGTCATGTTTGAGTCAATAGCAAGAGGTATGTTTTTATTTTTCATTTTGTTTGCTTGCTTGTTTGTTTTTTGTTTTGTTTTCATTTTTTAAGAAAGTTGAAGTCATCCTTTCAAGAATGCAAGTGCATACATTCATGCTAATTCGTCCTTCATTTTCCAACACATGTGATTACATCTCCCAAGCCCATTACATGTAAAAAATGTCATTTTCATTACATGCAATCACCTCTCAAGAATCTGATTTTGGTAAAAGGTCAGACTTTTAAATACCAAAATTATCATTTGCACATATCCATGTACTTCCAACTTGCATTATTGACTATACAAACAAATCCTGACATGCAATTCATCTCCATAAGTCTGATTTGGCTCCTATTTGCCCACATACATGTGCTATTTATTTCATCTCCAAACAACATATGTGTTTTATGAGTATCTAATCAATACTTCAAACACCTTGTTCTTCATAGAGCTATCATTGCGAACCCAAGCCTAACCTTCTCATGGATCTAATCTCCTCAGATGATGTATTTACCCTTTGGAATTTTCATGTTGCAGCACAAGATATGTCAACACCATCAAAAGTCAAAGGAAAAATGAAATATCAATATGACAAAGAGTTGGCTCATTCCACAGCCTCACTTGTTTAATCATCTCTTGATCAAATCTCATATACAAAGATTGGGTATGTTGACATGACTGATTTCTCGCAAAGACTTGAAGATCCTATTAACAGGGAATTACAACATATCAAGAGGAGTAATATTCACATGATATCTACTTTCCCTATAATGGCTACTATGGAACTTGAGTTTGTCTTTGAGTGTGCATGCTATTTCAATCTCAAAGGAAAAACAATCAAAGATGTAGATGGAAAAGTGATTTTCAGTCTAGATCTAGATGTCATTGAACAAATTTTCAGAATTCCTATAAATCCTGAATGTGCAGACTTGTCTAAAGATATGTCCATATAGTTGTGGAACCAAAACAAAACAGATTATCAAAGATACATGAATGATTAATGGTTGGTCAATAAAAGATAAAATTTCTCTAGATGGCCAAAGGCAATACATAGATCTAACTTCTCTCTAGAGGTTGATGATTTGATAACACTCTTCAGTACAATTTTTGGTCTCAAAGAATCTTGTAACTTTGAACCATGGATGTATAAATTCATTTTTCAAATTGTTGAAAATAAATAACCTATCTACTGGGGAGATCTCATAAGCACAATATTGTGTGAACAATTGAGTCATGTGGGAACATCAGTACCATTCTACATGAACTCCTATTTGTTTTACATTGTTGCATCCATGGGGACATTCTTTGGACTCTCCACCAAAGGTGATCGATTAGTGGTACCCATTTGGGAATATCATGATCAGATTACATTCACACAAAGAAAATATAATTACAAGAGGGTAGAAGATGCATTCTTTGGGCATTTAAGGTGCCTTTTTTATAAAGAATTAGCAATTAAGAGACTATCAAATGAAGCTTGGGAGAAGGTAAATCAATTTGGGTGCATCTTCTTGCAATTTCCAACTTTTACCTATTTGAGAGTGAGTTATTTTCAAGGAGAACCATATACTTTACAAAGATATCCTACTGATAGGATCATCCTCATGGAGATGGCGAGGTAGCTCATGGAAATGTAATCATATCAACACAATCAACATAGGCCAGGTTTCGGTATCACCACCGCCGAAACCCTCCAAATTGGTTGATATAGACTCAATTTAGTGTATAAAGAAAGATTTATGGAAGAAAAACCTCAACTTATTACATTGAATAAATTCAAAGCTAGATCTGACTTTGAATATTGAGGGATGCATTCTAAAATCAAAAGGGCCTTCACTCATGTTCATCACATGGAGGATGTGTAGATTGACTTGCGCATTGAGGTAGACATCATGAGAATGGATTACTGTAGACTCACACTACAATAAATCATTGATCATAATATGCTCAAGATTCCAGAAGGCTTTGAGGTCGAAGATGATGGCTTAGTCCTGGATCCATAACATTACAATACTCAATTTGAAAAACTTGTCCCTTTTCCTATTTAGTGGAAACATAAGGAAGGGAATTTTGTCTTTGATAGATTCCAGTCCATTTTGATGAATACAAACAAATGGCTAAAAAGAAAAGGCCTCAAGAGAGTACATCTGAAAGTTGGGATAAACTGCAATCATTTTGGCCCTATTGGAAAGAGATCTCAGGTAGAAATCAGAAGCAAGGATGATTCTTCTTCTTCACATCTAGTTAAAACTATCAAGTTTACACTCAAAGGAGAAAAAGGTTCAAATCCATCCGTAGGTTATTTTCAATCACCCCTGCAAGAGGAAGAATTAGATGAAGAAGAAGGAGAAATAATGATCATATCTCCTCCTCAGTTACCAAACAATGAGGATCCATCTAATCAGGAGGATCCATTTTTAAATGTTGTAGATAATGATGCGGATTCATTCTCCACTATATTCACACCTACTATTGCTATTTTGAAGGTGAATATGTATGCATTTACCATCTCTTTTGCAACTCCTTCCATCCTCATAGCAGGGCATTGTGAGAATTTGGAAAATATTTTTGGTGATTTCCTGGTTCTCACAAAAGGTCAAGTTTCCCAACTTGATACTTCAGTTGTAGGTTTTGAAACATTCATGATGGAGTCATATCAAAGAACACTCGTGGTTTCTATTGTACAAACATAGGCATGTATCATGACAACATAGATACAATCAAGATCAATGCCTACCACGATCATTGTTCCAAGTCCAACAAAGGAGGGTTTTAGTTTGCCAGCATGGTTGGGAAAAATCACCATGAAGAGAAGAAAGGTCACATTACCCTTAGATGATTTCTCTACCAATAAGAGTAAATTTAAAACCTCAAAGGCCAAGGTTGTCTTGAGAATCATGGTTGATGATGAGAAAACCAAATATTATGAATTGCAAAACCCTTGGTAGACAAACCAGCTGAAGAGCTTACTTGCTCTAATTACAAGCTCACCAAGGTTGAACTCAGTAAAAAATCATGGCTAGGATGTTTGCAGGATTATCAAGATGCACTCTCAAATGTGTCAAGAAGAAATCATGAGCTCTGAGAAAAGAAGAACTTGTTAAAATAGGAGAATACTCATCTTCACGAGATTATTCATCAACAAACATCTCAACCTATGACCATTTCATCACAAACAACTTAGGTAAATAGGAGAGCAGAAGCAACAAAGGATTGGTTCGAAGAAGTTATCTCAGAAGGAGTTCAATCAATCAAAAATATGCACAAACTCCTTGAATGCATCAGAGAAATTGAGGAAAGACTCCATGACATGATTACTTCCTTCAACCAAGACATCAGTAACCTAAAAGAAGACCTAGGCACCTCAGAGAAAATGGTGAACATTGATTTAGATATTCTTATCTCATATGACATCATTCCATCCATGAATATGCTATACCAATATTGGGGACTCATGGACCAAAAAGTCCATGGAATGGAAAAGCTTTTAATAAAGCTACAAGGGGAGCTAGAGAGTTGTCAAGCAGTAGAAGTGGATGTCACCAGTAATATCAGGCAATTAGGATGAGAAGTTCTTACCAGAGATGATAACCTCTTTATTGAAGAGGAAATGACTACAAAATATACTGACACAGTTAATGCTAATTTCGATACTGAAGAATTTGGATCACAAACAATGGACAAATTTATTGTTACAAATTTGTGGAAAAATACTTAAGGTATTCTCTTGCAGGTGATTACAAAGTTGTGAAATCAGCATATACAAATGCAAATAGATTTGAAGCCATTTAAGAGATAATGAAGATTCCAGATCTTCCTATGGTTCATGATTGTATTGTTAAATATAAGGCCTTCCTTAATAGTTTCAAGGATTGATTCACCTTTCTTCATCTTTTTGTTTTAGTTTTCATGCTTTGTAGATTGGAGAAGATGAATTGCATGCAATGTAATTACATGTAATCCAATTGCATGTCCTCATGACATGTAATCCATTCTTCTCACCTAGTTTTATTGGGTCAAAGTGGTTGAGTTGCTCCCACTTTTTGCTCCTTTTTCTCATTTCTTTTCCTATAAAAGGAATGCTTCTCTCATTGCAAAAATCATCTTTATTTTATGCAAGAAAGCTCTTCCAAACTTGTGCAAGCATAAATGTGATTATGTAGTACTATTTTGGAAAAAAATAAATAGAAAGAAACAATTGGAGTTGAAGGTGTGACTAAGTGCATTTATGGCAAATCAAATTGGAAGCTGTGACTACAATTTGGTTCTACTTTCTTTATATTTATGTTATTCTTATGTTTTACTAAGAGAAAAGTGAATATTAGAGACAATCAGAGCCGAAGCTATGACTAGGAGCAATTGTGGTAAAATAAAACTAGAAGCTGTGACTATCAGTTATATGACCATCTTATTTACACACTTTGTTAGGATAGCTAGAAAGTCTCTACTTCTGGAAGTCCATGTGCCCAATGGTAGAGGTATTTCTTATAGAATAGATAAATAGGTCTTAGAGCCAAGTTGATACGCTTTTCAATCAGCCCGTGTGTGGTGTTGGTTTATCAGTATCACTATTTCCAGCTTTTAGATAGAAGTGTAGTTTAGAGATTAAAGTTTTGTCCATTACTCATTCTTCGAGTAAGTGGATTCCTTCTTAAAATATAAGAAGAAAGAATATTTGTAACATCCTATTTGATAATCTCTTAACTTCTTGCTTACCTTGAGTTGATCCAAGGAACGATGAGAAGGGGGAGCCTTGCCTTTAAGGTAGGAGAGACACTGTCTCATATGCCGCGGCTGGTATACCTATTTTGTGATGGGATTTTTTTTCCAAAACTATCTATTGCAAAAATCCACCCAACATGGGACATAAATCCCTTGATTTTCACCATTGAATTAAAAAATAAAAACTATTGATCAATTTGGGTGAGATCATCTAGAGTTTGCATTTGAGCTTAATTATAGTTGATAATTAAGCATTTGAGGCAGAGTGGTGAAGTACATGAGGGTCACTTGCATACAATATATATGTGAATTTGTTGTTGAGGTGGGTGACCATTTTGGAGATTTATTTTTTTATTGTTGGTGGCTACTTCAATGTTATAATTTCGTTGTATTTGATGGATGACTTGTTGGGTGCTAGAAATAATAAATTAATTGAATGCTTGCTATGACAACCAATTTGGATCTATAGTTTAAAATATTTATAGTTCTTGAATCATGAATAAATAATAGATTATGAGAGGGTTGTTGTGTTGATAGTTAATATGTGTTTGTATTTAATTTTTACAAATATATTTTTCTAGTAATCTATTCTTTATTTTTTAAAAGATAATTCAATTCATGAGTATTGCAAGTTGTAAGTTAAGCTATTTAAGTAGACATTAATCAATATTCCAATTTGGGGTATTACAACTAGCTTAATCATGCCTTTTCTCAAAAGTAGAGATGAAAACAACCCCTTAAACTATCAAACTATTGTAATCAATCCTCCATCTCCAAAATAGAATGCAAGATTAATAGTTGGGTAGAAAAATAAATAAAGATAGAAAAGGGATGAGTAGGTTTTAGATCTAGACACTCAAATATTGATGACCATTTCATGCTTAGTTTTTTTTTGATGGGTAATGGGTTGAAACCGAGTTCAACACGGGGCTTGAGTAGACTCGAACCTAAGACCTCCCAGATGAGAGGCTCACAAATTACCGTTGTGCTGTGTAGTGTTCCCCAAAGTCATTGAATGATGCTCACATGTAGATTTGAACCAACGACCTCATAAATATGAAGCCTTATGCGTTGCACCAAACATGGGGACTATACATAATTTTATGCTTAGAAAATTAGTCAAAAGGGTTAGAGATAATAAAAAAAGATGTATATTATTATTTTGTGAACTTTAAGAATGTATTTTAAATAGTTTCTAAGACCAAATTGTTTGTATCTAATTTTGATTTGGACACATTATGTAAAGTAATAATTCATAGATTGTACGAGTAAATCAAGGCTAAAATCAAAATAGAAATATGATTGTCTAAGGTTTTTGAGAGTGACACAAGCATTACACAATGCTTCCCTCTATACTCAAATCTAATTGAGCCATACATTGACAATTAGAAGATTGGATAAACACAGATAGAGATAGATGATCTATTTGACCATTTAGCAACACTCTTGCTTTATGCTAGTAATCTAATTTTGATGACAAATATGACCCAACATTGAGAGATCACTCATGTGATTTAGAGGTCATTTATAAAAATGTAAGGATGTAGGTAAATACTGACAGAACCAAATTAATGGATTTCTTTATGAAAAAATGAAGAAGCATCTTGAATTTTAGTTTGAAGGCAAATTTCTTGATGCAACATTAGAATACATGTATCTTGGCCTCACATTTCACATTAGATTCAATCCAAACACATGTAGGGTGAAAATTATATAAGAAGGATGGATATCTCTTTATGTACAAAAAATAGGTGTAATGATGTTGAGTTATGGGATTAGAAGAGCACCAAGGTCCAATTTGGTTTACAAATAGTGTACATGGCTATAAGGTACATGCTACTAGAAAAATAGAAAGGATCCAAAAATAACTAATCACTATAATTTTATATTCAAGGCTTCAATTCCCTATGTAATTATTTTTATTAAAAATGAACTCTCCCTTTAGAGATGACTTTTATCATTACATTACCATATTTCTTGAAATTATAGGGAAAATGAAGATCGACACATGACATAATGTTGGAAGAGATGAAGAATTGACTAAAAAGGAGAAAATATGGATGAAACCAAACCACAAATAAATGAGTGGATGGAATATCACTTCAAAATGAATGTCCAAGACTCAATGAAGGACATGAAAAATTATTATTAATTAAAAATTTAGAGTACTGATGTGGAGGAAGAAAACAATTAGAAAGCATCAATATTTTACTATAGGGTATAGCATTTCTTACAAGATTTACAAAAAGCTTATATAATGGTGGAAATTAAATGAGGATAAAAATATCCTTATTTCTCAACCAAGGACTAGCTCTCATAGGGTTAGATGTGAGACAAGTACATGAATGCCAAGGGTTTGTATTTTTTGCATCATAGTAGTAGAAATGGAGGAAGATTTCATCTCTAAATGTCCAAAATGTAAGAAGAGTCTAGCCAAATTTAATGAAACATACAAAGTCAGCTACATAGTATAACTATTCAAGGAAAACAAATTAAAAGATTTAAAAGAACTACCAACCTTATATCAACAAGAGTAAGAACTTTTGAAAGGTACCACAAATCCTCTAAATCTTTAATTGATTGATTGTGTAAATAATCATTTCACTAGTAAATGAACAACTTTCCAAAAGGTACCACATATCCTTTAAATCTTTAAATTATTGACTATAATGACATGTATAATGAATATATAAATAAAAGAACTTTAATAACATCTACAAGGCCAACAATAAGAAATACCAAAAATCAAATCCCAAATCATCTTCATTGATAACCCATAATCCATAATCCATTTTCATCATTTCACAAATAGATGGACTACAATTCCTTGATCATTCCATGCTAGAATGCATTGTTCATGTCAATCAACCTTACCATAATGCTTAAAGTACACTAAATGTTTAATTGAAAACTTGGACTAGTGATCATAGAATCCCTACTTTTGCAAAGTCTTACTTGGACCCACATAGAGCATGCCCTTCACAATTAGAATTGCACACCTCCATAAACCATGGAAATGTGTACATTATTGAAACCCATTCTTTGATCAATGATCCTCAATATAATTCGAGAGAGAGTTTCGGATGCAGATGATTTTGCTTGGTGGTATGTGTGTTATTTTTCTTCTCTGAATTGTAGGGTAGTCATGGCGACTTTGTTAGCAGTTAGACTAAGTAGGTAATCTAGATTGAAGCCCTTGGTGGCCAATATATCAAGATCAAATTTACTGGTTGGTTTTTTTAAAGATTTGTCTTCCTCTATCTGCATTGTGTTTTTGGGATTAATGTTTGTATTAATGTTTTTGAATTTATATTGCAATTTATATTTATGTTTGTATCTACTTTCTTTATATTTATGTTATTCTTGTGTTTTACTAAGAGCAAAGTGAATATTAGAGATAATCAGAGCCGAAGCTGTGACTGGGAGCGGTTGTGGTAATATAAAACTAGAAGCTGTGACTGTAGGTTATATTACCATCTTATTTTTACACACTTTTTTAGGATAGTTAGAAAGTTTCTACTTATGGAAGTCTATGTGCCCAATGGTAGAGGTATTTCTTATAGAATAGATAAATAGGTCTTAGAGCCAAGCCGATATGCTTTTCAATCAACCTGTGTGTTGGTGTTGGTTTATCGCTATTACTGTTTCCAACTTTTAGATAGAAGTGTAGTTTAGAGATTAAAGTTTTGTCCATTACTCATTCTTTGAGTAAGTGGATTCCTTCTTGAAAGATAAGAAGAAGGAATATTTGTAACATCCTATTTGATAATCTCTTAACTTCTTGCTTACCTTGAGTTGATCCAAGGAATGATGAGAAGGGGGAGCCTTCCCTTTAAGCTAGGAGAGACACTATCTCATACGCTGTGGCTAGTATACCTATTTTGTGACTAGATTTTTTTCCCAAAACTATCGGTTGCAAAATATCCACCCAATAGGGGACATAAATACCTTGATTTTTACCATTGGATTAAAAAATAAAAACTCTTGATTCAATTTGGGTGAGATAATCTAGAGTTTGCATTTGAGCTTAATTATAGTTGATAATTAAGTATTTGAGGTAGAGTGGTGAAGTGCATGAGGGTCACTTGCATACAATCTATATGTGAATTTTTTGTTGAGGTGGGTGACCATTTTGGAGTTATAATTTCTAATTGTTGGTTGCTACTTCAATGTTATAATTTCATTGTATTTGATGGATGACTTGTTGGGTGCTAGAAATAATAAATTAATTGAATGCTTGCTATGACAACCAATTTGGATCTATAGTTTAAAATATTTATAGTTCTTGAATCATGAATAAATAATAGATTATGAGAGGGTTGTTGTGTTAATAGTTAATATGTGTTTATATTTAATTTTTCTAGTAATGTATTCTTGATTTTTGAAAAGATAATTCAATTCATGAGTATTGAAAGTTGTAAGTTAAGCAATTTAAGTAGACATTACTCAATATTCCAATTTGGGGTATTACAACTAGCTTAATCACACCTTTTCTCAAAAGTAGAGATGCACATAACCCCTTAAACTATCAAACTATTGTAATCAATCCTCCATCTCCAAAATAGAATGCAAGATTGATAGTTGGGTAGAAAAATAAAGAAAGATAGAAAAGGGATGAGTAGGTTTTAGATCTAGACACTCAAATATTGATGACCATTTCATGCTTAGTTTTTTTTTTTGATGGGTAATGTGCTGAAGCCGAGTTCAACACGGGGCTTGAGTAGGCTCGAACCTAAGACCTCCTAGATGAGAGGCTCACAAATTACTGCTGCATTGTGCAGTGTTCCCCAAATTCATTGAATGATGCTCACATGTAGATTTGAACCAACGACCTCATAAATATGAAGCCTTATGCATTGCACCAAACATAGGGACTATACATAATTTTATGCTTAGAAAATTAGTCAAAAGGGTTAGAGATAATTAAAAAAAAGATGTATATTATTATTTTGTGAACTCTAAGAATGTATTTTACATAGTTTCTAAGAACAAATTATTTGTATCTAATTTTGATTTGGACACATTATGTAAAGTAATAATTCATAGATTGTATGAGTAAATCAAGGCTAACATCAAAATACAAATATAATTGTCTAAGGTTTTTGAGAGTGATACAAGCATTACACAATGCTTCCCTCTATACTCAAATCTAATTGAGCCATACATTGACAATTAGAAGATTGGATAAACACAGATAGAGATAGATGATCCATTTGACCATCTAGCAAAACTCTTGCTTTATGCTGGTAATCTAATTTTGATGACAAATATGACCCAATGTTGAGAGACCACTCATGTGATTTAGAGGTCATTTAAAAAAATGTAAGGATGTAGGTAAATACTGACAGAATCAAATTAATAGATTTCTTTATGAAAAAATGAAGAAGCATCTTGAATTTTAGTTTAAAGGCAAATTTCTTGATGCAATGTTAGAATACATGTATCTTGGCCTCACATTTCACATTAGGTTCAATCCAAACACATGTAGGGTGAAAATGATATAAGAAGGATGGATATCTCTTTATGTACTAAAAAATAGGTGTAATAATGTTGAGTTATGGGATTAGAAGAGCACCAAGGTCTTATTTGGTTTACAAATAGTGTACATGGCTATAAGGTACACACTAATAGACAAATATAAAGGATCCAAAAACAACTAATCACTATAATTTTATATTCAAGGCTTCAATTCCTTATGCAATTATTTTTATTAAAAATGAACTCTCCCTTTAGAGATGACTTTTATCATTACATTACCATATTTCTTGAAAATATAGGGAAAATGAAGATTGACACATGGCATAATGTTGGAAGAGATGAAGAATTGCCCAAAAAGGAGAAAATATGGATGAAACCAAACCGCAAATAAATGAATGGATGGAATATCAATTCAAAATGAATGTCCAAGCCTCAATGAAGGACATGCAAATTTATTATTAATTAAAAATTTAGAGTACTGATGTGGAGGAAGAAAATAAGTAGAAAGCATCAATATTTTACTATAGGGTATAACATTTCTTACAAGATTTACAAAAAACTTATATAATGGTGGAAATTAAATGAGGATAAAAATATCCTTATTTCTCAACCAAGGACTAGCTCTCATAGGGTTAGATGCGAGATAAGTACATGAATGCCAAGGGTTTGTATTTTTTTCATCATAGTAGTAGAAATGGAAGAAGATTTCATCTCTAAATGTCCAAAATGTAAGAAGAGTCAAGCCAAATTTAATAAAACATACAATGTCAGCTACATAGTAGAACTATTCAAGGAAAACAAATTAAAAGATTTAAAAGAACTACCAACCTTATATCAACAAGAGTAAGAACTTTTGAAAGATACCACAAATCCTCTAAATCTTTAATTGATTGATTGTATAAATAATCATTTCACTAGTAAATGAACAACTTTCTAAAAGGTACCACATATCCTCTAAATCTTTAACTTATTGATTATAATGACATATATAATGAATATATAAACGAAAGAACTTTAATAACATCTACACGACCAACAATAGAAAATACCAAAAATCAAATCCTAAATCATCTTCATTGATAACCCATAATCCATTTTCATTAATGAACACCCTAAAAATCATCATTTCACAAATAGATGGACTACAATTCCTTGATCATTCCATGCTAGAATGCATTGTTCATGTCAATCAACCTTACCATAATGCTTAAAGTACACTAAATGTTTAATTGAAAACTTGGACTAGTGAACATAGAACCCCTACTTTTGCAAAGTCTTACTTGGACCCACATAGAGCATGCCCTTCACAATTAGAATTGCACAGCTTCATAAACCATTGAAATGCGTCCATTATTGAAACCCATTCCTTGACCAGCGATTCTCAATATAATTCGAGAGTTCCGGACGCATACGATTCTGCTTGGTGGTATGTGTGTTATTTTTCTTCTCTGAATTGCAGGGCAGTCATGGCGACTTTGTTAGCAGTCAGACTAAGTAGGTCATCCAGATTGAAGCCCCTGGTGGCCAATATATCAAGATCAAATTTACTGGTTGGTTTTTTTAAAGATTTGTCTTCCTCTCTGCATTGTGTTTTTGGGATTAATGTTTGTATCAATGTTTTTGAATTTATATTGCAATTTATGCATTCCTTTGAATCATGCTGTTCATTGGTTTCCAGAACAAAAGTCACCTTCTTCAGCCACATGATACCTACTATGGCATTTTTTAAATTTTTGAATGTTTTCGATGCAATCTTTCTAGCGTACACTCTGTCTACTGCTGGAACAATACTCATTTCAAAATAAGGTCATCTGCAAAAATACCCATTTTAAAAGAAGGCATATTTAAGAATACACATTTCAAATGGGCATATTTGATCATGGGACAGTGTACAATTGTGCTTTAACCTAAATCCCCTCTCAAAATTAGGGCACATTTAATTAAATATCGCGTCATTAATGTTCGACACGAATCACGAATGGATCGTTGCCAGATATCTGTATCGGTGGAGAGCAGAGCGGTTATAGTCTTCTGTCTGATCGGGGTGAAGGAGAGGGCCTGATCGGGGCAGAGGGGAGGAGAGCATAAGTATCAATGATTGGTCGAGCACATAAATGATTGATCTGCCCTCTCGATAGTTATACGGGTTGAGAGGAGAGCATCCTGCGCGTGTTAGAATGGACTAGTAAAAATAGAACCCCTACATTTTAGAAGTCTTATTTCGACCCACATAGAGATCATGCCCTTTCACAACTAGAATTGAGTTCTCCATAAAACCATGGGAACACTTACATTATTGAAACCCACTATTTGACCTGGGATTCGAAATATAATTCGATTATTTGGGACGTGGTATGTGTGTAATTAGTCTTCTCTGAATTGCAGAGCAGCCATGGCGACTTTGTTAGCAGTCAGACTAAGTAGATCATCCAGATTGAAGCCCCTGGTGGCAAATATATCAAGATCAAACGTACTGGTCGGTTTTATTAAAGATTTGTCTTCCTCTCTCCATTGTGTTTTTGGGATTAATGTTTGTATCAATGTTTTGTTTGATCAATCGGCCCGTGACTTTATCTAGTGGGTTTGGATGATCAAGTTTACTGCATCCTGTGATTGCCATAAGATTTATTAAATAGGGTTTATGCGACAAATTTCATGGGCCAGTTTAAGGACACATTATTTGGATTATGGACCTTAGCACTTTAAAATCTATTACTGGGAAGCCCACTTAGGTTTGTTGGAATCATTTGCCGTTGCACCAAAAGCTCGAACTGTCAATGCTCGATACAAATGCCAGATTTAACCCGATCCATAGGAGGCGGTTAAGCCATGTCACGAATCTCCAAGGAGGTGCTGACCACCAAGTCAACAATCTCCCCCTTAGCACCGACTGAGCCTTCAGCACCCACTGAAGGGAGACTCGAACCCGTGACCCAAGGCTCTGATACCAATTGTTGGAATCATTTGCCGTTGCACCAAAAGCTCGAACTGTCAATGCTTGATACAAATGCCAGATTTAACCCGATCCACAGGAGGTGGTTAAGCCATGTCACGAATCTCCAAGGAGGTGCTGACCACCAAGTCAACAAGGTTGTGTATTACCATGCAAATCGGTTTTGGTTTAGTGACTAGTGGGTAGAACTTACCAATTAGAGTCATTACTAACGATTGGATAGCTTTGATCTCTTTCTCTCTCTCTCTTGCCATCTGTCCCTATTTGAAGGGCTGTGTTTTTTTCCTGTGTGAGGAATAACTTTGAGTTGTTCTCTGTTTCATCTGTAAACTAAATTTAAGGAATTTTATGTTTGTTCTATTCAATCCAATTTCTAAATTTTTATTAATCCTTGCAGCCTTGCCATGGTCTAATTGTAAGGCTAGAATCTTTAATTATGGTGAATTTTAAATTTTATTGTCTTTTCAACCTAATTGATCTGTAGGACCTATTAAAGTGATACATATTGCTGCTAACACAACTAGCCAGAAACTTTTTCCCCTAAATTCTGCTTTTAATTGCAATTTTGACAACTTAGGTTATAACTGGGACTGCTTACTGGTTGATCATGCAACTAACTATTTTTTATATTTTGAGTAATGATGGTAAGGCTGGAACAAGTGCAATGATTATGACCATTTTAAACCCCACATGATTGTTCTCTGGCTGATTTTGTGGCCAGCTGATTAAGTACTCAGGTGAATTCAGACAAGAGAAGTGAAAACAACTTTTAAAGCCGAATTGGCCATTTCCACTGCAATGCTGAAAAACCAGTAATGCTGGGAGCCTGGAACATATCATTTTAAATATGATTTGGGGTGAATACAGGTGCAAAATTATGAGTTGTGTTTTTAGGATTGAGATTTTTCAAATAAATATTTCATATATTATGTCAAAGCAATTGAGTCAATTGGAATGTCTGTCCTCATAAATTATAGTCATTACGGGGCCTTCTTAATGGCAAGATCCCACTATTAGTATTTGTAAATTTGTAATTATTCCGGATGGAATATTTTGTATTATTTTTTTTACATATATTATAATGATCAGCACAAAATCACTGATTATATAGCTCTGTTGGGTTAGAATGTATGCCTTCGAGTGGCTAGATTCTGAAATAAATTTGCCATGAAGTTGCATAACATCTCTTTGGGATATCATGGGACAGTTGTTAGATCCACCATTAAACCTTCAACTTGTTTCGAGCTTTAAACATTTAATAAACTGCAGACTTAAAGTATGGAATACACAATTGGCAATGCTAGGGAGGATATGAAATGTTGCACTCAAATACAAATATCCCTTGAAACCTTTTTGTTTTTTTAACTTTTTGAAATATAACTCTTTTTTTATTTGCAGCAAAATATATATCATGCTAGGTAAGGATTCAGCAGGCTTAAGCTATGCTTGACATTGTATGACAGCAACAAACTTCAATATACTTTGATTACCTCTAAATCATGTATTGGTAGCAAATAAAAATAAACTACCTTTTTTTTCAAAGTTTATCAAACCCTTCCAAGTTTGTGATTAGTCTTCATTTGGTACGACAAGCTATTACAGCTGCTATTAAAATATCATGCCAATTGATCTAATGCCTTCAAGACTTCGACAGATTGGAATATAGACAACACTTATCGAATATGAAATGGATGGGGTAAATGAGTAATTGGCTGCAGCTCCTTTTTGACTAACTACCCTTGTTCTATATTGTATGGTAGAAATTAACAAACACCAAGAAGGATAAATAAGATATTTAGTTACCAAAGCTGCAATTCATATTTCTAAAGATAAGGCAGCATCTACTATATTAATCAAATCTAAACAATGGTTATCTCTGTGTGAAATCACAGTAAGGAATTGTGCGTTTTAGACTTTTAGTCCTTAAAAATCAGACCTAGAGGGTTTTCGTCCTTAGGTTTATTGAACTAAAGTGTAATACTCCAACAAGGAGTAGAAATCAGAAAATAGAATGGTTTATCAATATTCCCCTTCCTCCTTGCTTGACCTCTCTTATATAGAGCTTTCCTTAAGAGATTTAAGTTTTTAACTATTCAAATTTCCTTCGTGACCCTTGATTGATATTTGAGAGGAATTATTTAAAATAAACTTTAACTATAAGAGGGATATTATATTATATGTGGGAATATGCAAGCAGATTTTGGTGATGTTTGGTTTTGTTGATTTTATATTGTGCCCTACACCACCATTTTTTTATGTGTAATAATATTTCACTTTCAAATAAGTAGCTTTTAACTTTTGTATGAGGTCCTGGTGAAATACAATGCACCTGGATCTTGGTTCTTTCCTGCCACTGATGTTTCTAATTCTTTTGCTTTAGGTGCAAAGAGAGGTAAGAAGCCGACTTATTGACATATGCTGTAAACTATTAATGAAATAAATAATTTAGCTATTGCTAGACTACTTCAGTCTTATTTTCTGTCAGTGACATTTTAAATTAATTTTTTTTCTTTTTGCTTTATATTGTTACCCACTGATTGCATTGAAATGGTTTAACTGCAGTCTACACTTCTAGTAGCAGGGAATGAGCAGGTTCGAAGTATTACTTCCTATGCAAGATTGGGTGAGTGTGCACACTTTCCTTACTTTAGTAATATAATTGAGCTAAATTTTTTATGATTTGTATCTATAACACATTTACTAATTTTATGTTGGTGCTATCCAGATGGTCCTGCCGGTAGAAAAGATATCAGGTAGGCAAGCAAATTTATGAAGGCTAATATTCATACACAAGCACTCTGAAAAGTAACATAGAATTTGGGTGACATGATCATTATTAATGTGCAACATTCCGTATAATGATCTTTACTAGTCTGCTTGTTCTAGGTTCTGGCTTGCCAAAACCAAGTATAAAATGGAAGCTTAAGATCTAGCATTCTTGCAATGCAAGCAATGTTTCTACTTTCTAACTTTGCACTCTTAATAAATCAACTAGCTATGTTTTTTGTTTTGTAATGTAAGCAATGTTTCTAATTTTGTACTCTTAGTTGGGAATTGCAGGGTATCATATAATGGCCTTTACAAAAGTTTTCCATATCAAGCATGGACTAGGTCATTTGCATCAGATAAAGGTAAGACATACTATAATCTTTTGTAATTCTTCTGCTTTTTACTTTCCTGATTCATCAGCTCGCTGTGATTTGCATGGACTTTCCTGTTGTTGTTGTTAAGCTAAAGCAAATCCACTTTATATTGAAGGTGAACTTGTTGAGGCTGTTGTGCCATTCATGGGTGAATCAGTCAGTGATGGGACTCTTGCAACTTTTCTCAAGAGTATGGTGTCTTAAACAAGATTTTCCTTTTCTCAGTTGTTATCTAATTTTAACTTAATTATTCATTTCTTATACTGGTTGAATTGGGTTACCATGTTTTATTTCATAACATCCTGGTTGATTTGAGTTACCATGTTTTATGTGCAATAGAACCAGGAGATAGAGTTGAGATGGATGAGGCCATAGCTCAAGTTGAGACTGACAAGGCATGTTTAATTTTTTTTTTGTTTGAATGTATTTATGAAAAAACAGGTTGGGATTCAGCTATGATCACCATGGGAGTTTTCACATGGCATAAAAAAACTCATTAGATAACAACATTATTGAATTTGTTGTTCCATGGCAGGTGACTGTTGATGTTACTAGTCCTCAAGCAGGCTACATTGAGAAGGTATGTTTTGGGATTAAGCCCTTTAAAATATCTGACAGTTTAGTATTAAATGTTTCAATTTTTTTTAATATACTTTGTTATGCTATAAATTGAAAATGGGTCATATGCCTTAGGTAATTAAATTTTTTTGTATGGCAGTTTATAGCCAAGGAGGGAGATACAGTTGTACCAGGAACAAAGGTGGCAGTTATTTCAATGTCAGCCGATGGAGAAACACCTAAAGGAGAGAAGAAAAAGTCATCACCACAATCTTCTCAGCAATTATCAGATGTAGATGCTAAAAAACCTAAGCCTCCACCTGCAGCACCAGCAGAGGAAGCCCCGAAAGACAAAGTAGCTGCTCCTGCAGCCCCACCCCCTAAGGCTTCTCCTTTGGAACTGCAACTTCCTCCGAAGGACAGGGAAAGAAGGGTAAGTGGGTATGCTTTTTACAGATCTAGCAGTTTGTTTCAACTTACATAATTTTTTTTATGCTCAGCTTCAAACAGTAAAGATAGACACATTTTGATTTTATTGCTCTTGATAAGTGTACTGTCAATAATTACTTGCAGGTGCCCATGACAAGGCTACGCAAACGGGTGGCTACACGTCTTAAAGATTCACAGAACACATTTGCTTTGCTAACTACCTTTAATGAAGTTGACATGTATGTGGAAATCACCCAAATCATCTCCAGAATATTGTGGCAATTTAGGATTCTATTATTGTTCTCTATTCTAATTGTGTACTTTCTTTCTTCAATTTGTTTATTGAACCAGGAAGAGTTATGTAATTTGTATTAGTGTCTATAGGATGTTTACATGTTGAGCTACATTTACTTTCTAACAATGAATTGGTGTGTTTTTTTAATCCTTGTTTGTTATTGTTGAAGATGCAATTTATATCTTAATCCTTAGCATGTCTCATTTGAATAAAGTGATTTTTCTTGCCTTTCATCTTCACATGCATCCTTTGTATAGGGTTATCAAATAGGTTTGTAGCATTGTATAAGTTCGCTCTAGTCCTTAATTACAATCTCAACATTGGAAAGAAATTGTTACAACAATGCTGCTATGTTACTGATTTGACAACATAGCCCGTTTTTGGGTATGAGTCAACCAGAATTGGGTAGTGCTTTGAATCACACACAGAATTGGACAGGGTTTGAATTTTTTCTGGTGGCGGTTTAACTCGAATATATGTGAGCATCAATGGATTTTTGAATGGTTTTTTAAATTTTGTGATAGACATAACCCTAAATGTCCATAAACAACCACATCATATCACATTTCATATGCTTGAAAAAAACTGGCAAGAAAAATGCTTGTAATTTGCCTAGGATTGAACTCAGGGCAAACACTTTTATATATCATGCTAAATTCCATCTTAAATACTTGGTTAATTTTTGTCCTCGGTTTGATGTTCCTCCTTAGAGACAATAATGCTTGAGCACTACAACTTTGACTTTTCTAAGTATGACAGCTGAAATTTCTTCTTCCATTCAATGCCTTTTGGCATTCATTAGTTTGATCCAAATGCATATCTAGAGTAGACTAATGTTCTTTCCCCCCCCATTCACAATCTCTTGTACTTCTTGCTCTTTGTCGCTCCACTTTTGTTCAAGGGTGCAAACCTATCATTTTTTTTTATTGTAATGCTTAAGTAATGATACCGATTCTAGCATCTCTACCCATGCCGCAAATTCTTTTTTTTTTTAATTTTAATTATGTTGCCATTAATATTTATATACTGGTTTTTAGGTTTTTAATACTTATGTATTATTTTCTACTATATTTATATAGAAATATAAATCTAATATAAATTTATATATTTAAATACTTACCAATCTACAACTGATTTGTTATTAAATTTTTTTGATCACTAATGCGTAGCCAAGACTGTGCAAAATGTATTCATTTTTCTTAAGAAAAACTCATCAGCCCATAATTAAGGGTGCATCTACATGGTCCCCAATTGGGCTGGGTTCGATTCGTTTTGGGTTCGTTCGTACAAGATTTTAAAAAAATAAAAATATATATCAATATGTAAACATATGCAGCAGCAAATAAGTTCATACATTACTATGCTAATAATAAAGCAACATAGCAAAATACACCACCACATATATTGTCGTTTTAGTTCAAATGACATAACAAAATGCCGAAATATACCACCATAGCAATGTTTTGGTTCAAAAACAATAATGTCAACATTTATAATCAGTCATCAGTGATCAAATATAATAAAAAATCATCAAACAAATCATCATCTTGAATATTGAATGAAAATTATAAAAAACAAAAATATATTATGAATTTTTAATACAGTACGGTAATTTAACAAACACTATAATATAAATTTTTTTAAATTTTTTTTTTTATAAATATACAAATAATAAATATGTTAAATATTAAATATTAATATATTTGAGCTTGCGATGGAGTTTGGGGAGTTTGGCATCCATTGTGAGCTTATAATATGTTAGTATTTACTTAACTTCTCTTCGGCATATAAATTTATAATATATTCTATTATTTAATCTCCTCAGCTTATAATATACAATTGCGTCTAGGTTCTGAAAACTTGTCTTTGGAAGACATTTTTTGTGACGATTTTCAATAGATTGTTGATGTATCTTGCAATCTATACCATTGTTCTGGCACAGTGTGAGGAGAAACTCATTTCCGGCGCCTTTCATTTCTGGTTAAAACCGAAGTCGTGCTCATTCATTTCTGCCTGAAGTCGCACCTATTCCTCCGGACACGCAGAACATATTTCAAAGTCGTTGCAAATTCGCCCAAATTCCTCCTGGATTAATCAAAGCCGCTGGAAATTCACACAGGGTCCTTCTCAGAGAATTTTGACCAAATTACCCAGTTTGATGCCAACTTTCAACTGAATTTGCACTGTATCCGACTTTGCTGCGAACCGACTTTCAACTTTGGCATGCAGTAGGCGAATGTGGTAACTTAGGTTTATAACTATATTACCTTAGTCGCCCACACACATTTTTTGTTGTTTAATCCGTTAGCTTTATGCATCAAACTTCCACCTTAACCAATCTTCAGTTGCTGCATGGTCTTCATAGTGTTGATTGATGTCTTCATAATGGAAACCCCATAAACTAATCATTGCTCATTGCTTATAGTCATTGCTACTCTTTAATGTGTATATGTATTTGTGGTCCATGCCCTTTATTGGCAATATGCTTTCCACACATCTATGATGATATCTTTGACAACAATCTCTTCTATATTCGTTTGACAATAATGATGACTTCAACTATGCCTTTGTCATCAATTGCAACTTCGAATCGCCTGTGTACCCTTGACGTCAATGACAATGATTCCAACACTATCATCAACAAAACCACCCCAATTTACATCTATATAAGCTACGAGTGTAAAGTCATTACCTCTAGGATACCATAACCCATAATCCATAGTACCCTTAAGATACTTGAAGACCCTCTTATCTGCATGCACATGAGTATCCTTAGGAGTAGCATGAAATCTAGCAATATAACCAGCTGCTTGCATAATGTCAGGTCTAGTAGCTAATAAAGTATGTAATGGTCATTTAGGCATATTTAGTTTATTAGGTAATTCCTATTTTCTTTGTTAGATAACATAGAATTTTTTTTGTTACTCATTTAGAAAGTTTCTATTTCGCTCTTAGTTATTTCTCTATATAAGGAGACCATGTCCCCATTTGTAATCACTCAAGTTTGAATAATGAAATATCGTAACATGGTATCAAAGCAAAAAGATCTTCTCATGAACTTTTAAAAATTCGTGCCTCTTACCTAGATTTTTCCAATTTTTTTTTTTCGTTTTTTATGAGATAAACATGGTTCTGTTTTCCATGCGTGTTTTTTTAGAGATCGAAGAGTTTTCTACTTGCACATCACAAAAGGGTTTCTCAAAAAATCGAGGGTTTTCTTGTTGGAAGAATTGTGGAGGTTTCATTTTTTGGAAATCACGTGGAGGTTTTATTTTTTCTATTTGGGTCGCCTGCTCTTCCTATGTGGGACGCCTTTTTTCTTCTATTATTTAGCTTGCATAACATGTTTCTGCTGGCACTGTGCATCCGTGAAGGGCTTCTTGTGCTGCCCTTTTTTTTGCCCGTGCAATGAAGGTGTTGTCCGGGCTGATTTTGACATGATTTGTATCGCGTTTTTTGTTTGTGACTTGTCTGTACATCGATTTTTTTGGGTGTTGTGACCTGGTTTTGTGTTTCTGCACATGCAACAACAAAAATGTTTAGTTTGTGTGTTCTACTTTGACTGGTGACTTTCTCCTTTTGCGCAATTTGAGTGGATTCTTTCCCGCACACAAGTTATCTGCATAGTCTGTCCTAGGGTTTCTCAAAACCATGTCAGCCCTGCAAGTTCTCGCACCTCCTGGGTACGACCTAGGGTTTGTCTGCATTTTATGCAAATTGGAAGTATTTTTGTGCCACGAAAAGGGTTTTATTGGGCTGCTTGCCTTGGAATTTGTGTTAGGGTTCCAAACCCTTTTATTTCTCAGAATAGTTTTTTATTTACTAGATTTTTGATAGAAATTGAAGAATATATTATTTTAAAAGTGTTTTATCATTTTCGTCAAAAACAAAGTTTTGTATTTTGAGCAAATTTGTCTTGGGATTTGTGCTAGACTGGTTTGATTGGTTTTGACTTTAAAATCAAAATTTTCAAAGTTTGTGCTAGTTGTTGTTGAAGGTTTTTACTAGTTTTTGAAAGTAAAATTAAACTCTTTTGAAGCTTGAGTTTGCTTCGTTTTTTGTGCATAAGAAAACATGAGACATGGCGTCATTGACCAACATCATGTTGGAGGGCAATCAATGGTTCAACGACAAGAACTACAATTCCTAGAAGCAGAGGATGCTCTCGATTTTTGAGTATCAGTGCTTGGACCAGCTTGTTTTGGGTAACTCTACTAGGCAGCGAGCAAAGACCAAGACAAGTTTGATGAACGTAACTGAGAAGTGTTGTGTTTCTAAAGTTATTTGTCACCATGAGATGCTTCTAGAAGTTCCATCTGGCGAGTTTGTTGTTGAGATTTGGGCGCACTTGAAGAGTCTCCATGAAATGTGTGATAAAAGCCAAGCTTTCTTTTTGAAAATTATGTTATTTTCCATTATGTTGGATGAGAAGATGTCTCTGCAGGAGCATATTGTGAAGATCAAGGAAATATGCAATCAATTGGAGGCCATTGTTCGCAAGATGGAAGAGGAGGATGTGGTAGTAATTACGCTAAAGAGAACCACGGTCCTACGAACACTTTATTGAGACGTTCAATATCACCTCCACTAATGTTGACTTGAATTTGGATCAATTTTGTAATAAGCTATTGCAACTAGCTATGTGGAGACAACAGTTTGGTAGCACCAGTGACATGGTCAATGCGGAACAAATTTATTGCCATAGATGAAGGCAAAGGCATGTCCACTTAGCAGAAAGGACAACACACATTTGAGGAAGGTTCCAAGAAGAATATCACTTGTCACTATTGTGGGAAGCTTGGTCATATCCAGAGGCTCTGTAGAAAGCAGTTGGTTGATAATAAGACCCAGCAATAGACTCATGTAGCAGAGCATTCTGAGGAGTCAGCCTTCTATGCGTTAATGCCAAATGACTTGAAGGTTTTGTTTCTGTCCGAGTAGTTATTAAAATGATCATTAAGGGAGGGTAATAAAGTATTTACTGGTCAATTAGGCATATTTAGTTTATTAGGTAATTTCTATTTTCTACTTTGTTTGAAAAATGAAAATGCCTCTATTTGATTGATGAATTTGCAAACCAAGAAAGAATGACAACTCACCTAGCATGGACATTTCAAACTCCATATTAGTAGCAAAAACTTGACACATCTCTTCACAATTGCTACCAAAAATCAGATTATCAACATAAACTACAACAATCAGCATATGCTTAGTTTCTTCTTTTACCTACATATTGTTGTTTGCTATCCCTTTTCTGAATCCCTGCTGTTACACATAACGTGGGGTTTGTTTAAGACCATAGTGTATTTTTCAACTTGCATGCATAGTCCTGATTTTTTCATGTAACAAACCTATTTGTCTGCTCTATATAAACTTCTTCATTCAGATTACCATCCAGAAAAACAGATTTGACATGCATTTGAAAAATGTTAAAACTTTTGAAAGAAGCAAAGGCTAAGAACATTCTAGTAGTTGTTATCCTTTAAACGTGCTATAGGAGCAGAAATTCCCTCAAAGTCAATACCTTCAACCTATGGATAACCTTTGCACACAAGTCTTACTTTGTTTCTCACCACTTGACCATCTTCGTTCAACTTATTTCTGTACACCCACTTTGTACCAATCACGTTCTTGTCTTTGGGCCTTGGGACAAATTTCCGATTTCTCTTTTTTGAATCTGATCAAGCTCTTCTTCTATGGCTGCCACCCAATGTTTATCTTTTCCTGCCTCCACAAAACTTTTAGGCCCAAACTTGACAGCCAGGAGATATCTTCATCTTTAGAATAGTTAACATTTCTTCTTGTGGCTCTTGTTGTATCCTCTTGCAAAATCTGATCGATAGGATGACTTCTTTGTACAAAATTTGATGAAGTCTTCAAAAAGGTCCTAAATGTGTTCTTACATTGGTCATTTGTAGGTGTATTTTCTGTTGTTACATCTGCCATCCCATGTTGAACACTTGAGGGTGTATTTCTTGAATTTACATCTGCCGCTCCATGTTGCACATTTGAATGTGTTTGTTGAACAGCACTTTATTCTTCATCTACTTGACATCTACAATCATCGTCTTGCATCTTGTTATGAATGTTAGTGCCTTCATGAACTTTTACATTAGCACTTCCAACAATCTTGTGTAATCTTGTGTTAAAACATCTCTAAGTTTCACCTTTAGAAGAGTATCCTAAGAAAATCTCTTCATCAGCCCTGGGAACAAACTTCCCAAGATTGTCTTCATCCCTCTTAATATAATGAGGACTACGAAAAATTCTGAAATATTTAACTGAACCAGTCTTACCTTTCCAAAGTTCATATGGAGTTTTGTGCTGCTTTGCTCCAGTCAACCCCCTATTGTCAATGTAAACAGCAGTATGGACAGCCTCTCTCCAAAAGGAATCATTCATCTTAGACTCATCCAACATACTACGAGTCATTTCTTGGACTGATCTGTTCTTCCTTTGACCAACACATTTTGTTGTGGTGTCCTTGCACCTGAGTATTGTCTTTTATACCATGTTTTTCACAGAAATTTACAAACTCATTTGATGTAAACTCTCTTCCATTGTTTGAACATAAGCAATTAATTTTCAGACCCTTCTCCTTCTCCACTAAAGCTTTGAAAGTCTTCAACTTCTCAAGTGCTTCGGATTTTGCCTTAAATGCAACCAAAGTCATCCTTGAAAAATCATGAATTAAAGGCATAAAATACTTCTCACCTTACATACTCTTTGTTCTTGTACGCCCACATAAATCAATATGAATCAACTCAAGAGGCTTTGTGCTAGACTACTCTTTTGATTTGAAACTCTTCTTTGTTTGCTTTTCCATTGACATTCTTTGCAAGCAATGTCTGAAGGTTTAGTGAGTTTTGGCATGTCTCTAACAACTTCCTTATTGCCAATCTAAACAAGATTATCAAAGATCACGTGTTCCATCCTCTTATGCCATGGCCAACCTTAATTTATCGAACTCAAACAACATTTTCCACCTTTGATATCATCAAGAATGTACAGATTGTTAGCAACCCTACTTGCAACATCAATATGTTTACCATCTTTATTGATTTCACGACATTTTGAATAAAAAGTGAAGTGTCTCCTTCATCACACATTTGACTCACACTTAATAGATTATGTTTTAGACCTTCTACCTATAAAATATTCACAACTTTGGTCTCACCATTATCCAAAATAAGTGTACCTTTACCTTTGACTTTTGCAGATGCATTATCAACAAATCTTACTGTACTTGCATTAGTCCTTTTGAGAGTGAGGAACTTGCTGTTGTTCTAGTCATATGCCTAGAACAACCACTATCATTATACCATTTGTCTTTTTCATTTTGTGCTTGAAGGACTGTTTGCACAATCAAGGGTCCCACTAGAACTTCTTCCTTTCTTTCTTCCTCTATACCTTAGCAACCTTCTATGCTTTGTCCTCTTTCTTTACCTTCTTGTTCTGCTTAGAAAAATCGCCATACCACTTTTACAAACATTTCCAGTGTGACCAATGTTATACATTTATGGCATATAACATTGCAGTTCTTTGGAGGAGCAAAAGAGTTCCACTCATAAGTTTGAAAACATTTCTTGTAAACTCTCTACAGTTGATTGCCTTGTGTCCAAATTAATTGCAAGAGACACAATAATCATAAAAGAAATAACTGTTAAACCTGGTCCTGAGTGCTTGCCTTGAGATAGGACGCCTTATGAAAGCATTAATTCTGATTTTTGATGGTGAATCCTTTGTGTTATCAACATTGGTGTTCTGCTGTTCTTCTTTTGTAGATTTAGAACTTTGACCTTTTTCAAGACCAACTCCACCTTTATCAACAGACGATCTTTGTGAGCCAATGACCTGGTCCAAGGACATGAAATTTTTCTGATTTATCTTCTCATGATTCAGATGTGTCAAAGATTTATCTAACTTTCTAAGTGAAACAATTTCAGCTTCAAGCCTTTCACAATTTTCTTCCTTCAGCTTAAGTTGATTTCTAATTTCTTCTTCTATTTTGTTTGCTTCTTCAACCCAAACCTTGAAATCAACTATCAGTTTTTCTGCTTCTCGAAGAGCTTGAGATGTGCTGGTTATCGTCTCATTCTCTTCTTATAGTAGCAACTTTAAGTTCTGATTTTTCTTTCCAAGTGTCTTGATTTCACTTAGAGAACTTATTAGCTCCTCTTCAAAATCTATTTCTTCTTCTTCATCAATATGATCGTCCTGTTCTTGATTTTCAGTGTGTACTTCTTTGGCCATGAACAATATTTCTCCACCTAAAGACTCATATGACATCACTAACATCAGATTAACTACTTTCTTCCTTTGAATAGAGATTCTTTTTGAATTGCTGAAACTTATTCTGTTTTCCCTTATATGGACTTAGGCTTCTTTTCATAGTTGTTGTCCTCCCTTTTTGCATATGGACTTTTAGCTGCAAAATTTCCTACCTTAACATAGTTAAAGCACTTGAAAGTCAACTTGTCTTTATATCCACCCAAACGTTTCTTCAACTTCCTGAAATGTGCCTCATGCCTCTTTAGATTTAGACTCTTCGTCAAAACTTTCACTAGATACACACTTGACTTTTCCTTTCTTCAAAACTTTGAAGGCTGCCTCCTTTTTGGATGAAGAATCAGAGTTTATCCTCATCTCATATGCAAATGCCATGAAGCTCATCAATAGTCGACTTATCAAGTTCATCTCTTCAACCATTGAAACCTTTGCATCAAAACGCAAAGGAAGAGACCTCAAAATATTCTGAACTACAGTAGACTACTCAATGTTTAATCCTAAACCCTTAATGGCATTAACCACTTCATCTACTCGCAAAAAAGTAGCAGCAACGTTTTCCTCTTCGTGCATCCTGAGACTTTCAAAATGTCTTCTATGAGCCTTAAGTTTTGCCTTGTTAACCTTGTCGTTTCCTTTGTATGTTTTCTGAAGTTTCTCCCAAATTTCATGTTCTATATTACAATGCATAACTTACACAAATTTTGTCTCTGACAAACTACATAAGATTGCATTGTTTTCAAAGCTTTCTTCCCATCAACATCTGTTGGAGGAGTTGAACGAATTGTGTAACGAATCCTCACACTTTTCCCAACATCAAAACTAAGAGACATTATATAAGTATGCATTCAAACACTCTAGAATGCATAGTTGGAGCCATCAAATAAGGGTGCTTTCTTTGTAGCAAGACCTTCAAGAGAACCCATGTGTGCAATTAGAATCAACCTCCAAGAGTATAAGCTCCTTTTCTGAAGGAACCCTGCTCTGATAGCAATTGAAGAGCACACAAAAAATGCTAAGAGAGGGGGTGAATCAGTATTTTAGACTTTTAAATACATGAAACCCATAAAACAAAAAACTAGAATAAAGAGAGGGAACATCAACAAGGAGAACACCAAGTTTCACGTGGAAAATCCTTTTGGGTAAAAAACCACGGTAGATCAATAGCTTTTATTAAACAAATAGGCACCAACCCAGATTACATAAGTGAGCACCAACTCACAGAGAACACCAACACTCCTCGAAGCACCAATTTCATTCAGCCGAAGCACCAACTTCAATTTTCACACAAACTAAAAAATGTACTGAAACATGAAACAGTTCGACCACTTGTAATCATCCTGTTGAAAAAGACCAAGTATGTTCTGTGCCAAAATGAAGATAGTGAATAACAATAGAAAAAAAACATGTAAGCTCAATGCACAACATACATGCTAGACTCCATCATCAAACTCAACTCCATGCTCGGTTCTATCATCAAACTTGACTCCTTCATCATGCTTGACTCTATAACATCTATCTCTAGAAAAAGTCAGCTGAAGTATATATGATTTTACTTCAGAATGGCTCTTTAATGCAAAAGAAAAACGTTACAAAAATATGAAGCTGCCCCACCCAGAAAAACATTACAAAAATCTAAAGCTGTCAGAAAAATGTTAGAAAACGGTTGTTGTCAGAATTAAGTCACTTCCACTCTCATATGACAAAAGCTTGAAGCCGTCAACACTAAGAAAGGATGAATAAATTTATGAATTTGTTTCAAGAAAAAAATTTCAAGCATTAATTTCTGAAACCATCCAAAAACATTGAGTATATGCGATGGCTGCATACTTAATTTACTAGCTGCCTCATTTGAAATTCCATGAAAATTTACCTTTTGAAAATTCAATCGGTGACATGGCAATTTGACTTTGTAAGATAAGCCAACAAGCAGGTGAACTAGACAAGCAACCAGCACAAGCAAGTAACCAATTAGCTCAAGCATCGAAGTAGCTGATGAAAATTTGATGAATAATCAGCAGCTTGATAAGCATGTCATTCCAATTCTCTTATTAGAAAGAAGTATAGAAAAACAATGTAAAGTTGAAATCAATGACAAAATATTCAACACCATTTTGGCCAAATCAAAATAGTTACTGTTGCCACTTACAATAACAAAACCTGTGCTACACTAAAGGCAAGCAAAAGTGCTTACACAAACTTGCAGCTCATCAGAGTCTCAAAGCAATTTAACTTTCAGGATTCTTCCCTTTCTTGGAAGAGCTTAACGTCATTTGATGGGATGGTGTATTCTTCTTACTCTTAAATTCTGTCCAAGCTTGGGTTGATTGAGGGGAGCCACAGTGATTTGTTCTTTGACTGTGACGTTGTCCATATTAACCCTCATTCCAGTCAATACACAAGGCGGAAGGCTCAGGAGAGACCGCAAAATGATCCAAATAGTTGGAATTTCAAGAATTTGAGAAGCATCAGAAGCCTCAAGAAGCTCGACAGTTTATTCATATCGTGAGTCCTACTCACTGTTGCTCCCAAAAAAAGCTTCATCCATCAATGCAAATGAGGCTGAGAAAATCTGAGAAGAGGGTTACTTAGAATCAGGCTCCTTCTTAGAGGGCATAAGAGGAGCACCCATGGATTAATGATGTGGGAGGGTATCTATCCACCGAGAGCCTTGATGATCAGCTCTAGACTTGGACTCAAAACAATTATGAACAATATGACCAGTTTCAAAATATCTTTGACATCTAATGGGTAAGCCTTCATAATCAAGTGCTTGAGTCCAATTGTGATTAAACCTTGAAGGTGATGTTAGCAGGGAGATCCTTGGAAGTGTCTACCTTGACAAGAATGCAAGCAATGGTGGTGTGAGTGAAATTGGAGGTGTCAGTATCTATTGCAAGAAAATTACCCAAAGAATCTCTCCAATTGCTTCGAAACTAGTGTCAAACCAAAATTGTAGCAGAAGATTTGGAAGTTGAATCCAAATAGGTTTTACCATAAAAGTCTCAGTAAGGATTGAACTCAGGGAACTAGTGTTGGAGTAGGAGTAAGCTTTGTCCCCAACACCGATACTTGCAAAAAATAGAATCCCGATCTGCTTGCAATCAGAACCCACAGTCAAAAATCCCTGAACACAAGGATAAACTTCCAGATTTCCTTTCAACATTGGTTTCCAAGTATGACAGATCCACTTATGTAGATTAGGGAGTCTGGGCCAAAGCTGATTAAACTGGCCAATCAAACCATTAGCTGCAAAGAATTGCTTACCATCAATAACTTCTTCTTACAGTACCTCTGGAACACCAAGACTGGCTGTGTTGCAGCTTGTTTGAAAGGGATTTTTGCACTGTCCTTGGAGTACACTGTTGGATCTGCAAAAAAATTGCCTTCTTGATCGTGCATCCCAGGCCAAGGGTTTCAGCCCCTTATTCAAGGTGCCCCCAAAAGTCATTGTTGTCGAAGGGGGGTCAGCTCAGCACCCAGACCACTTGAGTTTCTAGGTGAAGAAGAGGCTAAGACTTTTTGTGGAAAACTTTGATGCTCAAGCCACCTTCAGAGCCTGCTCGGCAAGAGGGAATATTGACCAAATCTGAGCCTGGCACATCTCGATGGGAGACATTGCCAAAGATTGCTAATGGAGATTTTGGTAGCTAGGAGTGTTCATGCTCAAAATTCAAACCCTGAGTGCCATGGCTTAGCACTTGTTTGAAGTTTAATTGACCTCCATCCATCCCAAGCCAAGCCAAATCATACGGACTAGGGTTTGTCAGGGAGATTGAAGCAGATTTGGAAGGGCATTTCATCCTGAAAACCATTCGCTTGGCAGCCATCAGACCGTCATCACCATAGGAGCCTTTGCCAAGGAGGACTTCACTTGATTTAGGGTCTTGGAGGAGAGAAGTAGCAGCTGAGTGCTGCATTTTGGAAGCAGAAAAAAATAGGTAGTAGAGCCAAGATAATTGGTCCAAACAATATTGTTTAAATTGATTTGTCATTAGAATTTTATCATAATGTAAAATTTAATATTAAAATTTTTAAAAATGAATTCTACAATTTTAAAATTAGATATTTCAAATTGTTTGACTTGCCAAATATTGTTACACTTTCAAACAATGTAAACTACATATTGTTTCAATTTTGATTATTTATCGTGACATATAACTTTGACTACTTTTATTTTTTATTGGTGATCACTTTTGATTGGAGCTACGTCCTAGTGGGGTCACAATGGGGGACCCCACTCCCTGGGTAATTTTTACTGTTTCCGAGGCCTTAACACTTCCTTGATTTGTCTGTTGCTGATATCTGTACTCCTTTGCTAAGTCACCCCTTTCCTCCTATCACCTCTCCCTTATATGTCCCCTCCTTATCTCTCCATGCTCTTGCAACCCTCATCTCTCCGTATCTCCTTATCCCTCCATCACAGTGAGTCTACCTTATCTTTCCACTCCTCATTCCTAATTAGTCACACCCTTATGTCTCCCTTGTAGACCTCCATGGCGACTGTAGTGTCCCACCCTATTCTGTCCAAAAATCTTAGAGTTGTTCTCTTGGGATTTTGTCAATCATATGACATGTAAACCCTACTGTATTTTGATTTGTTACTGTTGTACTGTTGTATGGGTGATTGTAGAATGTTTTGGAAAGTCTTTTTCCAATACAAATGCATAAAAACAGACAATAACATATGCTACATGTTTGCCAACTGTATTAAGGACAACACAACTTCCAATAATTTTATTTGATACTGATAAGAGTTCTGATTACAATATAGTTCAGGTCTGATTTGAAATATCAGACTGCTACAAATGTTGTTACAACTTCTCAATCTCCAGATTTGAGCAAATAACTTATAATGACTGAGAAATAGGTCTTACAAAGTCAGAGTTAAGTACACCCAGTAAATATCTTCAGAACTTGATGAAGAAGGGCTTCCAAGCAGCTATCCCATAGGTCTGAAAATATGTGACGTCCCCATTTTGAAATAGAAATTAATATTTTATAAAATAATAAAAGAAAATTTAATAAATGAAATGATATAATATAATCTATTATTAAAATAATAAAATAATATATAAGCATACTAATATATTATTAATATAAAATACTATTAAAATAATAATAATAAAAATATGATATATAAATATAATATAATATAATATATTGATGAATCAATATAATAATATTAATAAATTATTAAATATAATAAATAATAAATAAGTAATCACACTATAATTATAATCTATTATTATTTATAATATATTACATATAGTAAATATAAATAAACAAAATAACATAATATAATCCAAAAGACATGACTTTTGGAAAAAAAAGGGTATAAGAAAATAATTACAGGGAAAAAGGAAGAAACACGAAGAAATAATATGGAAATCTTGGGAGAAAATAATATAGGAGAAAATGAAGGAGAAAAGATAGGAGAAAGTGAAGGAGAAAAGATAGGAGAAAATAAAGGAGGAAATGTAGGAGGAACTCAAGGGAGGAAAAAAGAATATACGAAAAATAGAGGAGAATAAAAGATAAAAGACTTTCAGCAAAAATTCAACATTGTGGTATGTCATTTAATATAAATAAATTCTTTATATATATATATATATGAACATTTCTATTTTCATTTATATATATATATATTATATATATTATATAGATATATGTATATATTATTGTGGTAAAATAATGAATGTGTTATTAAACAATGATAATGAATGATCTATATATACAAGATACAAGAGAATGTTTCTATAACGAACAGGAGAGAGGAAATAGAAACATTCTTGTAGAGTGAAAGAGAGTTTCCAGAACGAAAAAAAGGAGTTTATGAAAATATTACAAAAAGAGTGACCATTAGAAATAGACAAAAGAGAGAGATAAAATTAGAAACTATCTATTATCATAATATATATTATGAGAATTCTTAATTAATGCATTCTTGGAAAATTCTAGATATCTTTTATAGATAAGTTTAAAACTAGGTGTTGTACATTTATATGTACACTAGAGATGATGATATGGATACCATATAGAATGAATCTTATATTCATTAGATGGATTCCTGTATCTGGAGGGGGCTAGAGGATATATTGATACCAGTCACAAGCATATGCGTAGGCTTGGAGAGCATTTATTGCTTCCAAGAGATTCTTATGGGCAGTGCTCTATGGGAAGACGTGCTGATAGCTTGATTGCTTAGAGTGGATCTTATATCCCTCAAGCCGAGAATTAGGAATTCTGTGAAGCCCGACCTAGAGGCAGCCCCTAAGAATCTACTAACTTTGAATAGAGTAAAAAGTCATGTAAATATTGTCTAATATTTTCTACTAACGCCGGTTTTTCAAGAAAATACATAAGGAGAATAAGTAGGTATATTCCTCAAAAGGAAGAGAAGATGGAATAAGATTGCAATTATGGAAAGTATTTATGAATCAACGATAATAACAAAATATTATATTTACATTATATTGAAACTAGAGGTCTTTATATATTCTAATTTATTTAATATATATAGGGATTATATCAAATATATTATACAAGATCTCATTTACTATTTGGCTTAAGTAGAGAAGATTGTAACGTTACCAAGGAGGGGCTGGCTAAATCCAAGCAATGGCTATCTGTCCTAAGATAGGGTAGGGGTTAGTGTCCCAAAAGCCCTGAGGGAAAGTCTCAAGATAGGATATAGGCTTGGACTTGTAAACTTTGAGGGAGCCCATTGTAGTTGGTCTCTAGGCACCTTAGATAATGTCTACTCTTCCCTTCATGGAGTTAAATAGTAATAAGGTTGGATATGAGTGTTAAAGATAACTAAATCTAATGAGATAAATGACTAATCCTATCATGGACATTACAATCCAAACCCTAATTGAGAAATTTAGGATAAATTAAAAAAGGTCTCAACAAGGGACATTACAAAATACTAAGCTAACAGCTACTTAGAACAGTCAGTTTGTTTTTTGCAGCACCTTTGAATCTGCCCTCTTCAATTTGAAAACTGTCCCAACCAAGTTTGCTGGCCTAGGCGCCAGGGAAGAGCAGAAATAATTCTTGAAGAACTAGGTGCTTTCTCCTTGGAAACCCATGCCCTAGAGGTAAGTTGTATGGCCTTTTGTGGGCTGCAGGTTGCTGGTAATAAACTCTTATACCCTGGAAATCACTTCAAAGACCTCCTCCTTCACTGTCTAAGGGAAACTTACAAATAGCGCCAACTATCGATGAGAATGGACTCCTTCAAGCTCCCAAATGATGCCAAGATAAGTCGGCCTAATGAGGAAGTAGCTTACTCAAAAATTTCTCTAAAAAGACTAAAACACTGATATCTAACACAAATGAAAACCTTAAAATACGATTTATTTTCACACTCTTGGTAGATCTTTCATTACTGTAGATGTGATGACATGTGAAGGTTTCAGTCTCCACAAGCTTCTCCAAATTTTCTGCTCAAATAAAACCCTCGAGGTAGGAATTCGTTCCACACACTAGGTAGATCTTTGACTACTGTGGATGTGATGACCTGTGAAGGTTTCCTTCTCAAGCTGCTCCAAATATAGTGCTCAAATGAAACCCTTGAAGTTGAATTTCCTTAGGCACCCTTGGTAGATCTTTCACTTTTTGTTAATGCGATGACCTGTGAAGGTTTCTGTCTCGACAAGCTCCTCACAAGAGGCTAAGAGAAAATAATCACAAAAACATATTCCTAAAATGACTTAAAGTTGCCTTTATAAGCCTCCTATTCCTATGCCCTAATCAGGGTTTTCTCCTTTTCCCAGCACCTCTTAAGGGTTTCTCACTTGAATTTAATTTAATTCATTTTATTATTAATATGTTTAAAGTGACTTTTAAAAAAAAATTATTTATTATTTTGTAAATTCACTTTTTTTTCTTTCTCCTTAAAGGGCACCCAACTGATAGCTCCTCTTTCTCTCTCATATCATAAGTGTGCTTTTATGAGATAGAATTACATAGGCTAAAGTATAGTTTTAAGTTGGCAACTTAAAAGATTACAAAGTAGTAACTGGTACCTCCCATTCCGTTTTAGCAAGCTATCTGAAGCAAGAGGGAACCAACAATTCATGGATCCTCTGTCCATTGTGTTAGTATGAGGTCTTGGTGATATAGTAACCCTGATTAACTGATGCTGGCTAAGAAGGGGACATTACAACGGTGCTTCTATCACTCCTCTCTCCATGCCTTCTATTCTCGTTCTCTATGTCTGCTCCAAATGAAATTCCCGTGCCAACCACTTTTTGCATCAGCAGAACTATTGTGTCAGCTCCTTTCCTCCGTCGGTACCTTCCTCTGTCAGTGATCAGTCTCATCTCCTAGGGCAAGAACAGTTTCAATGATTCAGTAGCTGCTCCATGTGCCTCCCCAACATACCTAGCACCATCGCTGGGTGTGAAGCTTCTCTGTCATCGGCAGTGTGACCTGCATTTCATGAGACTCGAATAGATGATCCCCATGTTAACACGGGTTCGCAACTGCCGTTGCACTGCGGGGTGAGCCCCCTAGCTTTGACAACTTGATATTGAATCAGTGTATTATATTTTAAATTTGTATGCCTCTAAACCCTGCATAGACAAACACAAACAAACACCAAATACAGCATGCATGCCGAAAAAATATTTTTGGATGATGCAAGATTGCACACCCCTGAGAGCTCGTGCATCAGGCAGTTTGACAATTCTATCAACTAATCTCATTAGTAGAATCAAAATGGATTATCTCAAGTCTTTGGTCTTGCAGGAAGTTTAAGATTGTTTCTTGTTACTGAAGCATACTTTCCCAAAAAATTTGAGAGCATTCATATTCGTAGTTTTCGAGTTTGTGATGAAGTCAACACTTTTTTGACAGTTCTTGTGAATGCTAGTTAGATCAAAGATGAGACTGTAGAAAATACGTGATGTTTTTTTGCATCTTTTAGTCTTACTGCTATATATTTCCCGTTCTTTCAATCAGCTGGCTCATGTGATCAACAAGCTCTTTCTGTTATTTTTTGGAATATTATAGAAAATCACGTCTTTCTGTTTTTTCCCATGCTGATTGTACAGGACAAACTTAATGCAACTTCGAACAGAATACAAGGATGCTTTCCTAGAAAAACATGGTGCAAAGCTGGGATTTATGTCAGGATTCATAAAGGTAGTCAGTTAAATTAGTTGATTTAACTGAATCTATATACAAATGGTCTATAGATGGTTTAACATCTTGTTAATTGATGTTCAGGCTGCCGTAAGTGCACTTCAGCAGCTTCCCATAGTTAATGCTGTTATTGATGGTGATGACATCATATACAGAGACTATGTTGACATCAGCATTGCTGTTGGAACACCAAAGGTCTGCCTTATCTCTCTTGGACATGGAAAGTCATAAATGGCTAGCATTACACATTTCCTTGCTTGCTAGGCAAATGGTGGTGTGGTTATTTGAAAATTTAATTTCTACATTATCAGTGTCCGGTTGATGTTTTTTCTTTTTGATATATGCTTTTGTTTTTAGTTTATTTTATTCATTCTTTCTGACAAAATGTTTTTGTATGAGCTGCTTAGATATTTTATTGAATGTCCTACTAGCCAGCAATGTTATGTTCAGAACAGTTTTGTTATCTTTTTTGCTTCTGAATTTGTGCTACGCTCCATCATATGTTCTTAAGTGCCTGAACCCACTTATGATTGTTAAGCTAGACGTTCGTTGATCAGTCTTCACTCACTAAATTCTGGATTTGATTAAGAGTTCTATATGCTGCTTGAGGTCTTACTGATTGTCTTAATATATTTCATGCTGTTTGAGTAATAATGTGAACCTTCCTTGTTCAAATTGTCTGTACTAAAAGTAATTTGGATCCTTACCTTATTTTTAATGAGTTGATCTTTGAATTTGGCTTAAAGAGGTTTTTAACTTAGCTGTGCCTCATAGGAATTGTATATGGGATATGTCTTCTTTGCCACTTCTTTATGTGCTTACTGAATTTGTTAGATCTTTTTCAAGTCAAACTTTGATTAATTGGTTACTTATCTAACAAATTTGTACTGCTATCGACAGTTTAAAAATATCCACATATAGCTTACGAAGTGGCATGTTCTACTCAAATTCAGCTCTTGGGTTGTTTGCACATGTTATCTTGCCAACAATGAAATTTTTACATGTAATCTATTGAGTCCTTCTGACTTCAAGTGAAAAGTGCTGTCATCTATCTTTAGGTTCATCTCGTGTGGCTGTTTTCCCACACAAGTTCATTTTGTTCCTCTATTGATTAACCTTTCAAAAAAAGTGTTGGGTATTAGGGTGAAAGTGCAACACATAACATTCTACTACCTGCCCTATATTCTCGTATGATTCCCTAGATGTATCTTAAGTTTCAACAATAAATATATTATGACTCAATTCACTTAAATTTTCGACTATACAAACAAGAGAGAGAGAGTGTAACTCTTCTTACTCTTGGCTAGCCTACCACTAACAAAATAAACTTTCTTTTTTCCTTATCTACACTAACCAAACAAAATGATAAAGAATCTTTTGCATAAATTCACCTTTCAATAATGCAGGAGGAAGGGAAGGTACAACCATAATTAATTAATATAATTCCTATGTTCATCCCATTAACTTTTCAACACAGATACATTAGGAAGGAACACTTACTATTTTTATAAAATCTAACATATGAACATTATCCTTTCCTTTTTGAAGTGCAACAAGTTAGAAGGGAGAGATTACCTTCACTACCTAATCTTCCCATATTAAGATTCATTTACCTTTTCATGACACAAACAAACAAAAGAGGGAGTGATTAAGAGAGAAATAATGCACTTCCCTTTTATTTTTACTAATATGCCAAAATAAAAAAAAGAGTAGAGACAAAAACTAGAGATAAAGAGTCCTCGAATAAGAGATTAAATGAGATCTTTTTATAACAAAAACCAATCAACTAAGAAAGCAAACTAATCTGAAAATAATAAAGGAAGTTTCTAAATACCATCCTAAAGTGTGATGTTCTTAACGGCACCCACACCTCACTCAGCATAAACCGCTGTACATAATCCAATCTATAATGCCCCCGACGACACCCACAGTTCACTCGGCACTAATCCCGTATGGCACCTCCCTGTGTGAGATGATATTCTGTATGGTGACTATGTTTCATTGTACGACGATTGTGGGTCCCACTTGTACAATGAATGCTTCCAGTCGCATGGTGAATCACTTCTCCCGTACAGTGACTCTCTCCGTTTGTACGGTTGCTTGGTCTCACCCGTACGATGTGTATGTTGTCACCCATATGGTCCCTCTTCACAGCCCTTGTGTACAACTCACCCAATGTCGTACGGTCACGCACGTTCGTTTACTCACTATCTACCAATTGATGAAATAGAATGAACAGTTTATCAATTTGTCATGGATATTTGATCACAGATAAATACAAGATGTTCGACTTTGAGAGCTGCAAAGATAAATAACAATGCCATGAACAGAATACTGGAATGCTTTGATTATGAATATTATTTAGAACACAATATCAGATATTGCTGTCTAATACAAATTTGTCTTCAAATGAAGACATCACAAATTTGGAGCACAATGTGAAATATCTAAATCAATATCTCCAACGACAGACTAGGGTGGTTGTTAACCACCGAAACTGCGAATACAAAATAGGGTCTTTCATCTCTGAAATTGCGTACAAACCACCTTCAACCTTCAGCTTCCGAAAATACAAAGAAAACATAACTCCACGATGCCTACCAACTGTGCTACCCAACGCCTTATAAAGGCCTTCAACAGGTTTCTCGAAAGTTACAAACATGCCGACATACATTATTTATTATTTTATTAATTGGGCCCCTTTAATAATTAATTAATTAAATAAGTCCCTATGATATTATTTAATTTTGAAGGACCACTTAATTAAATAACCTAATTAAAATACTTTGTTAAAATTGGGGACATTACATAAAGACATAATTGACCATTATACTAAATATAACAATATTATTTTAATACCATCTCTTAATTGTGTTGTGATGTTTCACATCATCGCCCCAAAGAATTTGGGGACCCCCATTTTTGAGCAGGCCTTGGTTTTTTCTCTTAGATCTTGGCATTACAATGCCTTAGCAAATTTTTGGACTTAGATGAATTATTTTTGAAAATTGATGAAATCAATCTTGAGCTTTCATTTTCAAACTTGAGTGTGGATTTGGTCATTTTTTTTTGAAAGCCTTGCAATTTTTTTTTGTTAGGTGTTGAAATAGAGATTAAATGAAAGGATTGTATGGCCAAGAAACTAAATATTTTGATTTGCCAAAATGGAGATTTGAGACAAAACTAGACCTATCATCTTTAATAAAATTAAAAATCTGGCCTTTGAAATTTAAAATCTGGGCCAAGCAATTTAAAATATGGGCAAATAAACTTGATTTATGCAAGCAATTCGAAAATCCATGCAATGAAATTAAAAAATTGAGCTTTAAAATATAAAATCTAGGCAATAACATTTCGAAATCTGCTTTGAAATTAAAAATATGGCCACTAAAATTGAAAGCTTAGGACCTTCTTATGGTGGCGTGTGGCATTGGAAATAAGGCTAGGCCCCCCTTTCATAGGTGGCGTGACCTATCCCCCCAATGCAATTTGAAAATCTAGGCTTAGTTATTAAAATAATTTAATGCGAATTCAATACCTTGTAGCAGGTCGGCCCCTTTTATAGACTTTTAATTGCGAAATTTGTTTTTGTTTGGCAGGTTGGCCCTTTAAATGGGAGACTAAAATCTGTATATATATGGGCGCTCCTCCCCTCCTCTTTCTCACCATTCATTTCTCAACCATCAAAGCATTGAGGAGCGAACTTAGCAAAGGAGCAGAGCATTGATAAGGCAGCGAAATCTACAAGGCAGGGAGAAAGCAGCGAAATTAATAGGGACCTGCAAAATTAAATAGAGGAGCCATGAGTTGATAGTAGACCTATGACAGTGATCGGTAGCAGGCAGCAAAATTTATCAAAGCATATAGAGAAGCCAGCGAAATTGTTTAAAGAGGAGCAGAATTTAGACGAGCGAAATCTGTAGGAGGAGACCTGCGAAATTTATGCAAGGAGCTGCTATTTGGTAGGAGAGGCCATAGGACTGGAAGAGGCTTGCAAAATTTATAAGACATAGAGAAGGCAGTAGGCTTGTGATTTTATGAGGGACCTGCCAATTTGAGGAAGAACAGATTTGCAAAAAATTGGTGAGTGAACTATATTCTCAATTGTTATCTTTCGTTTTGGAGTTGATAGTTTGGTTTAGAAGACAATCTTCATATTTTGAGGGTGAAGACTGGTTCATAAAGCAGATTTCTTTCCTGTTCTTGATTGGTTCTTCCCTCCATTTCTTGCTTGCATCATCCATCCATCACTTCATCATCTCATCTAGGGCTTGAAGTTGGGAGATATAAGTGTAGTTTCCGTTTAGGATTTGGAGAAAGGAGATATAAGTGGTAGTCCCACCCCTAGGAACGAAGTTGGGAGATATAAGTGTAGTCTATTTCATAAGTAACGAAGAGGCAGAAATAAGTGGTAGTCCCATCCCTAGGCGGAGAGGCAGAGATAAGTGGTGTGATAGGCATTGGCGAGACAGAAATATGTTTGTTCATCCCTAGGATTGGAGGGGTAGAGATAAGTGTAGTCCCACCTTGCTAGGAGGGCGGATGCTAGTGCAAGCAAGAACCCAAAAGGAATGAATACCAAGAAAGATAGGGAAGACATGATGCCCAAGACCACCTTCTTCTCAAAATTGAAGCGAGTCGGTGACACTAACATCGGCACCATAGATATGATACAGTTGAGAGATAGGTTGAAAGGGGGCCAGTCCTCTATGGCAAAAAAGATCTACAAATGTGGAATTGTGCAAGCTGCCACCTTCCCTCCTACCTTGCCTTGTCCGGAGTTGGTGATGGAGTGTGCATCTCGGTTAGATATTGTGACCAAGTCCATCATCTTTGGTGAAGAAGAGAGGGTGTTGGCTAACATCAGCGGGCAGGTGGTAGAGAAAGTGTTCAATATACCCTAGCAGAAGGGCATGATAGTAATGTTGATGGATCAAGCCGCCAGGTTCTTTCAAGACAGTCAGGATGCCTACCTTGCTCTACTAAAGCAGAATTGGTTACACGAAGGCAAGAAGGGAGTCACCAAGTCATCAAGGCTCACCAGGTCAGATTTCAAATCAGAGTATGGCGATCTTATTGTGCTTCTCAACCAAGTCATGGGCTCCGCTCAAGGTATGCAGTTTGAAACTTGAATGCACTATTTTATTGAAAGAATTGAAAATGGGAAAAGAAAGTTTGATTGGGCTAGAATTATAAGTGAAAATTTAGAGTTGCAACTTAGGACAGTGCAAAATCAGAAACAATTCTATATGGGGTCCTACCTTTTCTATTTGATTGCAAGACTGTATGAACATCCTGGACTTAAGGCTAGAGGGGTGATTGGCAATGGGCCCGGACAATGCTTGGTGCATGAGTGCTATCCACAACTTCATTTGCACAACACCAAGGATTACAAGATATTTTATGATGCCTTTGCCATGAAGACAGTAAGGATACTGCAAGGGACACCCGCAAGGAGGCTCTCGCCGGAGGCGGAGATAAAAGTCAAGAAGTTTGGGAGTTGGTTCATCCAATTTCCACAATTTACTTATATAAGAGTGGCTGGATGCACGGCTTGTCCCAAGAGGCTTACAAGGTACCCACTCGATAGGATAGTTTTGATGGAGTTGGCTAGGCAACTTGAGCAATATGACAAAATGATGAAGCTCAAAGGTGAGACAGGGGTTACCTTCTCACTCATGATATGCAATGATAGTTGTCCCAATCCTGTCGCCTTTGCAGCTGCGGAGAAAGAGTTAGAACTATATCATCTAGGATGGTATAGGGCAAGGCAAGGATTCGATCCTAATGGTCTAATCAAGGCATCTCATGGGGATCCATTCAAACATATTCCTACTTTGGAGGATTTTTGGGCCAATGCACAGGATGACTTTCATGTGAGGAAGTTGGCTTTCTCAAGGTTATTAGTGGACATGATGAGGGCAATTAGATGGAGAAATCTTGATATTCCGGATCAACTGGAAGAGGATGAAGATGTGCTAAGGGAAGATTACAATACGGTAGAGGGGACAAAATTGAATCCAGTTGAGTGGGATGATCATTAGGATCCATCCTTAGATGCAGTAACAAGAACAGTTGAGCTACACATTGAGTGGTGGTATAATAGGAAGTTCAGGCAATTACAAAGTCAGAAGGTACACCTTACCTATGAGAAGATGAAGCCAGAGGAGGAGATTCCAGCGGAGTCAGTCGGACAGCAAGGTGGGGGTAGTAGCCAGCAGCAGCATGTAGTTAAGAGTAAGAAAAAGGGCTTGGAGGTTGAGAAAGATAAGGAACATCAAGAGCCTCCAACAAAGAAACAGAGTGAAGTACCATCCAGAGAGAGCATAGTTGAGGCTAGGAGCCAAGGGGTTGGTACAAGTGAGAAAAGGGCAGCAGTAGAGGTGAGCTCTGATTCATAATCAAGTGGTTATAGTAACAGTACAGGGTACTCTCCTCTGTCGGAGAACCAGGTTGAGGAGGATATGACAGTTAGTGATGAAGGAAATAAGCCAGTTGACATTGAGGTTCTATCAGCTGAGGAAGGAAGCCAAGCGCCCAAGGCCATTGGTGATGCTGTGCTAGTCGAATCGAATCCAAATTTGGGGAGATGCATTGCACCATTGTGGTTGAAACAGATGCTTATGCCAAGGGGTAAGGTTGTGGCCATCCGGACAGTTGAGGATATTCAAGGGTTAGTGGAAAAGGAAGATGATGTCAGACAGAAACAAATTGCAGGAACAGTGGCAAAGGTAATCAGGAATGATGAGGATGGTCATCAGAAAGTTCAAATTGCGGTACCGAAGGTTAGCAAGGCAGTGGGTGAAATTGTGGCCCAAGATTATGAGATAGTGGAGCATGACATGGGAAAAATCACGGATGACATGGAGTGTGAGGAGGTTCAGGAAGGCATAGCTTCAATTAGAGAAAGGTTGAGAAAGACGAACGAAAGGATTGCAGAGTTGGAGATTGAAAACAAGTATTGGAGGGATAACTATCATGAAGTATGTTAGCCTATCCAACAGTTGCTTCAGGCGGCCCTTCCACAGGATAGTGGGAGCAATCTGGAAGAAATATAAGCTCGAGAGCAAGGAACTAAAAATTGGATTAGTAATACAATTCAAGAAGGGCAAAAGTTCTTGCCTCCCGTTATCTCGACATTCAGGTCATTTGTGTCTCTTAGGGACAAATTCAGAGCATTTGAAGGAGAGTGGAAGGATTTCCTTCCAATCCGTGACTTAGCCATTCCCAGGCTACAGGCGGCCATAAAGCTATCAGAGGGATCTTTGGTGAGGGCCAAGTTGGTCAATGAAGGAGGAAAGAATATTATTGAGTCTTGGTATGTTACCTTGACTGCCAGATCGAGGGTACTCGAAGAGATACAGGATGAGATTGCACAATACAGTCCAAGCATCGACACTTTCATTTCAAACATGTTGAGCGATGTGAGGATTGCACTTGATTTTGAAGAAATCAAAGAGGAGAATTTTAATGAGACAGAGTTTGGATTGAGATTGGATGAGTTGGGGAAGGTTGTCGCCAGAGAGAAACAGTTGGGCATCCTTGCCTCTCTCAGGGCCCTTATCGAGTTCGCAAGAGATGATGAGAAGGAGAGTGAGAAGACACTGCAAGCAGCAAAGAACATGATGAACACAGCTGAGCTCAAGATGAGGCATACACCTTGCCCTCCCATGGAGGAAGTCAACAACATGTTAGCCAAATTCATTGCTTATGCTAAAAAGATGAAAGAAAAGGGTAGAATTGTATTAGAAGATCATTTGATGTAAGCCTAAGTGGCAAATTCTCCTTTCTTCTTGGGTAGGATAGGTGTCTGATTCTGATTGGCTACCATTTTGGCGCCTTCTCATTGGTTGCCACTTTTCTTTTTTTTTTCATTGGTCCATTGATGAGGTGGCGTCTTCTCATTGGCTGATGGGGTGGCAACCCTAATTAGGGTTTCTGGGATTTAATCTGGATCGTTGATTTTGCCTCTTAATCTCTACTGTTGGTTGTAATTTTGAGCCTCTATATAAGGCCAAGTACTCTCATTTGTAAAGGGTTGAAGAAAATTGTTGCTAATATAATACCAAAATTGCTTCTCTTGTCATTGTTGTGTCTTGCATGGTGATTAAGAACACTTGGTGTTATTGCATGGTTTCTACTTCCAATAGTTAAAGTTAGATTTCATTGAGTTGTTAAAGTAGATTTCATTTCAAGAAAGTGTTAAAGTAAGGATAGAAGTAGATGGCTAGTTGTATGGTGATATTGGTAAATGTTTGATAGGGATCTACATACTAGGCCACTAGCATCTTAGCGGCTTGTTAAGGAGCCTTGTGTGGTAATCGTAAGGAGCCTTGTGTGGTAATCTAGTCTCATTCCCCTTGAATCATTGCATCTATGGAGGTAGCGCTGCTGGCAAGCTTTCATTAGGTTGATCCCCGTCCATTTGCCAATCTTTCCATTCTATAGGAGTAGCAGTAAAGCAACAAGTAGTTTAGTAGTTAGAGTTTTGAAGAGCAAAGTTGGAAGTGATATAAAAGAAGAAAGTCAATTGAGTATACATTGCAAAGCTAAATCTTATCTTCATCACAGTGAGAATTTGACATCCTTGAATGAACAACGTAAGCCCGCCTAAGTGATTAACCAACAAATCACATTAATATAACTGAGTTAGTATCCACAGGTGTAAGGAACCTTGGAGTTTTTCTCATGTTCTTCATGAGTATATACTTTTCAAGAGAGGGTTGAGTGTTTGGTATTCTATATCAAGTGTTCAATTGCTATATGTTATGTATTGGTACAAAACTGACATCAACAAATTGTCATTCTACTAACTACACCAAAATTTTCCTAAAATTTTACAAATTTGTTTGGACTTGAGGACTTGGGAAGATGTTTGCGGTTTGATCCCCAGTTGGAACATGTTGCGACATCATTGATCCATCTTCTACAAGTTGGGGTATGAAATTACAATGAAGCTCTACATGTTTTGTACGCTCGTTAAAGATTAGATTTTTGGCAAACTTTAGCACCCCTTGGTTGTCACAAAACAAGGGTGAAGGCCCTACTTAAAACATTTTCATGTCAGAAATTATCCTTCAAAGCTAGACTACCTCACTTGTAGCTTTGACAGTTCCCTAATATCCTGCTTCTAATGAGAGATCTAACGCCTGTTGCTTTGTATTGGTCCATGCGACTGCACCCGTACCAAGACTAAAGCATATCCAGAAGTAAACTTCTTGTTATCACAAAATCTTTGAACCCAACCAGCCTAGGATTTTTGCTTTTTCTGTATAGATTGCCAAAGTGATGTGTCCCTTTCACATATCGTAGTACTTGCTTCACTGCAATCTAAGTTGCCTAATCATCTATATTTATTGCTGATTCTGGGTATGGGACAACCCAGAATTGGGTATTGCTTGCAATCATTGTGAATTGCGATAGTGTTTGACCGCCCTTGACATAGGGTTTCAAGCAGATTTTGAGGCGATTGAGTACATTCTTCCTTTTTTTTTTTCAATTTTCAAATGATTGGAGGTCGAAACAAATTCATAGGCATTGCGTCAAGGGAAGGATTCCACTTGTTTCAATTTTTTCTTTTAAAGTTTAGTGTAATATTGATATTATAATTTATTTAAATAGTTTTAGGTCTTGATATTGTTATTTGTTTATCATATCATATTATTTAATTTTATTAATATAATTATAATAATATGCTTAGATTAATTTATAATGTTTATTAAATTTTAAAATAATAACTATAATTAATAGATAAATATTTATATTTCATAATTTTGTTTATATCTAATAAATGTAAATGTTTGATAATATATAATTATTATTATTTATATTCTCGATAGACTATATTTATAGTTTATTTACTAATTAATATATTATTAATATTATATAATATATAAACTTATTTTTTTTATAACATTAATTTTTAAATTGTGTTTGTAATAATTAATATTATAAATGATATTTTTTTAATTCTTGTTTCTTGTGGGCAAATATGTATATATTTTATGATTTTAATATGCTTTTTGTACGGACATACCCAAATGTTCCGAACCCCCAATTTTTTTTTGTCCTATTGACATATTGTACCTACTAATCCGTACCTGTACTCATACTTAATTTGACCTTTGGGACTGTCATGAAATGAGAATTGTAACTCACAATATAACTCAAACCAGGCCTAGTGGCTGTAAGGTAGATAAGGCTGCCTGTTAGTTGCTTGAAAGTTGACTCATTGATCACCTTTGAGTCTGATCTGGCTGAAAGGTTCAGCCAAATCTCCATAGGTGTAGATGGGATTTTGCAATCTGTCTTTCTCAACTTGTCTAGCAAACTACTAGCATATTTAGGCTGAGAAATAAAAATACCACCACCTGTTTGCCAAACCTTGATACCCAAGCAATAATGAAAAAGGCCTAAGTTTGTTCTATCAAAAATTTGACACAAATTCCTTTTGATTTGCTCAAGCAAATGTGCCCCACTATTTGTAATGATAATATCATCCACATAAATGACTAGAAGAATGATATCATTACCTATGGTTTTGACATGTACTTCTTTGAAACCCTAGTTCATCCAAATACCTGTCAATCTTTATGTATTGTACCTTTTGTGCTTGTTTCAAGCAATAAAGAGCCTTCATAAGTCTCCATGCCTGATGCTCTTTTCTTGCAACATGAAAATCTCAAGGTTGTGTCATGTACACTTCTTCCTCCAAATCTCCATTGAGGACGGTACTCTTCATGTCTTTTGGACTTTCCAGCCAAATTGAGCTGCCATGGCTAGAGCAAGACGAATGATGCCCATCTTTGTTGTAGGAGAAAAGGTCTCCTCATAGTCTATTACTTCTCTTTGTGAGAATCCATAAGTCACCAATTGTCCTTTGTATTTGTTAAGTGTCCCATCAGCTTTGTACATCCAATTGCAGCGAATGGGTTTCTTCCTTGGTGGAAGATCTGAAAGGATCCATTTTATTTTTCAAAAGACTTTGATTTTCGGATGCCATACCTGTTTCCCATTTAGGTTTACCTTTTGCCTCGAAATAAGTGAGGTTCATAAACCTCTAAATGTTAGCCAATAAGAGCAAAGTCTATTGTGTTATGCTTACTCTTACCTTTGGATGAGCGACCTTCAACTAGTTCATCATCTCAAACATTACCAATGAGTTTCTCCAACCACTTAGAACACAGTGGGGAAACACCTTTATCCAAATCAGCATTGTCACCATGACCTGGCTTGCTTGTACTATAAAATCTTGTTAAATATGATTAAATTTCTTTCAGATTTGATCTATTTATTGCTTTTCTATATGCAGAATATGATTCTTACAATCACTGTACTTTCTTGCAGATTATAATCTGAATATTAAACTTGATAAATATGAAGTTGATGTCAAATCAATATTGAGAAATATTGATCATGAATTCACAAGTCTGAATTTTTCCTTAATGGTATTCGATCTACAAGAGCAGAACATTTATTGATTTCGATGTCTCCAATTGTGGATCGGATCTGCATTAAATATATAACGAAGAGACACATCCCATGAGCGGACATGTCTCCACAAAGTGGAGGCATGTCCGTTCATGAGATGTCTCATGAATTGTGCCTTTTCATCTTAACTAAACACCCGATCTCTAATCAGGGTTTGTTACTTAATAAACATAAATACTTACCAAGTTCGATCTGTATTTATCTTTGCACAAATAAATAATATCCAATCTGGAAATGATCACCGATTATGATGCTCGATCGGGATCCTAAATGAAACATGAAATGCCAATAATCTGCAAGTAATAACCTCTAAATGCAGATCAATAATATACTTGGAATATAGTAGATTTCGATCAGTTATTCAAGTGATCATCGATTTCCAGAATTTTTTGCAAATGATGACATGAATATATATACAATTAAATATATGTGTGTGTACATATGTCAGTACATATTGACATATATACACACATATTATCAAATCGATCATCATTTTTATATCTGACCGAAGCTACCATATTTCAACACTCTTAGCTAGGGAAGATAAAACTAACCAAGTATATAGTGGTATCACCTTACTCGTGATATCAAAAGATATGGTATGCTTGTAAGAGTGTCAAGTCACATGACATTCTTCATAACACATCTTCATTATGGTATGTGCACTGACATCAAGTCTCATGATGTCTACCATAATAAATCATGGCATATCCAAGGATCCACCATGATTATCTCATAAGGATCATAATGATTTTCAACTGATATCAATTCTCATGATATCTATCAAAATGTCCAAGAGATACTATCATGACATATCCACAGATATCAAGTCACATGATATCCATCATGATAGTGAAACTAATCATTGTAAAGTTGTCACCTTACAATGTCAAATACAAGTGTTCATTATCAAAAAGATCGTCACTTTTCAATAATGTACATAGGGGGCCCCATAAGGTCATGGAGTCACACACATGACAACTACCAAGAACCATATCAGGGGGTGGATCCACCATGGCTACTTCCAGAGGGTGGAACAAGGCTTTCACTTTAAACTTCTCTCGTACATAGAAGAATCCAATAAAGTACATTTCAAGAAATCACTGATGCTAAGACTCCCTCTTAGCAAGGGCTTCGTTCTCCACAACTTCGAGCTACTCTCAAAATGCACAAACTTTGCTTTGGCAGGAGGTTTGGTGAGAATATTGGTCGTCCGTTTTTTCAGTGATAATGTACCTTGTCTAAATTCTAAGGAAACCATCTCTCCATGGTCTACTCCCTCTGAATCACTATGATCAAAATCCTCAAAGATCAATTTGGCAAATCCTCTGTTACAGAAGCATACATGGTCTTAATCATGAAAATGTTTTGCTCCAAGAGACTCTCATCATCTGCTACATGATCATTTACACCGTGTTTAAAATTTTGATCACAACATTATTCGTAGGAGTAGTTTCTCGTACACAAATGTACTTGTCTGATTTCATAGTACCATGAGTGTATGTAATAAACTGTGGATTTATCCCAGGCTTGGCAACACCAAACATTCATGATAATGTGGCTTCCATTTGAAGCTCTAAGTACATGCATCAACCTCTTGACCTTCTTGTCCAAGGTTTCCTTAGATGAAATGTCAAACTTCTTCTGAATGTGATATTAACCTTTTGACCTCTTCGTCCAAGTTTGCCTCTGATAGATTGTCAGACTCCCTCTGAATCTGATGTCTATCTTCAATTCAGTTCCATAACTGCAAGTATCAAGTTTTCTTTCCCTTGAATGCAATTTCTTATGCTTCTTGATCCGTCCTGAAGGCATTCCAAAGAGAAATTACAAATAGTTGATAAGACTAAACTATCTCGAAGGAAAATACCAATCATAGAAGCATATAAGATGTATGAAATACTTATTCAAGGGTATGAAATACCTATCTCTTATGTTGGTACATCGTAGAGCTAGTCTAGAGCTGGGTCACAAGACTGTAGTAAGGTTCTTCTTTGCTAGCTTGCAAAGCACCAAGAATGTCACAACCATGTATTGCATATCTACTATCTGCTCCTAGATTGCTACAGTTTCTTCGTCACTAGAGAAGTCATCTTGACATGATCTTCTCCCTCTGAACCAATATAATCCTCGATAGTCAGTTTAAACAAATCCTCTAGATGCTTCATTTGTCAGAGAAGGATATCCTTTTACATGATCCCTATCATAGAAGATATCTTTCTCCAAAAGACTTACATCATCTAGTATGATCCATATATGACATGAAAGTAATAGATCCAAGATCATTTTGGAGCTACTTTCATAAGATCGAGTCTTGCACAATGCCTAATGCAACATTCTTCTTTTCGTGTTAGAACATCCCCGAAGACAAAGGAAAAGATCAAGGCAAATAGCTCTTATGAATACATATAAGAGAGTGGCTACTATAAACATACTATTCAAAAGATAATAAAAGTACTTATCTCATTATTCACGAGAAGATGGAAGTTGCTCCAATTAAGGTCCTATATGTTGGTGGTTTCCTCCATCATGAGGATGTTCCACGGAGTTCATGGCCACACCAAGTACCTTGGGCCAGCAGAGCATAAACATATGATATGTATTTCCATTACCATTGCAACCTTTGTTCCTTGTCAGCGAACATCCTTTGCAAACACATGACATCATTGGATCATCATACACAACTCGTTATGTAGTGCACATCACATATCGGAGAACACATATTTCCTTCGTGTATCATACTTCCAGATTGGTATATATAGAGGTCGTATTCACATGCATTTGGAGGTCATACACAATTAAAACTGAGCATACATTCTAATTTTCAATTCATTACTTCAAGCATGAACTTGAACCATTCTTTAGCATGAGAAGTTATGTTGCAATATCCCTTCCGAGCTGCTACATACTCTTTGATTATACTATTGGAAATCTGATCCATAATGGCACTTAAGAATACAACCGCAGCTGAACATTCAAACAACATCCACATACGACTGAGAGCGCTAGATCCAAGACAACCTTAGACCTACTCTCTTTAAACTTGATGTTGCAATATCAAACAGTAATATGTAAGTTGGCAGCTTAATGACAGAGAGTTGTTTCTATAACCTTCATCTCAGAAATAAGAGACTTTATCAAACATTAGAGCTTCCAAATATGAGCTAATATCTCGTCCAGAACTAGGCAGTGTCTGGTACTAATATCCACAAACTTATCTAGTGCCCAACACTAATGGGTAAGGTCTGTAATGAATACTGAATTGATGCTCATACTCCTTCTAGAAGAGATTCACACTGAAGTAGAAATTCCTTTGATGCCTTGACCACTCTCTACCAATAATATTTCCAATGTCAGTCACAAGAATATTTTGAGCCTCAAAGGCCGGTTGTTTGTGTTGTAAGGAATTACACGATATTGAAAAACTTTAGCAATGGCCAAGAGGTTTGCAACTCTAAGCAAGGCTTGTATAAACAACTCAGGCGACTTCAAGTCTTTCTTGGAATATTTCGATAGAATCCCCCACAAATCAAGAAAGTTTTGCATTATTTGATCCTTTCCATATCTGAATTATCGCGATGACTTATGGATCAAAACTTCCCTCAAATCGACATCTATCGCTTGCAATAATAATTTGTTCAGCCATATTATAGATGGGTCTTGTGCTCAATTGAAGATATTTGCCAATGATAACTATAGTCTTCAGAATATTATTTTATTCTCCATTGCAATGTAGTAGATTTCGATCAGTTATATAAGTGATCATCGATTTCCAGAATTTATTGCAAATGATGACATGAATATATATACAATTAAATAAATGTGTGTATACATATGTCAGTACATACTGACATGTATATATATACACACACATATTATCAAATCGATCATCATTTCTATATCTGACCGAAGCTACCATATTTCAACAAATCTGGATGCTGATCTAGGCTGTCTTGAGGAAAATCTTTTGGTAGTGGTACTTGCCTAGGACATTCCACAAGTTTGAAATCGCCATCAGAATTTCCCCCTTTAGGTGAAGCAAATGGAAGGTGAACACCCAAATCTGAAGCCTTCAAAGGTGGGTCTCCAGGATTGTTGATGAGAGGAGAGCTGAAAAAGCCCACCTCATTCATCTATGACTACATCTTCCACGTCAATCACCCGGTAGTCTTTATGATTGTTCCTTTACCTTGTAAGTATTAACTTTTGAATTTTAGAGCCAAGTTTGGTTCGCATGGCATCTAAAATCCAAACATATTAAAACCAAAAAACCTTAAGATGACTGATTTGTTGTTTCCTCAACCCAATACTTCTTGAGAAATTCTTGTTTTCCAACATACAATGGGCGATTTTCGTAATAATATTGTTCCTCCTCTCAACTACACCATTCCGTTGAGGGCTATGGTGTGGTGAATTGACATTTAATTCTGTGTTCTGAAGAAAGGTTAGTGAATTTGTTGGAACAGAACTTTCCCCCATTGTTAGACGGAAGAGTGATGATTGGACATCCTAACTCTTTCAACTAAAGATTTAAACCTCTAAAATTCATTGAACACATCCGATTTTGCCTTGAGGAAAAACACCCACATTTTTGTACTGAAATCATCAACAAACAAAAGAAAATACCTAGAAGCAGTGATTGATGCATTAACCAGTTGAAGGATCTTTGATGCTCTCCAAGCCCGTCCTTTTGAAAATGGAGTTATGTGCTGCTTCTCTGCTTGGCATGCTCCGCAAACACCTTGTATCTGCTGCCGTATCTTAGATAGGCTTTCTACCATATTCTCTCAAGCCAACTGAGGGAGATAAGATAGGTTGAGATGCGCATAACACTAATGCCAATGAGTAATGATAGAAGATGAATTCTTTGCAGGCAATGCATGATCCTAAACCTTTCCAATAACAACTTGAACTTGAAGAGTCATCAGGTTTCCTTGTCCTTTCTGCTGAGTTGACTTGCCTATGCCTTTGTCCTTGGCAGTAAAAGCCCGTTCCACACTTGCTGAATCACTGCTGCTACCAAACAGCTTGTTCCATCTGTCATACTGCAAGAGTTTGTTGCACAAATGATTGGACTTCAAGTCAACATTTGTAGATGTGATGTTCAGAGCCTCTATGAAATGCTCATAGGACTGGTAATCTTTTCAATGTGATGACAATGATAACTTCTATCATCTTGTGACCAATGGCTCCAGTTGATCGTGAATGTCTTTGATTTTCATCAAATGATTATGCAAAGACATTTTCTCATCCATCATAATTAAGAACATATTTTTAAGGTAGAAGGCCCTTCCTTTATCAGATTGTTGTTGCAAAGATTTCAGAGGAGTCCAAATCTCAGTAGAAGTCTTTCCCTAGGGAACTGGTTAGAGCATTTCATTTGTGATAGATAATTTGATGAGCATAATGACTTTAAGCCCATTGAACTTGTCTCTGTCTTTATCTGCAATTGTTGGACAAGTTGTTTTACCAAGGACAATCTGGTCAAGACACCTATACTCTAAGATGGTGAGCATACATTGTTTCCAGGTGTTGTAATTTTTTTAGTTAAACTTCTGACTGTCTTCCAACGTGATGTTGGATAATGAAGCCATCTCTCCCACTATCCGAAGTCACAAAAACTAAAGCAAACTACAGCTTTGAAATAACATTGAAATTTTAGGAAAATATGAAAACTCGAACAACAAACAGTACCCCACGATTTTATCAAAAAATCACCAAATTTTTTTTCAATCAATTGAAGACCCAGGTCTGAAATCCTAGGCGGAAGCAGGACCCTCGTTTTTATTAAAAAAAAGTAAAAAACGTCAACAAAACATGAAACCCAAAAAACACCATGATTTTCTGGGAAAAATTGTGCAAAACCCTCGCAAGTCTGGAAAAACACAATTTTGTACAAAAACGGCAAAACAATAGGTAACAAACCTTGGACCAGTCATGTTGTGGGCAGTTTGAGAAAAAGCTTCATGTGGCAGAAGAAAACACTGATTTTTGCGGGCAGAAAGCAGGTACAGGGCCGACACTGGAAGAAACCCACCCGCGCGTCAAAAACCTAGTCGCCGTGATTGTGTAGAAAAGATCACCATTTTTTAAAGCAAAAGCAATGCAAAAGCATTGTGAAATGGTCATGTGGACTGGAGAAGAAAAAGCCACGACTTTTAAACAAACCATTCGACTCTTGAAGCAAGAGCTCACAATTTTTTATTAAAAAAGCCATAATTTGTATGTAAAAAATCATTCAAAAACTTCTGAATATTTGCAATGAAATTTTTCGGTAAAGAGACCATAAATTTTATTAAAAAAATCGTGAAAAAAACCTGTGCTTTGATACCATAAAATAATTGAAATAATTAATATTAAACAAAGGAGCAAAAGATTCCTTAAATAAGAGATTACAAAAGATCTTTGCATAACATAAAAGATTGATAACTAAGAAAGCAAACTAAACTGAAAGAAACAAAGAAAGTTTTTAAATACTATCTTAAGACATTATTGATCATTATACTAAATATAACTATATTATTATTTTAATAATGTCAACATCATGAACATTGGATCTGTATCCTATCCTCTCTATTTTATTTTTAAACATCAAAATAATCATTATGTGCACTTGGAAAGATGAAAAATGGAGATATGGTTTTTTCAGATCATGACTCTGCCAATGTGGCTGCAAGGTGCGGTTTGTCTGCAGGTTTTCAGGAAATTCTGTAGTCCCATCTTTCAGCTGATCACATGTTTTGAAAATTGTGCAGTTTTCCTCACTGGTGGTTGCAGTTTTTTGGGCTAAAAAATTGAACTTTGTTTTTGTTTACCAATTTTGAAGCAACACAAACATCTAAAAATCTAAGCAGAACTTTACATAAATGTTTTCCAATCACAATGAGAATACACTAAACGATCTACTCAAAATAACCTTTCTCCTTTTACTAAATTTTGATCAACACCATAGTGGAGTAGGGCAAGAGAGAGATAGGGGATTGAATTAATAGCATATCAAATTACATTTCATCACATTTAATACTAAAATTCATATTATTCCAAGCATGGTCTAAAGTGTTGTATTTCCAAAAACCTATATTATAATCTTTTCTTCTATGTGGCTACCATTAAAGTAAGTTTTTCAATCACTGTTTTCCTCTATATAAAAAGGTAAGAATCTAACCTTTTTTAACAACCACTTCAAGGTTTTGTAGTTGAGGAAGCTCCTATCTCCAAGTAGAAATCATGACCGACTAAAGAACTGAGAGTACAACAACAACAACATAGCTTCATTGGGTCTTACAATCACAACACAAGGTTTAGGAGTATTCAGAAGGTTATATTATTACCTTACCATTACTAAAATTCCCATAACTACATGAGTAAAAGCATATAATCATCTATTCAATACATCCTTTAAGTCACAGAAGGTCTCAGCCACACACGGTCCTTTTTGTAAGACTTGGTTATCGAAGTAGCCACCCAAGATCAGGGTGTTTCAATGAAAGCACAAAAAAGATCCAAAATGATAACAATTTTATTTTATGAGAGGATGCAAGTATACAATGATGACATTAGATTACTCATATGGGAGCGACAAGTGGGTATGCAAAGGATATTCACCAAGAGATGTGAATGTACAACCATTGTGGGATAACAAGAGGTTTAGTCACATCTGTGCACAACATCCCCACAAAACAAGAAAACTACAAGCATATTGATGTAAGTACAACCTACCTAAATAGATACCTACCTAAGCAAGCTAGGTACATGATATGTGTAAGAATTTTGATATCGCTCTGATACCATGTAAGAATTTGCTTAAGGCAAAGAATAGAAACCAAGATCTAGAAGCTCAAGAGATAGCACAAGAGAGACAAAATATGATATGATCAAATGATCAAATAATGAATAGATAGATTGATAGATAGATTGATTACATACAATGTAGATGTGCCTCAATATATAGGCAATGCATGATATCTAGAAGATATGCAAGTGATAAGATCACATCTAGACATAGTGGAATCACATATCCACCAAAGGTGGATCATCCTCCATTGTACATGAAAGTATGTGCAACATGTGCAACAATGAGAGGATGATAATGTGATAAGATCACTAAAGGTGGATCTCACACACAAAGAGGTATGAGAAGACAACTATGACCACCTAAAGTGGAGATTCTCCTAACCATGTGCTAAAAAGAAATGCAAACTCCTAGGTGTCTCACAACTAGTATGCAAATGCATTATCCTAAGTAAACTTAAGTAAAGTGTAATTAGTAAATACTTAATTACACCAACAATATGCAATAATTAACAAAATACAAAAGTAAAATAAGGCACCAAGACTTTCAAAATGAAACAATATCTGTTTTTCATTAAGTAATTCCTAGAAAGAAAGAGGAAACAGACTTTTAAAGAAAGAGGAAACAGACTTCTATCTTAGAAAACAACGATAAGTCCACCAAATTTCCCGATACACTCAAACATATTAAGAAGGGGAGTCTCAAATGCTAGCTAAGTTCAACCAAAACATGCCACAACAAGGGTTCAAAACAATACATAGGGTAATACCATGCATATTCGGGACAACAGTTTTATGAGCCAACAGAATAATAATGAATGTGCAATTGTAGCAGTCTCAGGGCTTGTTCCTAGACCCGTACAACCTTCTTTCACATGCCAAGAGGACGTACAAATCGTTCATGAAGGTTAACTCCCATTGGTAGATGAGGTGAGACATGTCTATGCAAAGTATGATGCTCTCCTTTTGAGAAGATTAAAAACCACTTATCTTTGAATGCCTATTTGAATTAGAGGAAGAATAGGGGAGGTGGTACAGTTGAGTGGACAGGACCAGCAGTGCAGAGGGATATTTAGCAGGCCTTGGGTCAGGTTGCTTTAGCCCACTTTGATGAGAGTGACAAATGCATGGTTAAAACATGGGTTCAAAAGTTGGATAATTACTTGGCTCTTAGGTCCATGTCAAAGGATGAGGCAATTAAGTTTGCCACTTTGCACTTGGACGACATAGCACATGATTGGTTGAACCATGGCCTAGTTACTTTCGATTGTAATCTAATCACCAGCTACAGTGATTATGATAAAAAGGATCCTGAAGTGTATTTTATTGGTTGAAGGATCTGTAGGTTGTGTTGGAGAAAAAGATTTACACTCTTGAAATGCGCTAGATTGCATAGAGCTGATTGATTGATGCTTGTATGGATGTGTGTGGTGCCATCCTCCTAGAGGCCTTACACGTGCAATGCATCTTGATCGAAGTTTTTGTTGAAGGGAACATTGTGACAAGAAATTGCTGATGTTCAGCCAATGTACAGTAGCGTGAGTTGCACAGAGCACTTGCATCACTCTCAATAACTAAAATTGAATGGTATGATATATTCAATATGCGGCTGTAATATCAATTAATATGCTATAAAAAGGGGATATTTCTACTTTTTGATGTAAAATTCAAGACCTTAAGAAGTTGTTGAAATTGAAATTCCAAAGCTTAAAATTGATGATTCCACTTGATGTCTGGAATTGTATTGAGAAAGATAACGAAAGCTGCACTAATATTTAGGTTACAAGACTGTTTCTTAAGACAGTAGAACTGGACAACAATAAACTAGAATAAGTTCATTGCTGTGTCCGATGCTTGGAGCATCTGTTCCTCTGTCCCATGAACATTTTGGACAGGAAACACATCTAACTTTTTGAATTTGGTTTGTTATAGGAATGTGAATGTAAATAAATGGAGTGAATATAAAATGCAAATTCATTAACCCATAGAGATAAATACATCAAACAAGAACTGTAATCAGATTTATTTTCTTCAATGGGACTGAAAAATTTGTTGTCTTCATGAAAATTTGTACCTGGGTTCGGTACTGTGCCACAATTTTTGCCTGCTTAATTTGTATGTATTATGAAACTAATTCCCTTCAGAAATGTTAGGAGTGACATGTTATTGAGTTTGGTGGTTCTCTTGTAGGGACTTGTTGTACCAGTGATACGCAATGCAGAAAAATTGAATTTTGCAGAAATTGAAAAAACAATGAGTGCACTTGCCAAGAAAGCAAACATTGGGTCCATATCAATCGATGAGATGGCTGGAGGTACTTTCACAATATCCAATGGTGGTGTGTATGGCAGCCTCCTGAGCACTCCCATTATCAACCCTCCCCAGGTATTTATTCCTTTCCTGTTTTTATTTTAGGTATATGGCTCTCCTTGTCTAATATTCGGTTTCTTGTCTCTGGTATTTTTGATTCCTCATAGTAATAAATTTACTTCTTTGCTTAATGGTCTTTTCTTTGCAGTCTGCAATTTTGGGCATGCATTCCATCCAAAATCGTCCAGTTTGTGTGGGTGGCAACATTGTTGCCAGACCTATGATGTACATTGCACTTACATATGATCATAGGCTCATTGATGGAAGAGAGGCTGTCTACTTCCTTCGACGTATCAAGGATGTAGTAGAGGATCCACGGAGGCTTCTGCTTGATGTCTAATGTGAGTGAAGGCTTTGATCAAACAGAATTATCCAAAATCACACGCAAAGCAGGAATGACAAAGTTTGTTTTTAATAAATTCATCAGGTCAATTTTATTTTGGTTGATGAGTCTCTTGCATGATTGTTTCTGGGACATTTGGTTGACATCTTTCTTTAGCAGCAGTTGAGACAAGGGTATTTTTGAACACAATCACTGTGATGTACATGTACACTATCACTGTGATGTACATGTACACTATCACTGTGATCTACATGTTCAGGAACACGTGGATACTGAGATAAAATTTTGACTTTAGTTGATTCTTGTAGGTATACAGTATCTGGTAATATTGGTAGCTCTTTTTATGGTTTTTCCTATTAAGGTCAGTTGAAAAATGGCCAAATTTTATTTTGAGGTACGTTTATTACAAATAAATATATGAACGGAGAATATTCCCCACAATATTAGCAATGCCCTTGGGGAGAGGACCCAGTAGATGGGCAATCCATGTTAGCGGTTTTGCTGTGCTCATGTGGGGCCATGTCAATGATTTGAATATTAATTGTAGAATTTGCATTTGCCGAAAAGCTACAAGTTTCATTATAGGTATTTATATAATATGGAAGATCATTTTTTAAGTGTTAATAACAGTATTTTTCAAATATGAGGAAAAAAATGTTAATAGCTTGTATATTAACTTTAAGTCATTATTTTTTGGTGCTTGTGTCATCAAATGAATTGTTATAATTTTGACGTGACTTGTTTTATGGAGTACTTTTTAATCTGAAGTATGAACAAGAGTAATTTATGGTTAGGTATAGTACTAACTTCCACCTGGGCCATAATTTTACTAGTGATAGTTTTTGTTTTAAATACTGCCTTTGTGTGTTGTATGATTAAGGTATATTGTTTTACAGGTTGCTTGCTCTATAATGTTTGGAGCTTGTCTTCATTATGCAATTGTTTCCCCTTTCAACTAGACAAAGTCTGCCAGGCATTTTACAATAAGAGGAGAAAGCTCCTTAGAATTTCTTGTACGTGTTATCTAGAACTTTTGGCATGATACTACACAATATGGGAGATTGCCATATAGAAACTTTTTGGAGTTTAGTTCATGTAATATGTTGTCTTGATAGTCATGGTTTTGTTAAGCAGTGCTTTCCTACCTTTTTTCAGGCTAGCTAAATGGAGGGTTATGGGCATGTCACACTTCATATTAACAGTATTGAGTTGCATATAGTATTTTGCATATCAACGGTGGTATATTCTTAAGCTAGCAGAAATGGTTGAACAAAAGAAACAAAATGTCCTATGCAAACACAAGCCAATTTTAATCATCCTCATCTTAACAATTTCTTGGGGCTAGGTTATTTAAGTTGGCGATTGGACATGATGACTATCTGCCTCTGAGGTTGGTGTTGTTTCCGCTGCTGCCTGCCACCCTCAATAAACAACCCACAAGCTTAGATGCTCTCTTTGCTTGGGGCTTTATCTTAGTTTCTCAACATGGAGATGTCTACCAATGGGTTAAAAACATCATCTCCACCATGCATCACATGTCCGCATTTCCTCAAAGGCCTTGCCAGCACAACAAACTCGGTTTCCAACTCTCTAAAAGAGGCCTTGGAAACAAATAGATGGAAGGGATGGGCCTAATCTACACCGTACACAACGCTTGTTCCAACCGTCTTGTGTTCATCTCACATGAGCTTTTGTCACTATAATTTCCTGTTCCTACTCTTATCAATCTGCAATAGTTATATGCAGAGGGCTTATATCAGTTTGCTAACAATAGAAAGAATTTAGATATGTCCATCATAGCATTTGTGGGGTTGTATGGATTGTTTTAATATTACAAATATTTTTCATGTAAATGATGTTCTTGTATGTATCAAATCATGTGGTGATTTATTGAGATTTAATGGTTCTGTATTGAGTCATGCTTCAGTGACTCGTATTCTGTGCTGTGGTTTATGAATGACAATTGCTTATAACCACGAATGGTCCACATAACACTTTTTGCATTTTAGTGTGCCACATGCACAAACATAAATGAACTATGGAACTCTATAATGAATGATTTATAAGGTGCATCACTTAGGTAGGAAATTTATTAGGCTTGATTGTGGGGGAAACTTTGGATGTACATGTTTGAGCCAAGGTAGTATTGTTAATGTTTCTCCTATGAGCTACATCTATGTCCAATCAGTGCTTAGCGGATTATATATGAGTGAGCTATGGACCTCTATAACTATGGTTTGTAAGTCATAACACTTATTGTAGGTCTTAGAAATAGGGTAATACGGCAAGTGGGCTTAATTGTAAGGGTAACTCTACTTGCAAGCACTGGAGAGCCAAAGTAGTATTGAGATGGGTGAGCTGAATTTTTTTTGTACTTCGCCTTTATGAACACTACCTAAATGTGACTATTAAGTAGATCATCTCTTAAATGAGTGGAACTTAACAATTTTTATATTTCAATATGACATTCAATGAATGTTGATTGTTTTCTTGTTGACCTCATAGTGAATGCATGGTCAAAGGAGAACCGTTAGTAATAAATTCTTTAACTAAGTCACACCTCACAATGTGTTTTGTAACTTTTAACATAGTTGGCTCCTAACCGAACTTATTTCAGAAGAGTGAATTATTTTGGGTTATTGGTCCTAGGTGGTTTATCCCCTAAGAGGGTTTTCATGTTAAAATCCATGTGTTATATGTGTATGATGTGTTGAACTGTTATTTTACTTTACACATTTCAATAACTGGATAAATCATTGAACACAATACTTAATTTACTAGTAATCGGTAGATGTAGAGAAAGACACAGTCAATATTTTACCGAGTTGATTATTTGTTTGAAAGGTTTTAATATGTACATCTGAGAGATTTGAGATTGTAGGATAATTGGACTTAACTGATTCACCCCCCTCTCAGTTATCTAACAATTGGTATCAAAGCATAGAGTGATTAGGAGATCTTTGATTTGCATAATGTACATTGTGAGAATCATAATAGGTGTTCTTCTTTGTTTCCTAACCTAGGGGCCAAGGTCTTTTTATCTCATCTTTTTTCTCCTTTCAAAGGATCCATTATCTCTATTGGTTGCATCTCTTATACTATGATGTTTGCCCATACATAGACTTGATTTTTTTTGATCTTTCTCTCTAATGAGATTGATATCCTTCTTTACAAATCTCTTCCTTGTTTGGAAGTGAACATATTGTATAATTGATTTATCCACTAAGCTTTCATAATGTGGCATCCTTCCATCTTTCTCTTTATTGCCTTTTTATGGATTTGTATTATCTTATGATGGTACAACCTTTTTGGTATGTATTTTTTTTGTTTCACACAAAGTACTTTTATTTTTCTTAACAATCTTTTTCATGCCTCAAAGCGCATGTCTATCATAAAATGATCCTTCATTTAGGGATTGCATATTGTTTCTTTTGAAAATAATTCATTCTCCCCTTGTTGACTTGTTTCTCTTATAGTATGATGTCCTTTATTGTGTAAATGTATTTTTTTTACATTAGGACTTTCGCTTTTTTAGGAGATTTGCATCTTGGTTTACAACTTATTTTTGCGTGAAAGTGCTTGTCTATTATAAGAGAATGATCACTGAGGGTATACAATGTATTATATTTTCTCTTGCCTTCACACTTGGGAGACAAGGTTCCATGTGTTCATCTTTCTCTTCCTTTTTCATTCTAAGGATCTACTTTCCTTACTATAGTGGCATTTTTTCTTATCACGTGATATTCTTTTCTTATAAAGAATTGTTTTGTTTTGATTCAAGATTATCTCTTATGCAAGAGGTGTGTATCCTTGATCACAACCTTGTCTTTATTTGTAAAACTATGTTCATCCTAAATGATTTCCCTTACTTTGGGACTTAAAGTGTGTCATCCTTCATCAAGAATATATTTTTTTACTTAGCAATAGGGGGCTAAAAGGGTGCATTCTTGTTCTCCTCCCCTCTTGGTCTTGAAGATGTTGTCTTTGTTGAAGAAGTCCTCTTGAAGGAAGATGTATTGCAGCCAAGATCTCTTCCTTTCAAGGGTCTCTTCCCACTTATGGAATATCCTTTTATGATTATCTATTTCCTTAGCTAACGAGAGTTTTCACTCTTTGCTAGGGTTATGACATACATTGTTCTTTTACAAATATTTTCTTATTGTTGGAAGTAGGTATCCTTGTTTATTTTCCTTATGATGCCACCTATGTCATCATAACAAGGAGGGGGCATACATACGACCTCGTATATTATGTAGCCTTTTTTTTATTGATCCCTAAGGAGACAATTCTTTCCTTAGGACTGATCACTTTCTTCTTCTTTTTGGACCCCTAAAGAGATAATGATTTCCTTAGGATTGACTCGTTTATTGATCTCTTTGGTGACAATGCTTTCCTTAGGATTGATCATTTTTTATGGATCCACATGGAGACAATAATTTCTATAGGACCGATCTCCTAAGTCACCCCTGTGCGCAAATTTTTTTTAAGCTGCCCTTGAGCACAAAATTTAAAAGCCTCCCTCGTCCACAAAATATTTAAGGTAGAATTGACTAGCATAACACAAATTTATAGCCTTCTACTCTTCTCATTATTTTCTTCTCCCATGGATCACTCAACATAACACAACTTTCTAGCATGTTGGGTTCGTGGTCTCTCTCTTCTTTTCATGCTCTCATAGCTAATGCTAGTGGTTTAGATCATGGAGTTTTGTCTCATCTTTAGCGATGCAATTTCCCTTTCCAAACATGATATTAATAGTTGAGATTTTTTTGACCGAAGGCTCTTCTACTAGTTGATTTGGAGTCTTTGTTTTTAGCACTAACCTTCTTTGTGTTTTGTGCCTTTTGTCTTTATTTTTCCCTTTTTTTTTCCTGCCTTGTGCATGGATGTATGAGTTGAGATCCTTTGTTTAGGGGCTTACTTCCTTGAACTCAGTGATATCTTATCTCTTTGTGATTCACCCATGGTCATCTCTCTTTCCTCTTTTTCTTTCTTTGACCACGAGCATGAGTTTCTCTCATACTCCTACAAAAGTGGGGGCTACATGTATCATACTAAATTGTAAGAACTTAATTTTTGTATAATTTAAGGATTATTTTGTGCCCATTTTAGTGTATTTTCTATGGTAGGACCTCATATGACACTTAATGGGTACCTAAATTCAAATATGGGTCCTCCATTCCTTTTATTTTTTTTTCAAAATCAAGGTTTGCCCTTATTCCTTGGCCCGTTCCTCTTTTTTTCATCCAATCCCATAATTCATTTAATCACCTAGGCTCTACATCCCTATTTGTGGAATTCATGACCTGTTCCGACCTCAGAGTGAGCTGTACCTAGAAATACCACACCTAACCTATTTCCCTGACTCCTTGTGCAAACTTTAGCTCATTCTCCTAGGTACAATATGTCATTTTCACTCTATCCTTGGAATAGGACACCAATGGTATTTTGTTTTCAAGGATTGGGGTCCAAATTTGGCTTGAGGCTCTATGTTGAGATATTATTGGAAGATCTGGTCTCATGGTTGGCCTGCTTGAGTTTTAACCTCTAAAATGTTTTGAGATGTATATAAACATATTTTCTCTCCTAATTTTGGTAGCCACAACCATATTCAAGATTATAAAGGACAACCATTATTGTCAAAGTATTCCAACAATCTAGTATTTAGACTGTCAAGTGCAAGAAAAAAATTTAAATTCAAGAGCCATCAAAGCATTCAAGATATAGCATTCTTCCAAGCATTCAAGGTGCTTTCTTCCATAGATATAGCTTCTTTTCCCGTTGGAAGGAAATACAAGGAGTTTTCTATCAAGAAAAAAGATCCACATTCATGCACTTTCATTCAAGTCTTCTCTCTCTCCTCCTCAATAAAATATTGTGGCAAATCTCAACATCTATCACATGAGGTTTTGTCTTTCATGATTTTCTTTTGAGTTTTTGTGTTTAGTCAAAGCTATTGCATCAACATATTCAATCACATTCAAAGAAGCATTTGCATTGCCAAGATATGATACACTTCATTTTCTATATCTATCCTTTGCTACATGACAACACACTTTCCTTTATTTCATCTCATTTCGTTTCAAGGTTGATTCCTAAGCAAGGGTTTGACTAAGGCAAACCCCTCCATCCAACCTTCTTCCCCATTTTTCTATGTGCAAGAACATGTTACAGAGTTGTCAGATATGAGAATCAAATTTCCACTTTGGTTTGTATTAAGAAAGGTGGCCAAGGTGAAGTTGCACAATTTGAAGCTATAGAAAATTGTTTAGATTGTAGTGGGTGCGATAATTGTAATGCCCTACCAGGGAACCTAGGATAAATTAACCTAAACATGCTACTAAGTTTACAATTTTTTTTAAAGTGTTAACAAACAACAACAACAATGTTAAACAATGCGAAAGCAATACAATATAATTTACAACTCACACATGAACACAACTCCACATAGATTACAAATATCAAGGGTTCCTTGACGTAGATTACATAAGCATTAATTAATTACTTTAGATAGATATAATTACAAATCCCATGTATACAAATGAATGATAATCACATCATATAAAAGATAACATTGTTGTGAAATGTAGGATCAAATAGAAATAAATATGTTATTGCAGAGATTGGATGTGATGGAGAACAATTGCCACTGTGGTTGATTGTCCTTCCATCAACACCCGATTCATATATATATGGTGTTAATAGTCACAAACATGTAGAGACATGTCCATACGTGGCGTTTCCACGTAGGGACATGTCCCTACATTACGTAACTTATTATCAATGCCAAGTGGTGCGTATTAATCATAGTTTATGTTCTGTTATATAACCCTCACCATTAGTGACCAAACAGTGTGTAATGATAATATAACAAGTATGATTTACGGTAAGCACGATAAGTATCATGCACTGTAATAACATTATAGTTAGCACGATAATTATCGTGACTGTAATGTTATTACAGTAGCACGATAATTATTGTGCCACTTATCGTCTATGGTATTAGCACTTATTATATCTTTGATGATACTCGGTGATATACTTCGATTCACATAGTGACACACACACACACACACACACACATATATATATATCATGACTATGACTTGAATACGAAACGAAGCTATATCTCAACACTCCCTCTTAGCAAGAGAGGATTTAAGTAATACCCTTTGAATCATAGTCTACCATGACTTCCAACACAACTTGGAACAACAATTTAATGTAGTCTTGTCATGGTAATAGACTTAGGTATCTTAATATCATGATATCCGGCTCGATCCGGGACAACACTTAAGGAGTCAATCATGATATAATATTGTTATCACACAACAAGTAATAACATCACATATGTGAGAATCAAGATATCCGACACAGTCTGAGACAAGAACTAAATGTAGTCGATCTTGACACTTGGTCAACTATTGTCAAGATCGTCACCTTGAAATAGTAACCTCATCCAATTAGATTAATATCGTCATCTTCCTTTAAAAAAAATATTGTAATATAATTTTATTTATTTATTTATTCATGAATAAAATATAAGTGGTAGGAATTAATCCTAGCAATCACAATTAGAGTTTAGTCATACCAAGTTTGCTCCTAAAGTACTCTATCTTCAATCTTGCAAGGGGCTTGGTAAACATGTCAGCATTTTGTTCTTCAGTGCTAATATACACTATTTTTATGATGTTCTTCATCTACCATGTCTCTTATATAATGATAAAGAATCTCTATATGCTTGGATCAATTGTGGAAAATTGGATTTACAGAGAGCTTGATGCAGCTTTGATTATCACAATGAATCAATGTAGGATTCAAAGATTTTTCAAATAATCCAAATAGTAACTTTTTTAACCATACTACTTCACGGGCTCCCATGGAAGCTGCAATGTATTTTGCCTCGGTGGAGCTCTAGGCAACTGCTGTCTGTTTCTTGCTGAACCATGATATCATGGCGGGGCGGATCCAAGACTGAAACAACATCCTGTAGTACTTTTACGATCAGTGGAGCTCCCAACCCAATCAGAATAAGAATATCCTTGTAGTTGAATCTCAACATTTTCATACTTTAAGCCAAGTCCAATAGTGCCTCAAAAATATCTTAGAATGTGTTTAGCAACCATTAAATGTAACTTCTTAGGTTCACACATGAAGTGACTTAATACGTTAGTAGCATAGCATATATTAGGACGAGTGTTTACCAAGAACATGAGAGAACCAATAATTTGTTTGTAAAGTGAAGGATCTGTAGGTTCTGAATTTTCTGCCTCAATTTTGAGTTTGTGTAGATTGGTTTCCATTGGAGTAGCCAATGGTTTACACTCCATCATTGCAAATCTAGTCAAGATATCTAAGGTGTACTTTTCTTGATTTAGGAAAATGTAGTTTTTCTTTTGCCATACTTCCAAGCCTAAGAAATAGTGTAGGAGGCCTAAATTTGTCATTTCAAATTCAACTACTAGATCTTGTCTACATTTTGCAATGAGATGATCTTCACCTATTATCAAGAGGTCATCAACATAAAGAACCAATATTATCATATTACCATTTGATATTTTTAAGTAAATGTTAGGATCTGCTTCATTCTTGGAGTAGTCGAGTTTAGAAAGGTAGCTGTTTATCCTTGCATACCAAGCTCTAGGAGCTTGCTTTAGGCCATAGAGTGCTTTCTTTAATTTGCATACATAGTGTGTCTCGTCATGTGTAGTAAACCCTTCTAGTTGTTTTATATATACTTCCTCCTCAATTAAACCATTCAGAAAAGCTATTTTCACATCCATCTGATGTATCTTCCATCCTTTTGATGCGACAATTGCAATGATAGTTCTTATCGACATGTACCAGGCTACTGGGGCAAACGTCTCTTCATAATCAATTCCAACTTTCTGAGAGAAACCCCTGGCCACAAACCAAACTTTGTGTTTTTCAATGCTACCATCAAGTGCATGTTTAATTTTGAATAACCACTTTGAGGAGACAATTGATTTGTCTTTAGGTCTAGGCATTATGTCCCAAACATCATTTTTTAGTATAGATTGATATTATTCAATCATAGCTTCTTTCCAAGCCTGATTTGATAAAGCTTCTTTAACATTGGTTGGTCCAAAATTTGTAAGCTCGGTCAGGAGTGTTGCATAATATTTTTGAGTTCTTGTTCTTTTATTCTCTTTGGATATCTCATTAGGTTCCATGTTATTTTCTTCAATCATCTTCCTTGCCCACATAGGCCTTTTCTTGTTATTGAGTATTTCAATATTCTCATCATTAGAGACTGAGGTTTCAAGGTCTTCTATGATATTCTCCCTCTCAATTTTAGTTGTGTGATCTTCTTCTAATTCAATGATATTATCATCCTCAGGATCTTTGAGTGAGATGTTTTCTTCAAATTTTACATCTCTACTTATCTCAATAGATCTCTGTCCTGGAATGTCGATTCGATATCCTTTAGTGTTTTCACTATAGCCAACAAGTATGCCTCTTTTACCAGATGGTTCTAATTTTGTCCTCTTTTCCTTAGGAACATAGATATATACAGGACAACCAAATATTCTAAGATGGCTTAGGTCTAGTTTATTCCCTGTAAAGACTTCTTCTGGGGTTATATTTTCTAGGATAGAATGTGGGCATCTATTTTGAATATATATTGCTATATTCGAGGCTTCTGCCCAGAATGAAGTGTGTAAGTTTTGATCATGCATCATGAATTTTGCTGCTTCAATTATGGTCCCATTCTTCCTTTCTACCAACTCATTTTGTTGAGGATTATATGGTACAGTATACTCCCTCTTAATCCCAACAGAATTGCAGAATTCTTTAAAGTTATCAGATATGTATTCTCCCCCATTATCAGATCTCAACACTTTATTTTCTCTAATTGGTTTTCTACTAATGCTTTGAATTCTCTGAACTTAGATAATACTTCGTTTGATTCTTTTAACTTTAGAAAATATATCTAGGTTTTTTGAGAATAGTCATCAACAAAGATTATGTAGTATAAGGATCCTGTTAGAGATGGTGTTGACATAGGGCCACATAAGTCGATGTGAATCACCTCTAGGATAACTTTTGATTTACGTTCACTTGAAGGAAAAGATCCTTTTACATTCTTCCCTAGAGAACAACCTTTGCAAATACTAGAATGTTCAGGTTTTAGATTAGGTAGTCCTAAAGTAATTTTATTTAATATGGGAAGGGCACTATATCTTAAGTGTCCTAACCTCTTGTGCCATAATTCATTATTGTTTGAAGCTTCATGATTTAGTTCAACTTTATGATCATTGCATAGTTTCTATAGACTACCTTCTCCTGACCCCACTGCTATAGCATTTTTGATATTAGAGTTCTTAGTCCAGAGAAGAACTTTATCTTCATTGAAGGTAACATGATATCCTTGATCAGCTAGATCTGAGATGGAGATTAAGTTCCTTTTGATTCTAGGTACAAATAAAACATCTTTTAGCTATAGAGTTGCTCCACTTCTTAGCTTGATAGAACATGTCCCAATTCCTTTCACAGGGTATGTGGAGTTATCACCAATAGTGACTTCTTCTGTTGAGTTCCCTTCAAAAGTTTCAAATTGATTTCTAAATCTGGTTACGTGTCTAGATGCCCCACTGGTGATTATCCAAGTGCTATTATTTGCATTTAGTTCACTTGATAAGGCTAAGAAGAATAGTGAGATTTCTTCCTTGACTTTAGCTAAGGTAGCATGATTCTTTTTCCTTTTCAGATAATTTTGGTGAGTGTGCCCATATTTATCACATTTATAACACTGAATTTTAGATAGATCTCTTTTATTGTAATTTTTATTTCCTCTCTTTCATTTGAAATTTTTTTTCTTCTTGCTGGAAGTATTTGTATGAAGTGCTTGGATTTCGCCCTCTTTATTTGGACCTATTCCCCTAGAGATTAGCCTTGATTCTTCTTGTGTGCAATCATTTATGAGTTGGTCAAATTTAGGTATAGGGGGTCATCTGCATATACATTGAATGGAAGATTTACAAGAGATGGGTAATCCTCTCAAAACAATTAGAGATAGTTCAAGATCATCTATATTATTACCAGTTGTAAAAAGTTGGTCTCTTAACTCTGAAATTCTTAAGAAATAAGATTTAATAGTTTCTCCTTTATTCATTTTTATACTCATAAGTTGTTGTTTTAGAGTTAGCATTCTGCTTGCATTGTTTATTTCATATGTGTTTTGAATATCTCAAATGCAATAGTTAATTTGGCTATGCTAGGAAGAATAGAGTCTTTGACAGAATCAATGACTAGTTTCCTAGCTTTGTTATTACATCTTTTCTAGGTTATCTTCTTTGTCTCATCTTTAGGCATCTTGTTGTCTTCCTCTACATATGAATCTAATTCTAGTTCTTGTAGAAGTGAGATGATTCAAATTTTCTAGGACATAAAGTTGGGAGCCCCTTCAAGTTTGTCCTCCATCCTAATTCCATTCACCATTTTATATGTTGCTGGTAGTGAACAACTGTAAGTATGTTGATTTAAAGAAAACATGATTCTTCTAGTAAATTCGTAGGTATGCTTCCTTGAAGATTCTTAAATCAATAATTCTGTTATGAGATTAATAGAGTATTTTAGATATTTATCTTCTATTATTTTGGCTTTGATACCATGTTGTGAAATGTAGGATCAAATAGAAATAAATATGTTATTGCAGAGATCGGATGTGATGGAGAACAATTGCTACTATGATTGATTGTCTTTCCATCAACACCTGATTCATATATATATGGTGTTAATAGTCATGAACATGTAGAGACATGTCCATACATGGCAGTTGCCATGTAGGGACATGTCCCTACATTACATAACTTATTATCAATGCCAAGTGGTGCGTATTAATCATAGTTTACATTTTGTTATATAACCATAACCATTAGTGACTGAACGGTGTGTAATGATAACACAAGTATGATTTACGGTAAGCACGACAAGTATCGTGCACTGTAATAACATTACAATTAGCAGGATAATTATCGTGACTGTAGTATTATTACAGTAGCACGATAATTATCGTGCCACTTATAGTATATGGTATTATCACTTATTATATCTTTGATGATACTTAGTGATATAATTCGATTCAAATAGTGACATGATATATATATATATATATATATATATATATATATATATATATATATATATATATATATATATATATATATATATATATATATATATATATATATATATATATATGTATATATATATATCCATTGTTCTATCATGACTATGACTTAAATATGAAATGAAGCTATATCTCAACAAACATAAATACAACTGGTACCATAAGGTATCCATAATAATCTACATCCACTGCACATGTCGCAAGATATGTAATACAATAACAAAAATAAAGTACAACATGATATCTCCTAAATAATTGATACAATGATACAAGGTCACTAGAATAAGAAGATAAGTACACATATTCATCAATGAAGAACAAGAAGGATCAACTTCCACAGGGATCATCCAACACTGGTACATGAATGTCAAAATCTTAAATGCTAAAATAATCACTACTACCTGACCTCGTGGAACCTAAATGGTCCACTCCCACCGTGCTGAGGAGATAACAACATATCCCACTCAGATAACAAACATCACCAAAACAAGCTAAGGAAGAGATTCTGAAAGCTTTCTAACTCAAAAGGTACAATAGGATAACAAGGTAAAACATACTCAATCAGAGGCAACCAACACACGTAGGAAACCTAAGATGCATAAAGGGAAGTGTCATCACACGAGCCAACTCTAAGGTTATCTTGGTAGTCTCTCAAGACCCCAATGCCTTAGTGAATCCATGCAGTATTAGTAACCTCTCATATAGAAAAGGTACTAACTATGCCATATCCAGTCCACGTAGGCAGAAAACATCTTCCCACTCCCATCCTAGTCAAAACTCAATCAGGAACTCAGGCATGGGTGAGGCATATAATATCTTATTAATTCATTTTAAACCCTTAATGTCATTAATTATCACTTTTTAAGCCACTTGCAATAGGATATCTTGCCAGCCACTTGCGGGCTCCACCACCAATTACAAGCCACTTCCCACTTATACACTTAGTTAACCTACCTAGGTTCACAACACAAATAACATCATAAGATAATAATAATGTTCCTCAGGACTGTTCCTTAAAACACCAAGAACATGCAACAGGTCTCTAACCATAACAACACACACTCTCCAAGTATCCACAATAAATATACTCCTGATCCCATGGATAGGACATATAAAGTCAACACCATATTGCCCCATGTAGAATATGAAGCAAAACATAGTTATACAAACATCATAGAAGAGTATCATAGAACAATCTTCACATAGGGTTGAGTCAAGTCAATCCATTACAATCAAGTATGCAAGGAAAACAAACATGATAAAACATCTAATTCTCGCCTGGATTACATTCCCACTGGCTGACATTCTAACCCCTTAATCCATCACATAGGGTTATAAAAGACTAAACATAATTTAATTAAAACAAACTAATTACATCCACAATTGATTTTGTTAATGTTTGTAGCTTCAGTCATATGATCACTTAGAATACATATAATACTTAGATATTGATTAATAATAATATATTGTATATATATATATATATATATATATATATATATATATATATATATATATATATATATATATATATATATATATATATATATATATATATATATATATATATATATATATATATATATATATATATATATATGCTATATTATATATATTATTATTAATATATATTATTCAAATTTATATTATTCTAATATATGATTGATTAATGAAACATTATAAAATGAATAGACATGTCCCATGAAGGGATATGTCTCTCCTAACCTCATTCCCAATATAAATAAGAGAGATTGTTGCATTTAGAAAACACATACCGTAAGACAACACATGCAGTGCTATTACATTTGCAGTGATCCTAAAGTCCAACATGGTATCAGAGCCAGACTCCAAATGTAGAAGATAAATACATTCTAATGGGATAAAATAGAAAATGCCCCTAACCTCTAGACTGGTGTGTGGGATAGAGCATCCACAATCAGCAAATGACAACAGGCGAAGTGGAGTAGGCGCTGCTTTAGGTGGTAAACTTAGGATCGTCACTAATATGGTGGTCGCTTTTGTGGGATGTGGAACCCAGGTTTGGGAGATGGCTCCTAAACCCTTGTGCTCAGACTAGAGCTCTCACTATGGGCCACAAAGATTTGTCACTACTGATGCTACTCGGGGGAAATAGTTGTTGCCACCCTATTTGTGTGCGGAGTGATATGCAATCACTAGTGTAGGTCAACGGGCCTCAATGTCTTTTATCACCTATCATGAATGATAGAATGGAGTTGAGAAATATCTATGATAGAACTCCAACAAGCACTTAAAATTATCTCAACGAACTTCATGAGAGATCTTAGATAATTGCTATCGAACTCTTTTGCCTGGAGCAAACATAGTAAACCAAGTATCAATCATCGCAAGAGAAAAGCATCGTGGATAGAAATGAAGGCACACTCACCATTTTAGAATTATAGAATGGGAATTGCAGACATCCTAGTGGGAGGAAGGAAGACCAATAGTATCCGCTCAAACATGGGCTTTAACCTATTTGCTAGTGTTAGAGGAGGACGCGAATCACCCTACAGGACTGAGACAAGTCTGACCCACAAAAGATTCCACTCAAGGAGCAGCACATGGGTTAATAGGCAATGATCACAGAGATTGATACACACCAGGTAAGTGTTAAATAGCAAGTGAATTAATACAACGGTATGAATACTCAAAGGAAGTGATATAAAATGAATACCTGTACATATGAGAATCAATAAAATAAACACAATCTTCCTTAATGTCTTATAAACAATACTGGAGTCATGTCATTTTGCTATGTGTGGGAATTCTGAGTGAAAGTGTCAGAGTTTGTGTGTGGGAAAGATGAGCCCGTGATAAAAAGAAAGTCGCGGGAAATAGATAACACTGAATTGCCTCCTCATTGTTGTGTGTGGACAAGTTTGTTAATAGTCCATTTTCTTTAGTGCCCCAAATGCATTAGTTTTTCCGAGACTGGTGTTTGAGGTGCACAAAACAAATTATACAATGCCATTGATATCATCGGTAATTCATGACCACAAGAATATCTGAAGATTCCTATGATGCTCAATCCTAAATCAATTGCTGAGGGTCTATCATGCGATGATCATATTGATGGATTGAGTGTATATGATCATTGAGGCAATTATATATTCATGGAACGAATGTGCAGGTATTGTCGAGTAGCTTAACTATTGGCACGAGAAGTCTAATAGAGGTGTTCTTCAAGCATAAGCCTCATAGGGAGATTAATTGGGCAAGCTGAAGGATGTTTCCTAACCAATCGATGATCATACATTTGATGACATTCAGTCGACAAAAGATGAATTTTAAAATACTTGGTGAAGCAGACATAGACACTTTCGAGCAATGCAATTCTCTGATATTGCAATTGTAAATGCGTTGGAGTACATGATACAAATGTGGATGTGTGGTCAGGGTGCATTAACCATTTTAACACAGAGTCTTGAAGAAATGTGATATCATGAAATGCTATGACTATAGGCATGCACATAAATGCATCTTTGCAATGAAGCTTTCAAAAGGGGGAGAGAATAGTCAACATGTGCATGATTTGAGTAGCAACATTTGTTGCTACCTCTTTTGATTAGAGAGGAAGTTGGTTAGGCTATCAGATTTAAAGACTGCACAAGACCAAATACTATGATTTTGTATATGACTGGTGGTGCACTATTCTGAGAACTTTTAGTAGACAACCAACTATCACAGTATTCTGTAGTCATGCTCGATGAGGCTAATGAGAGGAAAGTTCACAAAAAAAAAACAAAAAAACATGCTCTTTTGCCCTTCTGAGGCAGTTGATCAAAAGATCTAATATTTGGTTAATTTTCACTTTGACAACCCTAGATACAGAGTTCTCAGGACCAGAAGAAATTGATACCACCTACTAGATTCTGAATGTGCAGTAGTGTCTTGGAACATAATTAAGACATCTCTCAATGAGGAAGAGCATATACATTGAAATCAATTTTCTTTGAAAGAGGAGGAAATAACATTCACAGGGAGTCTAACAATCTATTAGAAACAACCTTGGATGAGAAGGTCAAGAGGTTGATGCATGTAGTTGGAGCTTCAAATGGAAGTCAGATTATCATGAATGTTTGGTGTTGCCAATCCTGGGGATAAATCCACAGTTTATTACATTCACTCATGTTACTGCAGAATCAGACAAAGTACATTTGAGTATGAGAAACTACTCCTATGAATAAAGTTATGATCAAAATTTCAACATGATCATGTACCAGATGATGAGAGTCTCTTGGAGCAAGATATTTTCATGATTGGGGCCATGTATGTTTTTTAACAGAGGGAGCTACTAGAGGATCTCCCAAAAATTAGTTTTCAAGGATCTCAATCATTTTGATTTAGAAGGGCAGGCCATATTGAGATGGTTTCCTTAGTGACCAGGAAACTATAAAAGAAAAAAAATAAAATAAAATAAAAATTATGATTAAAATGATGAAATTCCATGTATGTGAATTAGAAGGCTGTTATGCAGATATCTAGATCATGATATTCCTAGATAGATGGTTGGGAATTCAAGAAAAGAGCGTAATGCAGACTAAAGAACAAAGACATGACTTTCTCACAGAAGGTTGTTATTAGATTCAGAGGGAGTATAATAGTTCATCTAAAACAACCTTGGATGAGGAGGTGAGGAGGTTGTTACAAGACCTTAAAGGCAGCATCCAGAAGTCTATGATCATGAGATTGAGTCTCATGTGTGCTGGCTAAAATGCCTTTATGCTAACTCCTACATAACTTGGGGTTCACCTAGAGTGATGCAAACTATATAAGAGATATAGTGCATAAGAATGCTATTCAAGGTATATTATGTTGGCAAAATGGTTAGTGCTCCCCTCA